>MU225594.1:588631-602588 GCA_018584345.1 Thuja plicata | reverse complement strand
TATATATATATATATTTGTCGTGCATGGAATGAGACCTTAAAATATTGAGCTTCTCTTTGTTTCAAGAATAGTTTAACATTCTCTACTTAATAGGGCCAACCACATAAAGGTGGAAGCTATTTTGGTCCCTCCTAAGGGCCTCTTATGACCTTTTATGAAATTTTAAGACCTCTAAGATGTATTCTTAGGGATCGTAAAGGGTCATAAGGGGTTCTGGGACACAACAGCTAAGAAACATAAACGTAGGCATCATGGTCACAATTGTTTGGAGACACAACATAATTGAGTGGTACACCCAGATGATGCAACGCAACCACTACTCCTCCAGTTCTAAGTTGACACTACAGGATCCAAAAACCATAGATAAGGAATAAATTTAGAGAGCGAAGGAGGAGGGCCATAATGAAAAAAATAATATAGGGACCCTATATTATTTTGGTCGTTACGGCCCTCCTCTTCTCTCTAAATTTATCCCTTATCTATAGTTTTTGGATCCCGCAATGTCAACTTGGAACCAGAGGAGCATTGGTTGTGTTGCATCGTCTGGGTATACCATTCAATTATATTGTGTCTCCAAAAAATTGTGACCATGATATCTACATTTATGTTTCTTAGCTATTGTGATATCTACATTTATGTTTCTCAGCTGTCATGTTTATGCGCATGTTCTTTATGTGTTTGGCTTCTCAAATGAAAGGGATCATTTTTTAGCTTATAAATAACTTAGAACATCACTGATATTTTTTGTAGGTTTATTCCATATCTTTTCATTTATGATTTCTTTTCTCATATTTTGGTCTGTGATTAAAAAAACCATCATATTTTTCCAACACTGTATTACTTTACAGGCTTATTTTCTTCTTCCTCCATTCTCTTCCTTTTTTGTTTTGCATCCTCCTCTATACTTGTCAAGAAATTCCTAATTTTGCATTCTTGTTCTCTTTTCTCTTCAATAATTACAATACTATGGACTTACTATATTTTTATGTTGTTACAAGATTCACTCCAGTTTTTGTTTGAATGTCTTATCACTTTTTATGTATCGAATATTTTGTTGTGCTCAATTTTTATGCTGGGAGACTTGACAGAAGCTAGTAACTCTATACAACAAATTTCATTCTTTTATTTCATCTATATTGTATAATTTATAGATTGTTAACAGTATACATGAAATAAAAGAATTAAATTTTTTATATAGAGCTACTAGCTTCTGCTAAGTCTCCCAGCATAAATATTGTGTGCAAAAAAATATTGGATACATAAAAATGATAAGACATTCAAACAAAAAAAGGAATGAATCTTGTAAAAACATAAAAATATAGAAGGTTCATAGTATTGTAATTATTGAAGAGAAAAATAGAATAAGAATGCAAAATTAGCAATTTCTTGACAAGTATAGAGGAGGATGCAAAAGAACAAAGGAAGAGAATGGAGGAAGAAGCAAATAAGCTTGTACAATAATATAGTGTTGGAAAAATATGATGGTTTTTTTAATCATAGACCAAAATATCAGAAAAGCAATGATAAATGACAAGATATGGAATAAAACTAAAAAAAATATCGGTGATGTTCTAGGTTATTTAAAAGCTGAAAAACGATCCCTTTCATTTGAGACCGCATTCCTTTGAGATGTATTTTCCATTGGGCTTCCCATGCCCTTTTCTGTGTCTCTGCATTCCTGTTTGTGTTGCCCCCAATTTAGGCACCATTCTCACTTCAAGGGAATAATGATTTCACTAAAATATACTATACAAGGAAAGGAATTGAAAGATAAAATCATCTGGGCTCACACACGTCATGAGAATAGCCAAATTTCAGAAGAATATGCAAGTGTACATGGATACATAAGAGGATGAACATAAATATTAAGGGTACCAGACATTTCCTCAATCCTGTATGATCCATAACCTGCAAGGAAGGAAAATATGGGGTTAGATCCAAAGGATCTCAGCAATGCATGGCACCCTATTACTGATCCTCATCTACAATTATGCATATGCACAGTCAAGCCATACACTTCTAAAAGGAACTATGCTACAGAACATGTGCACTTAGGAAACATGTGTATGGAGCGAGTAAATAAAGACCAAAATGGAGAAAAAAGTATGATGTCAAATGTGTTATCAGGCAATAGCTAATGGGTTGTGAGTCAACATGGTATGTTTTTTATACAAGATCAATAAAGGACATCTTGATAAAATAGTTCACATCTGGAACCTCACAAGATCTTCAAGCTAGCATGCTATCAAAATAGAATGGCACTAGTGATTCAATGCATCTACAGCCTCAAAAAAATGGCAACATTGATCCAATAAA
Organism: Thuja plicata; assembly: GCA_018584345.1. Classification (NCBI taxonomy): domain Eukaryota; kingdom Viridiplantae; phylum Streptophyta; class Pinopsida; order Cupressales; family Cupressaceae; genus Thuja; species Thuja plicata. The sequence continues at coordinate 600,271 of MU225594.1, read as the reverse complement.
AAAAATACATTACAAATTCCAAGCTCACGGTCTCAATGAAATAAACAATGTATAAAACAATATATGGTGCACAACAGTAGCAAGCATGCAATCACAACAATAACATTGCATGATGCCCAAGCTCAAATTCAAAATAGTAAGTGTATTAATTTATGATCTAATAGAAAAAAGCTCATTGATAATTAGCTGTTGAAAAAAGAACCCAAATGTACTAGTGACTTATGCATTAATAGATTCTCCCTTCTTCATTTGTGCATGATTAAGTTTCCTTTTTAGAGTAAGGGTCCTACTGGTCTTTTTTATTTTAGAACTGATTTCAATGGATTTAAAAATTAGGTATGCAGTCTCATGTTTAGATAGAATAGGTACTATATGGTTCCTAACTGTATCTACTATAAATTTCATAGTTTTCTGATTGTTCTCAATCCATTGAGTTTTCTCCGGATCATTCTCTGTTTCTATCTTGGTTTCTTTCACAAATGAGTTTAACTTAATTACTTTTGGAATAATCATGACTCTAAATCTTCATGATGTAAAGTTATTCGCACCTTCAAGATGATCCTCAAATCGGATTACATTTGACATTATGATTGTGATTTCAAGAGAGCATGGTTTAAGGTAATTTGATAACTTAAATTTAATCGGATCTTCTTTAAAAAGGCTTTGATACCATGTTAAATATGATTAAATTTATTTTAAATTTGATCTATTTATGGATTTTCTATTTTCAGAATATGATTCTTACAATCACTGTACTTTCTTGCAGATTATAATCAGAATATTGAACTTGATAAATATGAAGTTGATGCCAAATTAATATTAAGAAATACTAATCATGAATTTACAAGTCTGCATTTTTCTTAATGGTATTCGATCTACAAGAGAAGAACATTTATTAATTTAAATGTCTCCAATTGTGGATCATATTTGCATTAAATATATAAGGAAGATACACATCCCATGAGCAGACATATCTCCACAAAGTGGAGGCATGTCCGTTCATGAGATGTCTCATGAATTGCGCATTTTCATCTTAACTAAACACCCAATCTCTAATCGGGGTTTGTTACTTATTAAACATAAATGCTTACCAAGTTTGATCTCTATTTATCTTGGAAAAATAATTAATATTTAATCTGGAAATGATCACCAATAATGATGCTCAATCGAAATCCTATATAAAACATGATATGCCAGTAATCTATAGGTAATAACCTCTAAATCCAGATTGATATTATACTTGGAATATAGTAGATTTCAATTAGTTATATAAGTGATCATCGATTTCTATAATTTATTGGGAATAATGATATGAATATATATACAATTAAATGTATATGTGCATATACATATGTTAGTACACACACACACACACACACACACACACACACATATATATATATGAATGAAGCTACCATATTTCAACAAAAACCTATAAAAATTGGTTAGGAATAATGAAGGTGGTTATCCAATTGTAGAGCATGGATATACGCCTCTTAATTGACTATTAATAGTGTATCTATTTGAGTCAGTTGTTAGTCTTGATTGAATACCCTCTTCTAATACATCTACAATATGCAATTTTCACTATTTTATAATGCATAAAAAATTACATTTGGTAATTTTGGTTTAAATAATAAACGATTCGTAGACTTGTTTCAAGAGAAACATTAGAATGACAGTGGTGATTCAATGCATCTACAGCCTCAAAAACATGGAAAAATTGATCCAATAATAGAAAATACATTACTAATGCCAAGCTAATGGTCTCAATGAAATAAACAGTGTATAAAACAATATATGGTGCACAACAGCAGCAAGCATGCAATGATAGCAATAACATTGCATGATGCCTGAGCTCAAATTCAAAATAGTAAGTGTATTAATGTATGATATGATAACAACAACCTCATTGACATTAGCCATTGAAAAAATAACTCAAATGTACTAGTGACATGCATTAATAGACTCTCCATTGTCCATTTGTGCATGATTAAGTTACCTTTTTAGATTAAGGGTCCTACTGGTCTTTTTTATTTTAGAACTGCTTTCAAGAGATTTAAACATTAGGTATGCAGTCTCATGTTTAGACAAAATAGGTATTATATGGTCCCTAACTGTATCTACTATAATTTTCATAGTTTTCTAATTTTTCTCAATCCATTGAGTTTTATCCGAATCATTCTCTGGTTCTATCTTATTTTCTTTCACAAATGAGTCCAACTTATTGACTTTCAGAATCATCATGACTCTAAATATTCATTATGTAAATTTATTTTCACCTTCAAGACGATCCTCGAATATGATTAAACTTGCATTATGATTGTGATTTCAAGAGAGGGTATGGTTTAAGGTAATCTGATATTTTAAGTTTTATGAACTATAACTGATTGAATGTTTGAAGATGTTAAGTTGATGATCAGTGAGCTGTAGAAAGTTAATGCAAGACATTAAATTAATTAATGTATTGTATTATCATTGATGTTAACTTGATATAATCTTATTGTTCTTTTACATTTTGTCAAAGAATTCAAAGAGTCAAAGAAATAAAGGTTATGTTATCAGTAATGCATAAAAGTTCAGTATACACCAAGTGACAACAAACACCGATGGATAGTGCACCCCGATGGATAGAGAACCCCATGAAGAGTCAAAATGATAATCGAGCAAGAATTACTGAGTAGAACCAAAGTGTTACCTAATCAGGACTGAAAGTCACAAAGTTTCCCGATAGACAGAAAACCTCGATGGACACAGATGCCTGAGGACAACTGAATTCATGACCAAGCACAACTGAAGTGTTGACCATCGAGAATTGAAGTTTAGAAATGAAAAAATAGTTAGTTGTTAGGAGATAAATATGGTGTTAACTGATTGATTACATTTTTTTCATCAACCAGTTAAAACTCAACGATAAGCTAGAGATTTAAAGACAATTTTATTCCAGTTGTCAAGGAGAAATCTATGGGATAAAACTAAAGAAAGATTTAAAGAAAGAATGGTGAGAGTTTTGGATCACATCAAGAAAAAGACTTAGAAATGATGAAATCATGTCTATAAGAGAGACAAGATAATTCATTATGAAGAGAAGATGCAGAAGAGAATAGTGGTGAAGATAAGAAGTCTTCATACAGTCCTGATCAAACAAGCTGAAGAATAGAGCTAAATATTTCTACGGACACCAAACAACAGAGGAACAACAACATTCACTAAGAAGAAAGAAGTGGAGAAAAGGAAGAGAAGAAAACAAAAGATTAGAAAGAAAATATCTTAACAAAGTGGGATTTAACTATCCTTTAGATAATGAGATACATCCCAAGGAGTATCAAAAAGTTTCTCATGAAGATATCATAGTGAAATACTAGATATCAAGTGACAAACTATTATATTAAATCCTCTAACAACATCGCACTTAAGAGTGTGTTTGTAACCTTTAACAGTGTTGGCTCTTCACCGAGCTCACTTTAGAAGAGTGAAAATTTTTGGTTATTGGTCCCAAGTGGTTTTTGTCGTAACAGGGTTTTCATGTTCAAAATCCATGAGTCAAATGTGTATATGGTTCATTGCTTTGATATTTTTCTTTACACATTAATAAACTGGATTGATCAGTAAACATTAAGTTATTTATTGCATTTTGATAAAGACTAGATTGCATATCGATAAAGCTTAAGAAAAAGGATAAACAATATATTTCGAGCAGTAGTTATTTGATAAGATTATTTAAGGGCATACATCTTGTAGGACTAAAGATAAATAGAGGTTTATATTCATGGTATAAATTTTTGGGTTGATATTGGATTAATTTTTGAGGCCACTGATTCACCCCCCTCCCCCTCAGTTATTCTAACAATTGGTATTAGAGCTTGTGTGCTTAGTGGTGCAGGGGCACCTAATCAAAGAAGGTCAAAGAATCATGAAGAATAAATATTTTTTAATGATGTTCTAAGTCATTGTGATCATTTATATGATGTATTGATTCATTTTGAATCCATTTGTAAGTACAAAAGCAAGAATTGTAATGAAGTTGTTGAAAGTTGTCAAAGAGGTCCTATATAGGTCTAGGAGGTCAAAATGTGAGAAATGAATCATAGAAATGCAAAAATTATGTAATCAGTCCTTTAATTTCCATTATGACCTATTTAGAAGGTTATCACAAAGTTGTGAGGTTGTATGTGTCAAAATGCAAATATTGCATAAAAACTTGTACTACAACATTTAAAAAGTTGCTCTAAAAAGTTGTTGGGAATATGAAGAGGTAGTTGTACAGTTTTGGAGGAATTTATACCAATTGGTAACCACCAAGAGGAAGTGAGGAAGGTTATATAAGATTTCCTTGGTTGAAAGACAGGAGGGAGGTGAAGATTCTACAAAGTTGTGACAGGAGCAGCAGTTAGCATTCTGACTGTCACCATTCTTGGTGATAGTCATGAAGTTTTGAATCTCATCCCAAGGATATCTCTAGAAATAGCTGGTTGAGGAGGAATGTGGACACACCTCCCAAGTGCATTATAAAGTTTGTATTCTTATAAATTCAATAAAAAAGTTGTTTCTTGTAAATCTTTGACTGTCTTTTTGTTCTCAATCAAATTTTCACCAGTTGCAAAGCATTTCTTAAATGGAAAACGGATTAAATAACATTAAATATGTATTGGGAAGTATCCTATGATTAATTATCTTTAATTTGAATCAATTTGGAGGTATTTTCATGCAGGATCCAAGAAGATCCATGGAGATTAGTGAAAACGGGTTCAAAACCCTCATTTTTGGGTCAGATACAAGGATTTGTTTATAACTTTAGTTTCAACTGATGGAAAAATCTCAATCTTGGTTTATTTTGAAGTAGCCTCATGAATATTTAATATGAAATTGGTTTTAATTTTATTGGTTGTGTATTTTGGAAGTAAATGGATGCCCTAGCAGCATTAAGATGAATTTTCTGAGTTTTATGTTGACAGAAAATGGGCCTCTATCCTAGGGAAATAAATTTTTCCTTAAGCATTGGATTTCATTCTCCTTTGGATATGTTTTAAGAGCCCTAGTTACAAACAATCCTACCGAAGTGATTGTATTTTTGAGGTCTACAACAAAAATTATGAGTAACACAATTTGGGGTATCTAAACTGTCAATGACAGTCAATTTGTTTGTATTTGCTTTTGGTTGTATGGATAGAAAATGGTATGGATTGATCAAATAAATGTTTATAAACCTCAAGGTACCTTGTTAACTGGGAATCCATAAATATAAGATGATTTATAAATTCTAATAATTGGGACTACAGGACAGTACATGACAGGGACAAATAAGTGCAGGCAAGATGGAGGACAAAGTGAACAGGTCCAAAGGATGCATTGGTCAATGTTCAGCAATGTGACATAAAGTTGCATGTATGCCTAGTTGGTGGAAGATATAAATGTGGAAAGAAAAGGTATGCTTATCTCATGAAGCAAGGTAAGTGGCAATGATTTGATCCTATAAGGATAGTGCTAGAAGCTTGATGCTTAGCATGATTTGGTAATGTGAAGTATGAATCAGTTTTAATTTGGAATCTAAAATGAGGATGTGATCCAAGTGTATATGAGTCAGTCATGGAGAATTATGGAGTAGAGTATATTCTTGACCTTAATATAAAGTTGTGTAACTGAGTTTATATTTGAAAATGGATAATGAATTTGGTGATGAATCAGGAATGCCTCAAGAATACAACCTAGAGAAAGGTTGAATGGATCAATTTTGGATCCTAATGGGAACTAGTTGGTTCCTTTGCATCACTTAGAAAGGGAGTTTAACAACTCAAGCAAAAGATCACAAGATGAGAGAAAGGGATGTGCCTAAGTTGAACAAGGACAACTTTACATCATGGAAAAGAAGATTAAGAATCCACCTATCAGGTATTGTAAATGATGTTACTCAATACTTAGATACTAATATGTGTTGCCTACTGGACCTCACACACTTGATCAATTGAGAGAAAAGCATGAGCACAATTCTATGATGATAGAACTTGCTTCCTCACAATCCAATGTTGAATTTGAAGATGTCAAAACATGCACCACTACAAAGAAAATGTGGGACAAATTGAAGCTAGTACATGGAGGAGATGTTAATGTACGAAGAACTAAGGTAGGAAACCTAAGAGGAAAGTTTGTTGACATACAAATGAAAGAAGGAGAAAACATCACTCAATACAACTGCAAAATCAAAGAGGTAGTCAATGCTATCTGAGGAGTAGGAGGTGTACTTGAAGAAGAAATGGTGGTAAGTAAAATCTTAAGAACCTTACTTCTTGTTTATGCTATTAGAGTATCTTCTATACAAGAAATGAGAGCAGTAGAAAATAACAATGTCACTCTAGATAGTTTGGTTGGTAGACTTATTTTCTTTGAGATGAATAACTTTGACAATAGTGTCTTACCATCTATTGAGTCTGCATTCAAATACTCTTTAAAGATAAGTAAATCAATTCATAAACACACTATGAGAAATGATAGTGAAAGTGATAGTGATGATCAAGAACTTGATGAAATTGAAGCACTAATGGCTAGAAGATTGCAGAGAGGGAAAGGTAAATTACCATCGGTATGTTTTAACTATAAAGAGATTGGACACTTTGCTACTAGATGTCCTAACAAAAGAAAATATGATATAATTAATGATAGATCATATGAAAATAAGTTTGACAAAGGTGATGACAAAGATTACCAAAGAAACTAACAATCTGACAGAACAGATACCCGAGACTACAAGGACAAAGGGAAGAAATCTTGTTACCTGGCTGAGAACAAAGCTAGAGATACTGACACCGAATCTGATGAAGATATTGAGGTGTATTTTTTTCTATGAAGGATGATTCAGACGAAGAGGAAAGGTATGTTGAGACTGCACTCATATATAAGGTTAGTAAGAATGATGTATAGATTATTGATAGTGGCTTTACTCACCACATGATTGGAAATAAAGAAAATTTTGAAAATTTTGAGTATTATAATGGTGGATCAGTAAGAATGGGTAATGACTCACCTTGTTCGGTTGAAGGTAAAGGAACAATAATTTTGAATAATTTGATCTAATGTGAAAATTCATATTGGGTGAAAGGACTTAAGTATAATCTATTGATTGTTTCATAGCTAAATAACACAGGTCACCAAGTTGCATTTGCGAACAAAAAGGCAAAGATCTTTAATGAATCAGGAAGGTTGATCGGAATTGGTGAACAGACAAAAGGTAACCTATTCTATCTTGATTATATTGATACCATTAATGGCTAGAAACAAAGACATATGGTTATGGCATAAAAGTTTATGTCATGTGAATTTTGAAAACATGATTAGTATAAGCAATAAAAGGAAAGTAAGAGGCTTACCGAGCATGTCAAAACCTAACCATATCATGTGTAAGAATTGTCAAAAAGGTAAAATGACAAAGTCTAGTTTCAAGAGAAAAAACTACATATCTAATACTATTCTAGAATTAGTCCATACTGATCTATGTGGATGCATGAGAACTAAGAGCTATTATGGTGATAGATACTTCATTCTCTTTGTTGATGATTATTCTAGAATGATGATAGTTATGTTCTTAAAAGAGAAATCAGAAGCATTCAATATGTTTAAATGGTATAAAGCTATTGTAGAAAAAAAATTTGTAAGGAACTGAAATGCTTAAGATCAGATAGAGGAGGATAATTTATTTTTGATGAATTCACTAACTTTTGTAATGAGCATGGAATTAAAAGACAGGTTTCTGCACCAAGAACACCACAACAAAATGGGATTGTTGAAAGAAGGAATAGATCCATTGTTGATTGTGCCAAAACACTGATGATAGAAAAATAAATCACACAAACATTCTGGAGGGAAGCTTTCAGTACTGTTTGTTGGTAATAAATGAGAGGGGGGGCTGAATTAGTGGCCTCAAAAATTTATCCTTTAAACTTTAATCCACCAATCAATACACCTCAGATTATTAAGTCCCTACAAGATGTATGCCTTTGAAATACTTGAAATAAATAACTGTCTATCGGTTTACCTTGTCTGTCCTTATTCTCCTTGATTACTATTAATGTTTGTAGCTTCAGTCCTATGATCATTTAGGATACATATAATATACTTAGATATTGATTAATAATAATATATTGTAGTTGTATATACATATGCTATATATATATATATTATATTATATATATTATTATTAAACATATATTATGCAAACTTATATTATTCTAATATATGATTGATTAATGAAACATTATAAAATTATAATGAATAGACATGTCCCATGAAGGGACATGTCTCTCCTAGCCTCTTTCTCAATATAAATGAAAGAGAGATTGTTGCATTTAAAACACATAGAATATATACAAGCAGTGCTATTACATTTGCAGCTATCCTAAAACCTTAACATGGTATCAGAGTAGATACGAACCCCTGGGACATGAGATTTTAGGAAAATAATATCATGTTGATATTAATAAAATCTAGACCAGTATCGCAGTGAATTTGTTATTGCATGTGAAGGACACCTGACAAGATGAAAAGACCATTTCACGAGGATGCAGGGTCTGGTCTAATTGGTACATATATTCACTGAATGCCAGAAAGGTGGCTTGAGTTGTCAAATTGACTGGGGGAGTTGGATGAATATTTGTTTCAATATAATTGTCGGGACTCAATTATATTATGACATATTAAAGTGCCTATTAATATTTGATCTTCTATAGTTAAATATTAAGCCAGGGACGGGATGAGCATTGAAGTTTATTGAAATATTTATGTGCAAACATTCTAAAACCCTCTTATTATCTTTTCCAAAGACTATTGATGTTGTGCATAGACTTACAATGTGAGCGGTGGTGAAAGAAGATTCTACAGTTGGCTATACCCCAAACCCTCCCCGATCATCTTTCCTCTCTCTTACACAGATGCAAAATTTTGCAGCAGGGCTGAAGAATATGGACGTTTTTTCTTTTTTATGCTCACCAATTCTGTCATTTTTTCATTTGAGATGTCGTGGAGATGTGGCTCATCACTTTCAAGCCGGTTGATTTTGTGGTCAACATAGTTCACATTCTCGATTTCACCTTATTTTGGGATCACATGGATCAAGATGGATTAAATCCTTTGATTGGAAGACATCCATTTTGTAGTAGATCATCTTTATGTGCTTGGTTGATGTGGCTTATTGTGAATAATTGAATTCGTTCAGACTTGATCAGGCACCTATCATATTACATAAGACAATTTTATGTGATTGAGTGCTGCCCATTTTTTGTAATGGCTCAAGTGGATAATTCTCATTGGTGTGATCAGGCTTGTCATTATGCTGACCATGGAAGTTGTTTATAGTGGCTTCCATGGATTGACCAGTGACACACATCTATATGATTTTTTGATCGTGGGCAGTGATTTTACTTCTTGCATCAATAATTTTTTTTGTGCGAAAAGTTTTAATCGGTGATAATTCCTTAGTGGGGAATTGAATATTAGCATTGATACTTAAAAATTGATGATCGAATTAAAAAGCAGGGAGAAATGTTTTTAATTTCATTATGTCAGAAGGCATCCCAAACTGAATCATTACCATGAAGATAGTCGGTCTTAGAAAAAGGAAGGAATGAAACAATACACTGCGTGAAGGACCATCATGCTGTGAGAAAACTTGTTTAATTAAATTTTTGTAATGAGATGCCATTTTTATTTCTAACTATTGCATGTGAACATCTCTTACCTCAGTGTGGGCATTGTGACCTTACATAATTTGGCGGTAATCTTTTTCCCTTGAGAGTAGTGTACATGGTTCCTTGATCCATGACAGGCATATCCATTGGGCCTTCTCTGTCGTTAGAGTGTATAGAGTTTCTTGGTATTGGAACTACTATGAGTATCACTCAAAGTGTGTCTGCTTCAATATTGATATGTGAAACCTAGATTGAAATATTTGAATGCTCGAGAAAGTATGGGTTGTGAGTATTGCAAAGATGTTGATGACATTGATCGGTGATTGTCAGTATGTCATGATCTCAGAGATGTCCACTCGATATGATATGCGATCAAAATGTGATAATATTTGCACCACATTATACCATTGTAAAAGTGTGCCTTTTGAGTTAAGAACAAATAAATATGCCCGAGGGCCCCCTAAACTGGTTGGTTCATTATGATTGAGTATTAAAGGGATGATTGTCTCCAAATTGGAGCAAGGGGGACCTACCCTTGTTGTCCTTAAGAATTGATTTGAAACATCTCTTGAAGAGGAAGAGTCTATACAGATTGTGAAAATATTTCTTTGAAGAGGAGGAAATAACACTTAGAAAGGAGTCTGACATTTCATCTGAAGCAACCTTGGATAAGAAGGTCATGAGGTTGATGCATTTGCTTGGAGATTCAAAAGGAAACCAGATTATCATGAATATTCGATGTTTCCAAGCCTAGGGATAAATTCACAGTTTATTACATTCACTCATGTTACTATGGAATCAGACAAGTACATTTGTGTATGATAAATCACTGTTGTGAACATGTTGTGATCATTGAACAAATAATTCATGTGCCCGATGATGAGAGTCTCTTGGAGCAAGATATCTTCCATGATTGGAGTATGTGACTGGTATGCTTTTACGATAGAGGGAGCAACTAGATAATCTTCATTAGCTAACATCTAAGGAACTTGATTCAGAGGGAGTAGACCATGGAGAGATGGTTTCTCTAGTATTCAGATGAAGTACATTATCACTAAAGATTGGACGATCGATATTCTCACCAAGCCTCTTGTCAAAGTAAAGTTTATGCATTTTTTGAACAAGCTTGGAGTTGTGGAGAAAAAAGCCCTTGTTGAGAGGGAGTATCAGCATCAGTGATTTCTTGATATGTACTTTATTACATTATTCTCTTTGAGAGAGAAGTCTAAGGTGAAAGCCCTTGGTTTCACCCTATGAGATGAGTCAAGGTGGATGTCATCTGTGTGACTCCATGACTTATGGGCCCTCCTGTGAACATTGAAGAAAGGTGATGACTTTTTGACAATGAACACTTGTATTTGATTGATGTTGTGAGGTGATGACCTTACAAACATCTCCATTATGATTGTTTATATCCTACAAATCAATATGGACTAGAAGGTATATTTTAAAATACTTACAAGTTCTATTGTATCGATATATCATGTCTATATGGTAAGTATCACATATGTGATACTAGTGCACATATCATACAAGACATCTTGAGTACTTGGTAAATATCATGGACTTGATATTTGGAGACCATTACTCTAAGTACTTGGTGAGTATCATGGATTTGATACTTGGAGACCATTACTCATGATAATCATTTTTGAGCACTTGGTGAATATCTTGTGAGTTGATATTTGGAGACCATTGCTCTGAGCACTTGGTGAGTATCATGGACTTGATACTTGAAGACCATTGCTCATGATATCAGTAAAATGATTTAAGTTTTTAAATGATTATCCACACTCACATATCATACAAGGGTACTTGGTGAATATCATGGACTTGATTTTTGGAGACCATTACTCTGAGTACTTGGTGAGTATCATGGATTTGATACTTGGAGACCATTACTCATGATAATCATTTTTGAGCACTTGGTGAATATCTTGTGAGTTGATATTTGGAGACCATTTCT
>MU225594.1:562400-580060 GCA_018584345.1 Thuja plicata | reverse complement strand
CGCTACCATCCTTGAATCAGCCTCTAGACTATCAATAGGCTTTATGCTAATCTTACTACCATCCTTGAATTAGCCTCCTTCTTAGACTGTCAATAGGCTTTAGGTAAGACCGATGCTACTATCATGAATCAACCCTTTTGGTAATCTATTAGGATATACCTCAATTATAGAAGACAGTTAAGTCTTTCTCTGTTAAGAGACTTAATGCTTCAATGGTTAAACTGAAATACAATGACCTATTTCTAATGCAACTTTGAATTGTAGATATTCATATCTATTTACATACAATACCTCTCTAATCAATGTATCAATTCAATTCCTTTGTACTTCACACTTTCTACTCTATGCTGTTGTGCTTCACTGTTCGTCGGTGTCTGCAAAATTCTTTAGCTCTCCCTTAGGTTAATTCATCAGGAATGTATGAAGCTTAACCTTCACCAATTTCTCTTCAGCATCTTCTTTCAATTCACTCCCCCGTATATCTGATTGCTTGTGGAAATGAATTATGCTTGTCTCTTATATAGACATGATATTCCTTAATTCTTGATTCTTGATTCTTGATTCTTATTCTTGGCATGAAAAACAATCTAGCCAATTTGATTTACAGCTTTAAATCCTGATTTATCTCATAGTTATCTTCTTACCAACTATATAAATCATATTTTAATCACTTACTTAACTGTGGTCAAATAAAACAAATAAAACAACCAGTTAATTCTATCCTTAAGCTCTGCCAGCTAGATATTTTGTCATTTTCTGATCTCTCTGTTCTGTCAGTCAATTTTGCAGTTTGTTGTCGGTGACAACTGCCAGTTACATCGGTGCAAATTTAGTTACCTTTGGGATCTCCGTCCGTCAGGCATCATTGGATCTTTCTCATCGGGCAACACTATTTTCAGCTCGTCGGGCATCCTGTGATTCTGCTTCATCGAGCAATACTGTCTTCTACTCGTCGGGCATCACTGTGACTTTTTCTTTGTCTTTACCAATGGTGTGCACTCTGTCGGTGTTGTCTATCACTTAGTGAATACATGAATTTTATGCATTGCTGAAAGCATAACCTCTATTCCATTTATTCTATGAAGTCTTTAGCATTATGTATATGACCATACAGTTGATATCAAGTTGACATCAATGACAATACAAGCCATTAACTATTTTAATGTCTTGCATCATCTTCAACTTAACATTATCAAACATTCAATCAGTTACATGTCATCACTGTTGTCTGCACATTGAACAGAGTTCAATTGAAGAAAGACACCAAAAGGACACCTTATGACCTATGGTATGGACATACACCTAATGTAAGATACTTTAGAATTTTTTGAAGTCAATGTTATATTTTGAAATATGATAGAAATGGAAAGCTTGACTCCAAAGGTGATGAAGGAATATTTCTAGGTTATTCCACCAAAATCAAGGCTTATAAATATCTTAACAAGTCCTCTAACAAGATCATTGAAAGTGGAAATGTCAAAATATATGAATTTTCTGAGAAAAATGATGAGGAAAGAAAAACAGAACTAGAAGACTACAATTAGTTTATCTATAGTGAAGAACCTAACACTCTTCCTGAGAAATAGTGTATCACTCCTGAGTGACAGAAAAATACACCCAAGCATCAGGTTGCAAACACCGAATATCAGGAAATTGCTCATAATGATATTCCAAGCGATGGAGATCAAAATGAAGGCCAAGATGATCATCAGAATGATAAAAAAAGATCTGAACCAATACTTTCTAAGTATGTCAGAAGAAATCATCCATAGAACTAGATCATAGGAAACAAAAAGGCTAAAATGAGAATAAGAACTAAGTCACTGAACACTAGATGTTTAATTTGTGATTTTGAGCCTAAATCTGTCAATACTATACTTGAGAATTGGGAATGGGTCAGTGCTATGAATGATGAAATAGAACAGATTGAGAAGAACAAGATAGGGACATTAGTACCTAGACTAGATGACAAAAATGTCATTGGTACCAAATGGATATTCAGAAACAAGCTGAATGGGAATGGAGAAGTCACAAGAAGAAAAGCAAGATTAGTATGCAAAGGGTATGCACAAGAAGAAGGTATTAACTATGGAAAAACCTTTGCACCCATTTCTAGAATAGAAGGAGTAAGAATTCTACTTTCTTATGATGCCTACAAGGATTCAAGGTATACCAAATGGATGTCAAGTCTGCATTCCTAGATGGAATACTAGAAGAAGAAGTATACATTGAACAACCAGAAGGGTTTGTTGATCTTGACAAGGGAGACATGTTTTGTAGACTACACAAATCCTTGTATGGATTGAAACAAGCACCAAGAGCATGGTATGAAAGACTTCACTCCTATCTCATAAGTATTGGATTTGTAAGAGCAAGTGAAAATAGTAATTTGTATTTAAAAGAAGATACTGATAAAAACATTTTGATTTTTGAAATATTTGTTGATGATATCATATTTGGGAGTAATGATATGTTTTGTAAATCACTTGCTAATGAAATGAGAAAAGAGTTTGAGATGTCAATGTTTGGGGAGATCAAATTCTTTCTTGGTCTACAGATTCTTCAACAGGATGTAGGCATATACATCACACAATCCAAATAGATCAAGGAAGTTCTCAAGATATTCAAGATGGAAGACTCCAAGCTAGTTGGAAAACCTATGGAAAATGGATGCAAGCTGACAAAGGAAGAAAAGTCAACCGGGGTAAATAAGACCCTATATAGATCTATTATTGGAAAACTCATGTATGTTGTACATACTATACTAGATATAGCACATGTAGTTGGAATAGTTACAAGATTCTATGCTAATCCCAAGGAATTGCACATGACTATTGTAAAAATAATTTTTAGATATCTAAAGAATACCAAAGACTATGGCTTATGGTATAAAAGAGAACGCAAATTTGAGCTTCAAGTCTATACAAATGTTGATTGGGCTGGAAAAATAGATGACAGAAAGAGAACAACATGAGGAGCATTCTTTATGGGTGACAGACTTGTGACATGGATAAGAAAGAAGAAAGGATGCATCTCACAATCTACTGCAGAAGCAGAATATGTGGTTTCTTATGCAAATTTCTCCAACATTGCATGGATCAAACAATTATTGGAAGGTATGAATATGAAAATTCTTGAACCAGTGATTATCTATTGTGATAATACAAGTGGTATCAACATTTCAAAGAACCCTGTCATGCATGCTAAGACTAAGCATATTTCTATTAAGCATCAGTACTTAAGGGAACAAGTACAAGAGAAAGAGGTGATACTAGAATATGTTCAATCCAACCATCAATTAGCAGACATATTCACAAAGCCATTGCCTAAAGATACATTTGAGTACTTGAGAAAGAGACTAGGGGTCTGACCCTTGTCCACTGGTCACTAAGCTGAATAGGAGGTTGCAATAGCCTACACATAATCATAGGATCATTCATGATGATGCAAGCAAAGAGATGGACTGAAAAGATACATCAGTACACAGAAAGGTACTTATCTACACCGAACACTAGAGTTATTGAATTGTTGATGGAAAGGAAATTCAAGGAATATATTATAAAAAGGAGGAAGCATATACTTTGGCATTGTTGTCAAAGGGAGAGAGATTATATATCCATATGAAATATCCATCATGTTCATCCAAAGGGAGAGATGAATTAATAAAGAAATATGTTGTCAAAGGAAAAAGAGATGATCAAGAAGAGGAACAGTAAAAGTGAGAGAAAACATCAAGGAAAGATTCAAAGAAACATGCATTTAAGGGAGAGAGTTGGAAAATTTAACATTCCTACATCTATCTAGTGAAGGGAATTAAGAAAGTAGAAAGTACTCTGCAAGAATCAAATCTAAGCTAGAAGAGCTTACCAAGAGCCAGATATTTGTATTGGTTATAGAAAAAAAAATTTGGTAGATTAATGAACTACAACTGATATATTTCATATTGTATTAGTGGTAATGAAGTATGTTTCCATCAATGCCAAAGGGATAGATTGATGAACTATAATTGATTGAATGTTTGAAGATGTTAAGTTGATGATCACCGAGCTGCAAAAATTTAATCCAAGACATTAAATCAGCTAATGTATTATATTGTCATTGATGTCAACTTGATAAAATCTTATCGGTATTATAGATATTGTCAAAGACTTCAAAGAATCAAAGAAATAAAGGTTATGTTATTAGTAATTCATAAAAGTTAAGTATACACCAAGTGACAACAACCACCGATGGACAGTGCACCCTGACGGATAGAGAACACTGAGAAGATTCACAGTGATACCCGAGCAAGCATTACCGAGAAGAACTAAAAGTCACAGTTTTGCTTGATGGACAGACAAGGGCGAAAGAGAGAGATGCCCGAGGACAACTGAAGTCATGACCGAGCACAACTAAAGTGTTGACCCATGAGAACTGAAGTTTAGAAATGACAAAAGACTTAGCTGTCAGGAGCCAAATATGGAGTTAACTGATTGATTACATTGTTTTCATCGACTAGTTAAAAGCCAAAGATAAGCTAGAGATTTAAAGCCAATTTTATTCCAGTTATCAAGGAGAAATCTATGGGGATAAAACTAAAGCAATCTTTAAAGAAATAATGGTGAGTTTTGAGGATCACGTCAAGAAAAAGAAAGACAAAGACTTAGAAAAGGTGAAAACATGTCTATAAGAGAGACAAGCTAATTCATTATGAAGAGAGGATGTTGAAGAGAATATTGGTGAAGATAAGAAGTCTTCATACAGTCCTGATCAAACAAGCTAAAGAATAGAGCTAAGGATTTCTACGGACACTGAGCAACAGAGGAACAATAGCATTCACCGAAAAAAAAGAAGTGGAGTAAAGGAACAAAAGAGAACAAAAGATTAGAAATAAAATCTCTTAACAGAGTGGGACTTAACAATCCTTTACATAATCAGATACATCCCAAGGAGTATCAAAACGTTTCTCATGAAGATAGCGTAGTAAAATGTCAGATATCAAGTCACAAACTATTATATTAAATCCTCTAATAGGGTCGCACTTAACAATGTGTTTGTAACCTTTAACAGGGTTGGCTCTTCATCAAGCTCACTTCAGAAGAGTGAAAAATTTGGGTTACCAATCCCAAGTCATTTTTCCCTTTACAAGGTTTCCACGTTAAAAATCCATGTGTCAAATATGTATATGGTTCATTTCTTTGATATTTTTCTTTACACATTACTAAATTGGATTGATCAGTAAACATGAATTTATTTACTATATTTTAGAAAAGATTAGACTGCATATCAGTAAACCTTAAGAAAAAGGATAAACAATATATTCTGAGAAGTAGTTATTTGATAAGATTATTTAAGGGCATACATCTTGTAGGACTGAAGATAAATAGAGGTTTATATTCTATTGGGTTGACATTGGATTAATTTTTTAGGCCATTGATTCACCCCCCCCTCCCCCTCTCAGTTATTCTAACAAAATTTAATCGAATCTTCCTTACAAAGGCTTTGATACCATGTTAAATATGATTAAATTTAATTTAGATTTGATCTATTTATGGATTTTCTATTTTCAGAATATGATTCTTACAATCACTGTACTTTCTTGCAGATTATAATTAGAATATTGAACTTGATAAATATGAAGTTGGTGCCAAATCAATATTAAGAAATACTTATCATGAATTTACAAGTCTGCATTTTTCTTAAAGGTATTCGATCTAAAAGAGAAGAACATTTATTAATTTAAATGTCTCCAATTGTGGATCGGATCTACATTAAATATATAAGGAAGAGACATATCCCATGAGTAGACATGTCTCCACAAAGTGGAGGCATGTCCATTCATGAGATGTCTCATGAATTGTGCCTTTTCATCTGAACTAAACACCCAATCTCTAATCGGGGTTTGTTACTTTTTAAACATAAATGCTTACCAAGTTTGATCTGTATTTATCTTGCACAAATAATTAATATCAAATCTGGAAATGATCATCGATAATGATGCTTAATCAGGATCCTATATAAAACATGATATGCCAATAATCTACATGTGGTAATTTTGGTTTAAATAATGAACGATTGGTGGACTTGTTTCAAGAGAAACATTAGAATGGCAGTCATGATTCAAGCATCTATAGCCTCAAAAACATGGCAACATTGATCCAATAATAGAAAATACATTACAAATGCTAGGCTCACGGTCTCAATGAAAGAAATAGTGTATAAAACAATATATGGTGCACAACAGCAGTAAGCATGCAATGACAACAATAACATTGCATGATGCCTGAGTTCAAATTCAAAATAGTAAGTGTATTAATGTATGATCTAATAGAAACAACCTCATTGATCATTAGCCATCAAAAAAAGAACTCAAATGTACTAGTGACTTATGCATTAATAGATTCTCCCTTGTTCATTTGTGCATGATTAAGTTACCTTTTTAGAGTAAGGGTCCTACAAGTATTTTTTATTTTAGAACTACTTTCAAGGGATTTAAACATTAGGTATGCAGGATCATTTTTAGACAGAATAGGTACTCTATGGTTCCTAACTCCATCTACTATAAGTTTCATAGTTTTCTGATTGTTCTCAATCCATTGAGTTTTCTCTGGATCATTCACTGGTTCTATCTTGTTTTCTTTAACAAATGAGTCTAACTTATTTACTTTCAGAATCATCATGAATCTAAATCTTCATGATGTAAAGTTATATGCACCTTTAAGACAATCCTCAAATCTGATTACACTTGATATTATGATTGCAATTTCAAAAGAGAGTATGGTTTAAGGTAATATGATGTCTTAAATTTAATTGGATCTTCCTTAGAAAGGCTCTGATACCGTGTTAAATATGATTAAATTTATTTTATATTTGATCTATTTTAGGATTTTCTATTTTTAGAATATGATTCTTACAATCACTATAATTTCTTGCAGATTATAATCATAATATTGAACTTGATAAATATGAAGTTGATGCCAAATAAATATTAAGAAATATTGATCATGAATTTACAAGTCTGCATTTTTCTTAATGGTATTCGATCTACAAGAGCATAACATTTATTAATTTAAATGTCTCCAATTGTGCATTGGCTCTACATTAAATATATAAGGAAGAGACACATCCCATGAGCGGATATGTCTCCACAAAGTTGAGGCATGTCCGTTCATGAGATGTCTCATGAATTGTGCCTTTTTATCTTAACTAAACACCCAATCTGGTGCAAGAGCACCTTAAGGTCTTGTAAAGATCTTTAAAGAATTTTTTCTTGTAGGTTGGTTTAGAAAAATACCGAGGTAATAAGGACTAAAATATAAAGTCCCAAGTTTTTTTTGTGTGTGTCTAGAGGTAAGAGTGTTTAGAGTCTAGTGTTTTGTGTAATCAATTAGGCTCTAGGGGTTGAAGTCCTAGAAATTCAACAAAAGGTCAAAGGTTGACCAAAACTCCAAAATGGAGTAGTACTTGTGATTTTGATGTTTTTGAGTGTTTAAAGGTCTTAAGAAATGGTTAAGTGTCAAATCAAACCATTGGAAGTAGTGGAATGTCAAAATGCCAAAAGAAGTTTCTCATGACAACTTTGCAAAGTTGTCATGAAAAAATTTCCTAAAAACTAGGAAAGGGCTTTAATGGTGCCCAAATCCTGACCTAAGGGTCCAAAAATGTGGGGATATAATATATAAGGTAGAAGAAGCCCTAATCTAACAATTTGAAGTGACATTGTATGGATTGTGAACTGAGAAGCAAGAATTTGACTATGTTTTTGTAAGAGGGCCTTGATCCAGTCAGTTAATGGACTGAAAGGATAGAATTAATGCATTGAGACCTTGTTTTTTAATTTAGTTACTCTCTATGGAATTTTTTTAGTTGTTTAGTGTTAATGGTTATCATTTTGTAAATTCTTTCTTTTTCTCTGGTTCGTTGTCTGGTTTTGAGCCAGTCATGTAAAAATGTTTCCCACTTGAGTTCCCATGGTTGGAAAACTATGGCCACTTCGAATCAAGTAGGGGACCTTGTACATAGTGTAGATATGGTCTGTGGAGTCATTTTATGCAGGAGAGTTAATTTTTCCAACAATCCCTAGGTGAGTGCAGTGGCATTCTAGTTAGTGGCTTGAGCAGAACAGTAGCATGGAAAGATGCTAATTGGATTGGATTGAACCAATCAATGGTAAGAGCATGTAGATGTCCTTATCCTTGATAACTAAATGCAAGGAGAGGATTGGTGGATTTTTTTAGAGAAACCGTTGAAATCAAATAACCCAGACTCGTGAACATGCTCCTAAAACCCTTAAAAATAGGGGTTTGGTAAAAGTCTTATGTACGGACAGGGTGGGGGTCTAAAACCTACAAAATCCTAGAGCCTAGGTTGGACCTATGAAGAATCCATAGTTTATTCAGAGGGTTGTTAAGAGAATTTGTCAATAAATCCAAGAAAACTAGTTTCTAGGAGGCCTAATTGGCTAAAAAGGCTATAACAAGGCCTCAAAACAAGAAAACTAGGAACTCAATTGAAATATAATGAAGGTATCCATCAAACTGGATCAAAATTAGTTGAAAGTGACCTAGGAATGGTTAGGAATCCCATTATGATTGGGAAGGTTAGATTAGGGTCAAATTGGGTAAGATAATCCAATGGGTGCATAGTTGAAAGGAGAAGGACTTGAAGGGAGTTTGAAGTTGGTGGAGAGCTTAAGAGGAGAAGGGGACCATAGGAGAGTCCTCTAGTTAGGGTAGTGATAGAAACCCTAGAAAGACCAAAGAAAAGGTCTTGGAAAGAGAAAGTAAGCTCTTAGAAGTTAGATCTCCCCATCAAATTGGTATCAGACCCATTGAAAGGCTTGGGAAGTGGTTAGTGTATGACAGAGAGAAGTAAATACATTGGAGAAAGAACCATGGTGACCAATGTAGAATTGGAAAGGGACTTGTCAGAGCAACAAGTCAAGAATAGACTTCTTGAAGAATGTATGGAGGAGATGAAGCTGAAGTTAGCAGAAGTTGTAGAGGCAGCAAGCAAGATGAAAGAACAGATAGGGGAAGATAAAGACAAGGGAAAATGTCAAGTTTAAGAGGAGGAAGAACCAGAACCTGACCCTCCACTACATGAGGAACCTTTCCTTAAATCCCTCAAGGCCTTAAGTGGCAAAACATTAGAAGGCATTCTAGTGTTCTCTGGTAGAATGGATGTAGAGTTGGTTATGGAGTGGATTGAGGGTATAGAAAACCATTTTTAATGTGATGGTATCATAGAGGCACAAAAGGTGAAGATAGCCAAATCAAGTCTAAGAGGACAAGCATTAACTTGGGGGAAGTTCTTGCAAGAAGAAAGAGAAAGGGAAGCAAAGAATCCAATAGCAAGTTGGAAAGCTATGTTGGCTAAGGTGAAGGAAAACTACCTACCATAGGATCATGATATCCAATTACACAAAAGGAGGTAGAATCTTAGGTCAAAATATCTAGATGTGGAATCCTATACCAAAGAATTCCAAAAACTATGCCTTAGGTCAAGAGTGAAAGAAGTGGAAAGCATTAAAGTTGCTAGGTATCTCAATGGCCTTCGGTGGAACATACAAGAGGAGTTGAGCCTCTTCACTTTAAATTCTATCCATAGGTGTTTTCAAATGGCCCTTAAGGTGGAAGAAAAAATCTGAAAGAAACAAGATTCCAACTCTAGGGGAAGAGGAAGAGGTAGAGACTCTAGAGGTGGACATAGAGATGGTTCTAGTGGAAGGAAAAATGAAACCAGAAGCCAAGGAGATTCTAGGTTTGTTGAACAAAACCTTGAGTCCATTAATAGAGGGGGATATAATAGAGGTAGAGGCTTTCATAGTGGTGGAAGAGGTAGATCAGGTCGATTTGGAAGAAGCTCACAGTTTGATTTAATGAAGTGTTATAACTATGGCCAAATGGGTAACCCTGCCTATAGGTGTCTAGATAAGCCAACATCTTCACAAGGTGAAAAGAAGATTGCTTATGTGAAAGAGGAGGACATGACCAAACAATCAGAGGTAAGTTTGGATTCAGAGAAGAGAGAAATCTTGATGCTTAGGAGGATTCTAATCAAGGAGCCTACAAGGGATAAACTCAAACAAAGAAGAGCTCTTTTTAGGGTCAAATGCAAGATTCTTGGTAACGTTTGTAGAGTCATAATAGACTCTGGATCTACTAATAATGTGATATCAGAGGAAGTAGTACAAAATCTCAAACTGGTCAAGATACCTCATGTGTGCCCTTACAAGGTAACTTGGTTGAACAAGGGACATAATATATTGGTGAATGAACAAGTGTGGGTGTATTTTACTATTGGAAAGTATCAAGACAAGATACTTTGTGATGTCCTACCAATGGATGCATGCCATTTGTTGCTTGGAAGACCATGGCAGTATGACAGAGAAGTAGTTCACCATGGAAAAGAAAAAAATTACTCATTCAAGAATAATGGAGTAACTTATAAGATACAGTCTTTGATAGAGGAAGAAACAGAGGAGAAGAAGGAATCCAATACCCTACTAATGAGTGGGAAAGAATTCCTCAAGGACCAGAAGGAGGAAGAAGGAATTGGCTATGAAATATTGGTGAAGCCAAAAGAGGAAGAGACACCTAAACAGTTACCTATGCCTATAGAAGTGAAGCAGTTGTTGGATCAATTTCAAGACATCAAATGTCAAAGGACTCCAGCTACCCTACCACAGAAAAGAGAAATTAGTCATCAGATTGACTTTGTGCCATGGGCATCATTTCCTAGTAAGGCTGCATACAAAATGCCACTAGAGCATAACAAAGAGATTACAAGGCAAGTTCAAGAACTATTGGACCAAGGACTGATCAGAAAGAGCATAAGCCCATGTGTTGTCCCAGTGATGTTGGCTCATAAAAAGGGAGGTAAGTGGAGAATGTGTACTGACTCTAGGGAAATAATTAGGATAACTATTAGATATAGATTTCCTATTCCTAGAATAGAATACTTAATGGATTGCTTGGAGGGTGCTAAGTACTTCTCAAATATTGATTTAAAAAGTGGATACTATTAGATTAGGATGAAAGAGGGTGATGAGTGGAAGTCAGCCTTTAAAACCACAAAGGGGTTATATGAGTGGTTAGTAATGTAGTTTTGGATTACAAATGCACCTAGTAATTTTATGAGGGTCATGAATGAAGTCTTGAAGGATTATATAGGGGTATTTGTAGTAGTCTACCTAGATGAAATCCTTGTCTTTATTAAAACAAAGGAAGAGCATGTGAAACATCTAGAACTGGTGTTGAAAAGGTTGCAAGTGGAGAAGCTCACCATAAATCTTGAAAAGAGTGAGTTTATGAAACAAGAACTAGTCTACCTAGGATTTGTAGTATCCCAAGGTGAATTGAAGATGGACAAGGGCACAATGGAAGCCATATTAAGTTGTCTTACTCCTAAGATAGGGACTGAAGTGAGAAGCTTCCATGGGTTATCCCAATTCTATAGGAAGTTTTTTAGGAGGTTCAGTGAAATTTGTGCACGTGCCCTAGATACCATTAAGGGTGGAATCAAAACATAGTTTGTATGGACCAAAGAATCGAATGAAGGATTTGAGTGATTGAAGAAAGAAGTAGCCACCCAACCAATACTAGTTTTAACAAGTTTTGATAAGTTATTTATAATGGAATGTGATTCTAGAAACATAGCAGTGGGTGCAGTTGTAAGTTAGGAAGGAAGACCAGTAGCCTTCTTTAGTGAGAGGATTAATGAAGCAAAGTCTAGATACTCATGCTATGATCTAGAACTTTATGCATTGGTCCAAGATCTTAAGAAGTGGAGGCACTAATTTTTTCCAAAGGAATTTGTGGTATACACTGATAACTAGGCCCTAAGCTATATAAATACATAGGAGAAGCTTAGTTTGAGGCACATAAACTGGATGAAGTTTCTACAATCGTCCACCTTTACTATCAAGCACAAAAAGGGGGTAAATAACAAGGTAGCAGATGCCCTAAGTAGGAGATTGCTTACCATCCAGGAGATACAGTTGTAGAGTAGAGGGGCTGAAGTATTCAAGGACCTCTGTGAAGGAGATTCAAATTTCTCAGAGATTTATAAGGTGTGTACTGATTTTGAAAATCACATTCATAGTAAATATGCAGACTATACCTTACAAAATGGTTTGTTGTTTAAAGGTAAGAAAATATGTATTCCAAGGGGTTCCATGAGGGAGAACCTCATCCAAGAGAAGCACAATGGAAGTTTGATTAGACACTTTGGGTTAAATAAGACCGTAGACCTAGTATAGAGATTCTATTGGTGGCCAAAAATGTAGAAAGATGTAAGGAGGTATGTGGAGAAGTGTGGAGTATGTCATAAATCAAAGGGAACATCCTAAAATGCAATTCTTTACCAACCATTTACCATCCCAAATAGACCATGGGAGTGCATAAG
This sequence comes from Thuja plicata, assembly GCA_018584345.1. Classification (NCBI taxonomy): domain Eukaryota; kingdom Viridiplantae; phylum Streptophyta; class Pinopsida; order Cupressales; family Cupressaceae; genus Thuja; species Thuja plicata. The sequence goes on along the minus strand of MU225594.1, from coordinate 567,673 downwards.
TATGGAATTTATAGTGGGACTACCTAGGACACAAATTTGTTTGGACAGTGTGTTTGTGGTAGCGGATAGATTCAGTAAGATGATTCATTTCATCCCATGTAAGACAACACATGATGCAAGTTACATTTCCCACCTTTTCTTCAAGGAGATAGTAAGGATACATGGCTTGCCAATGAGCATAAGTGCAGACAAAGATGTGAACTTTATGGGGCACTTTTGGAAGACCCTATGGAAAATGCTAGGAACTAATTTGTCTCATACTTCTGCATATCATCCCCAAAAAAATGGTCAAACATAGGTAATAAACAGGGTTCTTGGAAAATTTCTAGCATATTTGACTAAAGAGTATGCGAAAGGATGGGAAAAAGTCATTCCGTAGGCAGAATTTGCCTACAATGATAGCACAAATATAACTACTTGTAAGAGTCCATTTGAGATTGTATATGGAATACATCTAAGGGAATCAGTGGACATGAAGATGACTTTGCAAACTCAATGAGAGAAGTCCATGAGCAAGTGAAGAAGACTTTAATGGAGGCCAATCAGAAGTTGAAGGCTAAGAAAGATGAAGGAAGAAGAGAACTACAATTTTAGGTAGGAGACTTGGTGATAGTATATTTGAAAAAAGCTAGGCTACAAAAGGGAATAGCAAGAAAACTACAGAAGAAGAGGATTGGACCTTGTAAGGTATTGGATAAATATGGTCCTAATGCCTAAAAGATAGATCTACCAAAAGATATGTCCATTTCTCCCATTTTCAATGTGAAGGATTTGATTCAATACAAGGGTCCAGAAATAGATGAGGGAGAGTACAATACATAGGGGAATAAGGATGTGGAATAACTCAGAGTACCTGTTCAAGATAAGCCACAAGTGGACAAGATTCATGATTCAAGAGTGAAGAAGAAAACAAGGAAGAAAGTCTACATGGAACACTTGGTGAAATGGGAAGGCAAACCTGAGTGAGAGGCTACATGGATAGAAAAAGGAGACTTAAAGAAGCATGGCATAAGCATGGAGTTCATTACACCTAAGATACCTTGATTGTCTTGTTGGAGGGGGAGGATGGTGCAGGAGCACCTTAAGGTCTTATAAATATCTTTAAAGCATTTTGGCTTATAGGTTGGTTTAGCCAACTACCAAGGTAATGAGGACTAAAATATAAAGTCCCAAGGTTGTTTTGTGTGTGTCTAGAGGTAAGAGTGTTTAGATTCTATTATTTTGTGTAATCAATTAGGCTCTAGGGGTTGAAGTCCTAGAAAGTCAACAAAAGGGTCAAAGGTTGACCAAAACTCCAAAATGGAGTGGCACTTGTGATTTTTATATTTTTGAGTGTTTAAAGGTCTTATGAAATGGTTTAGTGTCAAATGGAACCATTGGAAGAAGTGGAATGTCAAAATGCCAAAAGATGTAAAAGTTGCTCATGACAACTTTGCAACTTTGCAAAGTTGTCATGACAACATTTCCTAAACAATTGAAAAGGGATTTTATGGTGCCCAAATCCAGACCTAAGGGTCCAAACATGTGCGGATAGAATATATAAGGTCAAAGAAACCCTAATCTGATAGTTGGAAGTGACATTGGATGGATTGTGAACTGAGAAGCAAGAATTTGACTATGTTTTGTAACAGAGCCTTGATCCATTCAATTAATGAATTGAAAGGATCAAATTAATGAATTGAGACCTTTCTTTTTTTTATGTAGTTACTCTCTGTGGCATTTGTTTAGTTGTTTAGTGTTACTGGTTATCATTTTGTAAATTCTTTCTTTTTCTCTGGTTTGCTATCTCGTTTTGAGCCAGTCATGTAAAAATGTACCCCAATTGAGTTCTCGTGGTTGGAAAACTATGGCCTCTTGGAATCAAGTAGGGGTCCTTGTATATAGTGTATATATGGTATGTGGAGTTGTTTTATGTAGGGGAGTTAATTTTTCCAACAAGCCCTAGGCGAGTGCAGTGGCATTTTGGTTAGTGGCTTGTGCAGAACAGTAGCATGGAAATATGCTAATTGGATTGGATTGAACCAATAAATGGTGGGAGCATGTAGAGGTGTGTATCCTTGATAACTGAATGCAAGGAGAGGATTGGTGGAGTTGTTTAGAGAAACAATTGAAAGAAAAGAACCCAGACTCGTGAACATGCTCCTAAAACCTTTAAAATAGGTGTTTGGTGAAAGTCCTATGTACAGACAGGGTTGAGGTATGAAACCTAGAAAATCCTAGAGCCTAGGTTATACCTATGAATAATCCATAGTTGATTTAGAGATTTGTTAATATAATTTGTAAATAAATCCAAGAAAACCAGTTTCTAGGAGGCGTAATTGGCTAAAAAGGCTACAAAGCCTCAAAACAAAAAAAATAGGAACTCGATTGAAATCTAGTGAAGGGATCAATAAAAGTGGATCAGAATCAATTGAAAGTGACCTAGGAATGGTCTAGAATCCCATTCCTATTTCCAAGGTCAGATTGGGGTCAAATTGGCTAAGATAAGCCAATGGGTGCAGAGTTGAAAGGAGAAGGATTTGAAGGGAGTTTGAAGTTGGTGGAGAGCTTTAAGAGGAGAATGGGAGCATAGGAGAGTCCTCTAGTTAGGGTAGTTATAGACACCATAGAAAGACCAAAGAAAGGGTCTTGGAAAGAGAAATTAAGCTCTTAGAAGTTAGAGCTCCCCATCAAATTGGTATCAGAGCCATTGAAAGGCTTGGGAAGTGGTTAGTGTATGACCGAGAGAAGTGAATCCATTAGAGAAAGCACCATGCTGACCAATGCAGAATTGGAAAGGGACTTGTTAGAGTAGCAAGTCAAGAATAGACTTCTTGAAGAAGTTATGGAGGAGATGAAGCTGAAGTTAGCAGAAGTTTTAGATGCAGCAAGCAATATGAAAGAACAGATAGGGGAAGATAAGGACAAGGGAAAAGGTCTAGTTGAAGAGGCAAAATCAGAACCTAACCCTCCACTACCTGAGGAACCATTCCTCAAATCCCTCAAGGCCTTAAGTGACAAATAATTAGAAGGCATTCTAGTGTTCTCTAGCACAATGGATGCAAAGTTGGTTATGGAGTGGATTGAGGGTATGGAAAACCATTTTGAATATGATGGTATCACAGAGACACAAAAGGTGAAGATAGCCAAATCAAGGCTAAGAGGACAAGCATTAACTTGGGGGAAGTTCTTGCAAGAAGAAAGAGAAAGGGAAGGAAAGAAGCCAATAGCAAGTTGGAAATCTATGGTGGCTAAGATGAAGGAAAACTACCTACCAGGGGATTATGATATCCAATTACACAAAAGGAGGTAGAATCTTAGGCAAAAAGATTTAGATGTGGCATCATATACCGAAGAATTCCAAAAACCATGCCTTAGGTAAATAGTGCAAGAAGTGGAAAGCATTACAGTTGCTAGGTATCTCAATGGCCTTAGGTGGAACATACAAGAGGAGTTGAGCCTCTTCAATTTAACTTCTATCCATGGGTGTTTTCAAATGGCCCTTAAGGTGGAAGAAAAGCTCTGAAAGAAGCAAGATTCCAACTCTAGGGGAAGAGGAAGAGGTAGAGACTCTAGAGGTGGAGATAGAAGTGGTTCTATTGGAAGGAACAATGAAAATAGAAGCCAAGGAGACTCTAGGATTGTTGAAAAAAACCATGAGTCTAGTAATAGAGGGGGATATAACAGAGGTAGAGGATTTCATAGTGGTGGAAGAGACAGATCAGGTGGAATTGGAAGAAGCTCACATTTTTCTTCAATGAAGTGTTATAACTATGGCCAAATGGGTCACCTTGCCTATAGGTGTCTAGATAAGCCAACATATTCACAAGGTGAAAAGAAGATTTCTTATGTATAATAGGAGGACATGACCAAACAATCAGAGGTAAGTTTGGATTCAGAGAAGGGAAAAATCTTGATGCTTAGGAGGCTTCTAATCAAGGAACCTACAAGGGATGAACACAAACAAAGAAGGGCTCTTTTTAGGGTCAAATGCAAGATTCTTGGTACAGTGTATAGAGTTATAATAGACTCCAGATCTACTGATAATGTGATATTAGAGGAAGAAGTACAGAAACTCAAAATATTCAAGATACCTCATGTGTGCCCTTACAAGGTAACTTGATTGAACAAGGGACAAAATCTATTAGTGAATGAACAAATGTGGGTCAATTTTACTATTGGAAAGTATCAAGACCAGATACTCTTTGATGTCCTACAAATGGATGCATGTCATATGTTGCTTGGAAGACCATGGAAGTATGACAAGGAAGAAGTTCACCATGGAAAAGAAAATAGGTACTCATTCAAGAAGAATGGAGTAACTTATATGATACATTATCTGATACAGGAAGAAAAAGTGGGTGAAGAAGGACTCCAATACCCTACTAATGAGTGGGAAAGAATTCCTAAAGGACATGAAGGAGGAAGAAGGAACTGGCTATGCAATCTTGGTGAAGCCAAAAGAGGAAGAAACGCCTAAAAATTCAACTATGCCTACAGAAGTGAAGCAGTTGTTGGATCAGTTTCAAGACATCAAATGTGAAGGGAATCCAGTTACCCTACCACCAAAAAGAGAAATTAGTCATCAGATTGACTTTGTGCTAGGGGCATCATTGCCTAACAAGGCTGCATACAAAATGACACCAGTGCATAATAAAGAGATTGCAAGGCAAGTTCAAGATCTATTGGACCAAGGAATGATCAAAAAGAGCATAAGCCCATGTGTTGTCCCAGTGTTGTTTGATCCTAAAAAGGGAGGTAAGTGGAGAATGTGTACTGACTCTAGGGAAAAAAATAGGATAACTATTAGATATAGATTTCCTATTCCTAGAATAGAAGACTTAATGGATTGCTTGGGGGGTGCTAAGTACTTCTCAAATATTGATTTAAAAAGTGGATACTATCAAATTAGGATGAAAGAGGGTAATGAGTGGAAACCAGCCTTTAAAACTAGAGAGGGGTTATATGAATGGTTATTAATGCCATTTGGGCTTACAAATGCACCTAGTACTTTTGTGAGGGTCATGAATGAAGTCTTGAAGGATTATATAGGGGTATTTGTAGTAGTAATGTCGAAAAGGTTGAATGTAAGAAGTATGAAAAGAATGAAAACATAAACAAGAAGTAATCCAAGAAAATGAAATGTTAGAAGATTTTACCATAAACTAAAGGAGAGAAAGATTTCAATATCAACCACAAAGCATATGAGAAACTTCAAGAATCCAACAAAGAGCCAAGAGATTTTGGTAAGGGGAAAAGCAAAGAAAAACCCCTTTGTGAATAAGAATATGGCA
>MU225594.1:507246-537167 GCA_018584345.1 Thuja plicata | reverse complement strand
AACAAGAGTTACTGGTGAAATGGGATTATTAGTGACTAACTATTTAGTCATTTATTTGGTCCTTTATTTAGTCATTTTTGTTAAGGTGACTGATTATTTAGTCATTTATTTGGTAGTTTATTTAGTCTTTTATTTAGTCACTTGTATTTAGTAATTTATTTGGTACTTTATTTAGTCATTTATTTAGTAGTTTATTTGGTAGTTTATTTAGTCACTTTTATTTAGTCATTTATTTGGTAGTTTATTTAGTCACTTTTATTTGGTTGACCTTGTGATTTTACCTGGTGCCTAAATTAGTCACTTATTTAGTCATCTATACTTGTAAATTAGTAGAATATGATCAATTTTAGTCATGTGACCAAAATTTTTAGTGGTGTGACTAAAATTTTTAGTCACGTGGTCATATATTTTCCAAAATGTACTAGTGGACTAAAGAGTATGGGCAAGGATGGGACAAGTCATTCCACAGGAAGAATTTGCCTACAATGATAGCACAAATAGGACTAATAGTAAGAGTCTGTTTGAGATTGTATATGGAATACATCCAAGGGGTATTTTTGAGCTCAGAGACTTAAAAGGATATGAGAGAATCAGTGCACATGCAAATGACTTTGCACAGTAAATAAGAGAAGTCCATGAGCAAGTGAAGAAGACTTTAATTGAGGCCAATAAGAAGTTGAGCGCTAAGAAAGATGAAGGAAGAAGAGACCTAAAATTTTAGGTAGGAGATTTGGTCATGGTATACTTGAACAAAGCTAGGCTATAGAAGGGAAGACCAAGAAAAATATAGATGAAGAGGATTGGACCTTGTAAGGTATAGGCTAAATATGGTCCCAATGCCTACAAGATAGATATACAAAAAGATATGTCCACTTCTCCCATTTTCAATGTGAAGGATTTGATTCAATACAAGGGTCTAGATATAGATGAGGGAGAGTACAGTATAGAGGTGACTAAGGATGTGGAAGAACTCAGAATACCTATTCAAGATAAGCCACAAGTGGACAAGATTCGTGATTCAAGAGTGAAGAAGAAAACAAGGAAGAAATTCTACAGGGAACACTTGGTGAAATGGGAACACCAACATATGTCAGAGGCTACATGGATAGCATAAGGAGACTTCAAGAATCATGGCATAAGAATGAAGTTCATTAAACCTAAGATACCTAATTTTCTTGTTGCAGAGGGGGATGGTGTAGGAGCACCTTAAGGTCTTGTAAAGATCTTTAAAGCATTTTGGCTTGTAGGTTTGTTTATCCAACCACCAAGGTAATAAGGACTAAACTATAAAGTCCCAAGATTGTTTTGTGTGTGTCTAGAGGTAAGAGGGTTTAGATTCTAGTGTTGTGTGTAATCAATTAGGCTCTAGGGGTTGAAGTCCTAGAAAGTCAGCAAAAGGGTCAAAGGTTGACCAAAACTTCAAAATGGAGTGGCACTTGTGATTTTGATGTTTTTGAGTGTTTAAAGGTCTAATGAAATGGTTTAGTGTAAAATGGAACCATTGGAAGTATTGTAATGCCAAAATGCCAAAAGATGTAAAAGTTGCTCATGACAACTTTGCAACTTTGCAAAGTTATCATGACAACATTTCCTAAAAACTAGGAAAGGGCTTTAATGGTGCCCAAATCTAGACATAAGGGTCCAGCCGTGTGGGGATAGAATATATAAGGTTGAAGAAACCCTAATCTGATAGTTTGAAGTGACATTGTATGGATTGAACTGAGAAGTAAGAATTTAACTATGTTTTTGTAACAGTGCCTTGATCCAATCAGTTAATGGATTGAAAGTATTGAATTAATGCATTGAAACCTTTTTTTGTGTTATATAGTTACTCTTTGTGGTATTTTTTTAGTTTTTTAGTGTTACTGTTTATCATTTTGTAAATTCTTTCTTTTTCTCTGGTTCGTTGTCTGGTTTTGAGCCAGTCATGTGAAAATGTACCCCACTTGAGTTCCTGTGGTTGGAAAAATATGGACACTTGGATCAAGTAGGGGACCTTGTATATATTTTAGATATGGTCTATGGATTCATTTTATGCAGGGGAGTTAATTTTTCCAATAAGCCCTAGGCGAGTGCAGTGGCATCCTAGTTAGTGGCTTGTGTAGAACAATAGCATGGAAAGATGCTAATTGGATTGGATTGAACCGATAAATGGTGGGAGAATGTAGAGGTGTGTATCCTTGATAACTAAATGTAAGAAGAGGATTGGTGGAGTGGTTTAGAGCAACCATTGAAAGAAAAGAACCCAAACTGGTGAACATGTTCCTAAAACCCTTAAAAATAGGGGTTTGGTGAAAGTCCTATGTACGGACAGGGTGGGGGTCTGAAACCTAGAAAATCCTAGAGCCTAGGTTGGACCTATGAAGAAAACATAGTTTATTTAGAGGGTTGTTAAGAAAATTTGTGAAGAAATACAAAAAAATTGTTTCTAGGAGGCCTAATTGGCTAAAAAGGCTACAAGGCCTCAAAAGAAGAAAACAAGGAACTCGATTGAAATATAATGAAGGGATCAATAAAAGTGGATTAGAATCAGTTGAAAGTGACGTAGGAATGGTTTGGAATCCCATTCCTATTGCCAAGGTTAGATTGGGGTCAAATTGGTAAAGATAAGCCAATGGGTGCATAGCTGAAAGGAGAAGGACTTGAAGGGAGTTTGAAGTTGGTGGGGAGCTTTAAGAGGAGAAGGGGACCATAGGAGAGTCCTCTAGTTAAGGTAGTGATAGAAACCCTAGAAAGACCAAAGAAAGGGTCTTGGGAAGAGAAATTAAGCTCTTAGAAGTTAGATCTCCCCATCACAATCTCTAACCAGAGTTTGTTACTTATTAAACATAAATGCTTACCAAGTTCTATTTGTATTTATCTTGCACAAATAATTAATATCCATTCTGGAAATGATCACCGATAATGATGCTCAATCAGGATCCTATATAAAACATGATTTATGCCTCTTGATTGACTATTAATAGTGTATCTATTTGAGTCAGTTGTTAGTCTTGATTGAATACCCTCTTCTTATACATCTACAATATGCAATTTTCACTATTTTCTAATGCATAAAAAAAATTACATGTGGTAATTTTGGTTTAAATAATGAACGATCAGTAGACTTGTTTCAAGAGCAACATTAGAATGGCAATAGTGATTCGATGCATCTACAGCCTCAACAACATGGCAACATTGATCCAATAACAGAAAATACATTACAAATGCCAAGCTCATGGTCTCAATGAAATAAATAGTGTATAAAACAATATATGGTGCACAACAACAAGCATGCAATGACAACAATAACATTATGTACGCCTCTTTTGTGATTCATGGTTCCCAAGATTTCCAACGACGATGGGTAGTAGCACCGATTTGCAATGATAGAAATCAAATACAGAAAACTACTAATAACGAATACTTAAACGTAACCAATAAAATGTACAAGCAAAGAAAGGAGAACAAATGAATGCAAACCCCAAAGTGCTTAAAGCTTCTATTGTCTCTCTCTACTCCTTCCGAATTGCTATTTTTGATGCTCAGTATTGGTGTGGGCAGTGTCTATGAATTGAGAAGTGTCCAGAATTTGATAATTGATATGTGTGTGTTATCACAAGATGTCTTGAATGCTAGAACCAAATTGACAGAGTAATGGCACGCGAGAGCTTGAAATCCTGGATCCTTCAAATGGTTATGAAGGGTTTATTATATAGGAATTGAGGATAATATGAACAGTTGAGATCGATCCGAGAGATAGGGAGATGAATGGTTGAGATTAAAAGGAACTGGAGAAGCCATCAGTAAACTCCACCTCTTCAACTTGAAAAAAGGAGATAGAGTTTGGTTGAATGAAGAGCTAATTGTGAGTTACCTTTTAGAATTGAATAGGTGGGTGGAGTTACCCATGTGAATTGGAGAAATCAGTGGAGTTACCCATGTGAACTGGATAGATGGGTGGAGTAACCCATGTGATCTAATTAAGGATTATATCTTTGAAAAAAATGAATATTTAATTCATTTATGTAATTAAAGTTTTCAACATGTGAGATAATTGAATTCTTTTTTATTTAGATTTGCTTTATTGATTGAAATTAAATTAATTTAATTAGTAAGTTTAAATCTTTCAATTTAAACTATAGGAAATTGAATTTAATTAGTTAATTAATGGTAATTAATCAATTAAGGTTAATTAATTAAATAAAATTAAATTTGGGAATTTGATTAGATGATTTGGAGAATGAATTTAGAGGAAAATAGATGATTAATTAACGATTAAAAAACCATTAATTAATAGATTAAATGAATTTAGAAGAAAATAGATGATTAATTAACGATTAAAACACCATTAATTAATAGATGAAAATTATTATTTTTAATGTCAAGTCGCAAGCCTGTCCATTTTAGGGTGTCTACATTTGCCCCTCTTTGATGCAATGTGGCTTGTCGCAGTGTGTCAAAGATTCTATGTTTTGAGCTTGTCCCAGCTTGCCCCAGTGATAGTAGGTTTATTTATGCCCCCTCAAAAAATTTGAGCGAAAATTTGCGACATGAGCGTTAATTTGTTGAAACTGCAAATTGTGAATCTGGGTTGTTGACTGATCTTGAAAATGTTGAATTATGCCCCTGATATTGACTGTCAAAGTTTTCGTGGACCGGAAAGAAATTTTTGAAGTCCTGGAGAAATTAGGGTTTTTGGAAATCCCTATAAGTAGCTAAGAGAGCCCTTCATTTTTCATTTTGCATTCTTGGAGCTCTAGAAATCTTGGTGACTTTGGTCTTTGTTTTCTTTGTTTTTCTTCCTATTTTTGTGCTATGGTGGGCTTACCTTGAGTCACCCACATTTCTGACCAAGTCCGGACATATCAAATGCCAGCTGGCGTAGGACGTCCTGTGAGTGTCCTTATCTCTCTTATCATTAATGCATTTATTTCTTTCTTTTAAAAACTCTTGTTTTATGTCAAATTGCAAATGTTGTCGCAATTGCTTGCGAATTTGCTGCAATTGCGGTTCTAATGCCGCAATTGCTGGCTATTAACCACAATTGATAAGTGGTCCACAATTGCCCACTTGAATGTCATAATTTCTATTTGATTACTGCATTTGCATGTTATGTTCCGCAATCGGTTAAAAGTTTCACAATGGAAGTATTTTTTACTGCAATTGCCTGCATTGTTTCACAATTGATTTGTATGGTCTCATTTCTACTTTTGATGACTTCTGATACTTTTCTATTTGATCTGGTACTGATAAATATCTGATTTTTCTTGTTTGCAGTTCACCATGAGGATTCTGCACTGTCGAGAGTCAAGACCGTCAGGACTGGTTACATATTCCAGGTGTCTGAGGATGAGAGGTTCATGCTTAGGGAGTTAGGATTATACTGGGTATGCTATATGTCAAAGATTATGACCAACATGGTAATGATCTCGACCAGGGATAACTTTAAGAAACCTCCTCCTAGAAATAAAGTGTAAAATCCTAACAAATCGTACATTAATTTAGGGGAAAAAATTTCTTGATGATGGCAAATTTTTTTGCCAAATTAGGAAAATAATATAAAGGCGAAGGGGATTTTTTCCCTACCCAATAAAAATTCTATAAAATCCTGGTGAATAATACATTAATGTGGGGGAAAATATATATTGTGTGAGGCAAATGTTTTTCTATTAAAGTAAATACATTATAATATATGAGGCAAATAATTTTTTGTTGAAGGGAAAAAACAAAATTGTGCTGACAAATTTTGTGCCTTTTGAAAAAAAAAAATTTTTTTTGGCTAATCTATCGTTAAGTATGGGAAAAATAAATATTTTATTGGTGATTTTCAAAAGATGGGACTTGTCAATGCATCATGTGGGCCAACACCAACTAATGACTTGTTTGCAGATTAAACACATGTTGGTATCCATAAGCACAAAAAGTTACATCGACACACAACCTAACAGTAACATCCATCATTTTATAATGTTAAATGTCTTATTTGAGACCGTTTGAGGATCCTAGATCAATGGCTGAAGTTTAATTTCGGCCCAATTTCTTGAAGGAAATAGAGTTCTTCAGGAATTCACTGACATGTATCAAATTAATCTACACCATAACTATTATCTAATTAATGCAAAATCACTTAATGACAACATTATTTACACGTATCAAGTCTTACATCTATTTAGGTGGATAGTTGATAATGTATCACAGTTGTCGTTAATAAAAGAAATGTTTTATCACTGACACTAAATATGGCTATTTCTAATTTCACACAATTGTGCTTTTAATATTAACGACTGTGATTTTAATATGAAAGATTTACAGAATTTTGAAGGACAAATGAATTAATGAGGTTAGAGAAAGAATTAAGGGGCTATTTATAGATGATCTACGCTTCCTTCTTCAATTCTCCTTTGGTTTTGGTCTGCCTTTGCTAGTGTTTGAAAGATTGCCTCTAGTTTAGGTTTTTAGGTTGTATAATTTTAGATATTGTGGTAGTTTTTTTTTAAGATGGACACTCCTATCCATTTGATAAGCACATCTGCGGAGGAACAAAAGGCCTTTTTGGGCCTAGTCTCAAACCAAACCCTTGAATCATTTTGCAAGGAGTTTGGAGCATTAACAAATTAGGTTGTGAGGATGGTGTTAGGCCGTGAATTTTTGGAAAATGTCGATACATACCGAGTTAACACAGACATTACATCCTATTTTTTGGCATCTCTTTTGTACCTCAGGGGAGAGAATGTGGATATGCTCCTTCTATTAAGGAAGCTATTCAAACATGAATTCATTGGTACCATTGTGGAGGTTGTTGTTTATGTAAAATTAGGGGTGGGGATCCCTTGGGCAAGTGATTTACGCAAGATTTTCGAGTCAAACAAAGATGTGGTCATTCAACCTTTTCTTTTGATGACTTGGTGGACTACGAATGGTTGTATGAATTCACAGAGCTTGTCATCTCTGAAAATTTCTACTTAGACAGAGGGGGAAATCCTTAGTGTTGTGTCCCTATGGCCTCCACCTGAAAATTTTGAAATTTTCACTATAGTAGGTTTTGTCTATAAAGTTTTGTAGGGACTTTCAAGTGAAAGTCTCCAAGTTCAAAATTCCCAATATTGTAAATTTATAGAAAATATTAATGAATAGTTTGCAACTTCATTTCAATTTATTTTTATGGATTTAATTGTAAAATATGTATGTGTGACATATGTGATTTTATAATTTGTGAAATTGAAAATGAACCAAACAAATGTTAAATTGTTAATGTATAACAGTATGTTATTTATTTAACAATAATATTATGTAACTTTTGCATGTATCATGTCACATGTGTGACTGTACAACTGTCAAATTGTGAAAATTTAAAGTAGTTATTCTTTAAACATTAAATTAAAACTAAAATTTAAAATTAGCAAATGCCAAATGGAAATTCATAAAACATCTAATAATTACAATTTCTAGACTCCCAATCACTTTGAGTTAATATTGCCTCTTTGTTAGTAGAGTTGTCCGCCGTCACTGGAAACTGCAAGTGGTATGTACATTTGGAAACTGCACATGATATGTACATTGTACTATCAACTATGAGCATTGATACCATCGACATGTACCTTAAACCTGTTTGTTTAGAACCCTAAATTGTAAACGTATTAATCAAGACCATTGATTGATGTAGATCAATGGATAAAGTTTTATCTCAAGTACAGTTTCTCAAAATGAATGTCTTGTCAGAGTGATAGTGACATTCTTTAGCCATCAGGCAATTTTCATGGTTTCCAAAATTGTACTAGTACAAACTGTAGTTATTAGTATAGTGACCACTGACTATATTAGTAATTTCCCACACTCCTGCATTAATGGGAATGATTTACCTAAAGATATGGAAGATATGGAAAAGGTATATTAATAGACATTCTTTCTTGCTTCTTCATCAATTTCAATTTTCTTTTGCCTTTCAACCTCAGCCCTTGAATTTCAATTTTATATGTATTTTGAAGATTTAGGTTTTTAGTTTAGGCAGAGATGGACACACCAATTAGGTTGAGAACTACATCCACTGATGAGAAAAAGACCTTTTTGGGCAGGATACCAGAAAAATTACTCACTTATGTTTGCAAGGAAGTGGGCTCTTTCATTAAAAATGTTGTGTTTATGGTGCTCGACGATGAGTTCATTCGCAACAAGAAGAGATACCGCGTCAACACAGACATTACATCCCACTTCATAGCGTCTCTTCTCGACCTCAGAGGAGAGAAGGTAGACATGCTTATGTTGCTGCAGAATATTTTTGAGGATTAATTTATGGTGGACGACGTCCAAGTCATTGTCTTCATAGAACTGGGGTTGGTTATCCCTTGGGTTGATGAAATTGAAAAACTTATCATGTAAGGCAAAAATATGGAAAGGCAACCCTTCATACTAAACCTTAATGAAAGGCAGCTGACATGGCATCAGAAGTGGGTGTGGCTGGGGAGGGACTTCCTGCAGAAGTGGTTTCACCTTGACGTCTTCGAGGAGATAGACTACACCTAGCTCGATGAATTTGGGGAGATTATCCTCAATAGACAATTCTTCTCAGACAGGGATAGAGATGAAGACCCTTAGTGTTTATGTTCTTGAAATGGGTTTCCGCATTTCATTTTGTTTTTTTGTTTTTCCTTATATGATCAACCAGTGCCCTTGTGGCAACAAATTTTGTAACTGTTTGGATACTTCCCATTTTGTGGGTAAACATACTTTGCACTTTGTAGGGGTTTACAGTGTGACTATAGTCTAAAGTTAAACTCTATAATTATAAAGTATATTATAATATTAGTGATATAAATTTTCAAAATAATTAATGAAAATTTTGTTGTTTGAATCTTAATAATTATTGTAATTTTTCTATCTGCCCCCAGAAATGAGACACGTATCAGTGTGAGATAATAGATTGTCTGCGTAATATTGTTTAATTGCAATTTTGTAAATAAATCTAAAGACTTGATATTGTTTAATTGCAATTTTGTAAAGAAATCTAAAGACTTTACTTTTGATAAGTAATAAATAATAAATTATATGCCCATTCACATTGCCAAATCAATGTGTGAATCTGTGATATCATATAATATGAACCTAAAAAATGTAACAATGTTTAATGTATGTGTGTGATTTATGTAAGAGTATTAACTTAATTTTTCCATGTCAATGACAAATATAATTATCATTATGTGTTATGTATGTGACTGCGAATGTGGAATTGTAAAATTTTAAAGCATTTTATAAATTATGGTTAGTAATAAATAATTAGACAGTTACTGTGATTGCAATATTTTAATTAGTTATTTTTATATTAGACAGTTTCAATATTTAATCTTATTTAAATTTAATAATTTTTTGGCGTATGGTGTTACGTGTAACTGTATTTTTGGCGACCATTGCATGAGCAAAGATCAACAAGTATGGTGTATTTCAGGCCAAAAGGGAAAATAAATCCCATTTTTACAATCCTATTCCAAAATCACGACACGTGACCACTCACACAATCAGTGTCATCCAATAAATATAATTCAAAGTAAATAAATGGGACCCGCCACACATGATAGTGGCTGCCAATGACCGTTGGATGAGAAGAGATCAACGATGTACGATTTATTTTGAGCTGAAAGAGAAAATAAATCCCATTTTTGTAATCCTATTATGAAATTACGACACGTGTACACTCATTCAATTGGATGACATGTGACCACTCCCACAATCGGTGTCATCCATTAAATATAATTCAAAGTAAATAAATGGGACCCGTCACACATGATAGTGACTGCCAAGGATGGTTGGATGAGTAGAGATCAAGGACGTACGATGTATTTCAGGTCGAAAGGGAAAAGAAATCCTATTCCAAAATCATGACATGTGTACACTCATTCAATCGGACAACACGTGACCACTGACACAATCGGTGTCATCTGATAAATATAATTCAAAGAAAATAAATGGGACCTGCCACACATGATAGTTACTACCAGCGACCGTTGGATGAGTAGAGATCAATGACGTATGGTGTATTTTGGGTTGAAAGGGAAAGGAAATCCCATTTTTTCAATCCTATTCCAAAATCATGACACGTGTACACTCATTCAATCAGACGACACATGACCACTGACACAATCGGTGTCATCTGATAAATATAATTCAAAGTAAATAAATGGGACCCTCCACAATTACAAATGATGGTGACTACCACCGACCATTGGATGAGAAGAGATCAATGATGTACATTGTATTTTAGGCTGAAAGGGAAAATAAATCCCATTTTTCCAGTCCTATTCCAAAATAACGACATGTGTACACTCATTCAATCGGTGTCATTCGATAATGAGTGATGATCAAAAGATGAAAAGATAAAGTTAGATTAAAAGAAACCAGCGACCATTAGAGGAGCACAGATCAATGACGTGTGGTGTATTTTGAGCTGAAAGGGAAAAAAAACCCCATTTTTGCAAACCTATTCTGGAATCATGACATGTGTACACTAAGCTAAGTTTAATTAAAATCATAATTGGAGTAAAAGAGTAACTTAACATTTAATAAGTAATAAGTTCAATTTGACCACAGACCAAACAATTAAGTGACACATGTCCTAGTGACCTCAGATATCTAGAGAAGCAATAAAAGTTAACACGAGTGACGAGTCACGACTAACGATTCAGTACTACTCACTACTGTACAATTTTAACCTAAGTTTTTATATTTTCAATTCTTACTAGTACACTATATTGGAGATTCAGAAAGGGGTTATGGCTTCTAGGTTGAGGATTGAGGAATGCAACAGAGTCTCTCAGCTCTCTTCCCACTCACAGTCTACACAAATTGAATTTCCAGGTAAAATCCTGAACACCCACGTCCCGCCCTTTAAATTTTTCAAATCTAGAGGTTTACTATTTAGATTGTAGTCATAGAATTAGGGTTGAATTTTGAAACACACATGTAAATTGTAGTTGTCACCTATGTAGAATTTTTTGAATTTTTTTTAAAGTAAATAGTAATACTAGCATACCATGGTCCATGATGGGAAAAACAAATACCAAGAGTATGAGTAGAGGGAAAAGAAAGGAAACAGAGATAATAGACTTCCACAAACTGGTTAAAACACCAGGTTTCAGTGATTAATTCCATGATATTTTTGATCCTATTATCCATGGAAATAAGAGAATCATGGAAATTAGATTTGCACTTAAAAATAAGTGGAAAGATCCAATGAAGGATTCAAAAAAAAATCCAATTTAACAACACGTTAAAGGAAAAGACAAATAAAATTACACCATGGGTTGTTGGGTTAGCACGCATGGCGTTACCTAAAGTATTCCCTTGTACAGAAATTTTCATGCTCTGCGCCCAAAATTATGATGAAAATAGAAAATCAATTGTCAATAAAAATACTCAGGAGGAAATGTTGTCGATAACATAGACTAAATTTGCTAGTCTGTTGGACCTAGGGTTTAAAGCACAAAAATCAAACATGCACATTAACATGGGAAATCTAGCAGAGACTTTTGAAAAAATAAATGCAAAACAGAAAGATTCATATATCAGAGGAATAAAAAGCAATTCTAGTCTGGATCTAGATCATAAGCCTCCTTATGATTATGATATTTTTGTGCAATGGGTTCAGGATAGTATTTCATCGCTAGCATTTTTTTTGGGATTGGATAGTAATAAAGAAGTGGGTGTCAGGATTCTTGAAATGATTTTTCATATTCATTGTGAAAAAGAACCAGTAAAATATAATTTTATTGAGCACGTTATTCATTGCATGCAAGAACAATTGCTAATTATTAAAAGAGGTTCACATAAGACATTT
Source organism: Thuja plicata (assembly GCA_018584345.1). NCBI lineage: Eukaryota > Viridiplantae > Streptophyta > Pinopsida > Cupressales > Cupressaceae > Thuja > Thuja plicata. Next base: position 525,361 of record MU225594.1, on the reverse strand, counting down.
AGGTTCACAACCTACTTGTGCTATCTTCTTTTAGCAAATCATCATGCAATATTATAGACAAACAAGCTTCAAAGTTAGATCCAAAATGCAATATATGAATGGACACCTCAGATAAGAATGATTGATAACAGAAGGAACTATAAAAAAAAATTAGACTTATTTTTGGCACCAATGTATCAGAAAATTATAGGCACTTCGTTGCCTAGATTGCCTATGTCTTGCAGAAATTGCATTCAACTTGGAAGTCAAATACAATTGGCTTACTGGTACTTCATGGAAGACTACACTGTGTTAAGGTTTTACGGTTGAGTGGAAGAACCCTACAAACTTCCAATACATGTTATAGAGAGGGTATTTGAATTGGAATATTTTTGGCAGATGGAGAGCACAGATGCACTCTTTAATGGTCAGCAAAAGAAAATGATATTTCCTTCCTTTCCTTTCTCATTATGAGGGTTCACATTTGAGAGAAGATGATTCAAAGTGGTAGAGGATTTTTTTCAATTTTTCACTTTGTTGTTGACAGTCACTAGCAGTATGATCCACTAAACATAATTGGATCAAAGCTTAGAGCGAAAGGGAGCTCTAGAAGAAAATGTCAACATGAAAGTATGCCATTGATAGAAAAATTTAAAAACATGGAGTCCTGGGATGAGGTCAAAAAAGAGATGGAGAAATATGCCACTAAAAATAATATTTCAATAAAGGAATTTTCATCACAGATTACTGCATTACACAAGTAGAAAGTAAAAGTGCAGAAAAAGACATCCTACAATTTCTACAAGCAAGCTTCTCAACCATCTACAAAAGCTATTTCAAACAACATAACGCTTCAATGTAAAGATGATAATTGGACTGCAACCAAAATTAAATATTTTTGGGAAATGAGGAAGAATCTTGGCGAGCCAAAGACCTCTCTAGATCTTTATGATGTGGATGAGGATGAAATATTTAGCGATTTTTGGAATGCGGAGCATCCTAGTGATTATGATGATGAAGAAACTGATTTTGATGGGCAGGATTCTATGACAATTGCTACTGGAGTCAATGCGTCCACAAAAGAAAAATATGGCAAAGGGGCAGAGATGGTAGAAAAAATGGGTTTTCTAGGTAGGGGTGGTTTGGGTCCTATAGAAGAATGGAATTGGTATCCAATTGCCACACCCTCTCCACAAAAATGTGGTAGGGGACCAGTAATTGGAAGTTTCATTAGACTAATGTACTACTCAGTCTCATACCCTTGCACCTTCATTTGTTCCAGCTTCAAATCCAGTTCCACCTTTGCCAAGCACTCAAATTCAATCTGAATCAAGTGCCACAACCACTGGTGGAGATGGCATGGGAAGTACTAGTGGTCCAAAAAGGACATTAAAAATAGACACAAAATGAGTGGATCCCAGAGATCAAGGTAGTACAAATAAGAAAAAGGTTATGACAACAATGCCAATGGTGTCTATGACTGTGAGTCCAACAATTGCCACACCTTCAGGACAAAACCCTCTGAATAGTCCAAATACTCCACTTCTAATGGATTAGGGTGTTACTCCTACCAATCCTCATGGTGCAATTATTAGAACCACAGGTGGAAGCTTGTACATAGCTGCAAGGTCTATTTCACCTTTCAAACATTCAATTGTTTCAGAAAATCCTGATTTTCATTACAATGATTTTGTAACTAACTTTGAACAAACAAAAAATAGGAATAGAAAAAATACTAAGAAATTGAAGAGGGATGCAGTTGTTGCATCTCATGATGTAGAACCTGCATAGATTAGGTTATTTCCCACATATGACCCAAACAAAGAAATGATGGAGTTCATGGTTGTTATTCCCCCAGCTACAGATAACAATCCACTAGAGAGTCAGATAGATTCATCTAAATTTCAAGTTAGCACCCTCCAAATGGATTTATCAATAATTAAAAATGTGGACAAGATAAATGTGTTGAAAATGACCAACCAAGTTGTCTATAATTCAGTGATGAAGTTGGAGAGAGAGAATGGAAAGCTTCAGGGCAGAATAGAAAAGTTACAGGAAGACCTAGAAAATGAAAAGGCAAAGGAGAAAGTAGTAGATAATAGATGCAAAGAATTAGAGAAAAGGATAAAAAAAATTCATCCTCTAAAGAAGTAATTGTTCAGCAAGAACATATGGAGGCAGAACTAAAATTTGTGAGGGAAAAATTGGAAGAGAGAAATAAAAATCTTGAGGATCAAAAAGCCTCTTCAGTAAATTTATACAAAAGTGTGGAGAGTGCGGTACAAGTAAACAATAAATTAAAGAAATAATTGGAGGATGGGAGGGTAAAAAAAAATAGTGGGAAGAGAAAGAAAACCAGTGGGAAGAGGAAGCAGAGAAAATAAAAAAAATAGAGTGAACACCAATTGTCAGAATTTAGAGAAGAGCTAAAGAAGGCAAATAAGACAATTAAAACTTACGAAAATAGCTTGAATGACCAAATAAAAAATATAGTCAAGAAAATAAAAAGAGACCTTTGGGGGAAAAAAAGGTGACTGGAGATAGGTTGTGTGATTGGTTTGCATTGAATGAAATTCTTAGAGATGTTTTTGGGAAGCTCAAAGAGCACATTGACAATAACAAAAAATTTTGTCTGAGAGAGAAAAATGCAAAATAGATTTTGAATAAAATCAACACAACTAGTGACAAGCATTTGGAAAGAAAGGGAACTCATGACTGCACTCTTGCATTAATAAAAGAAACCTTTGTCTTACAAAAATGTTAGAAACTAAAGGAAGTAGAGGAAACTCTTGCCTTATTTGAGATAAAGCTTGCCAAGATGAATCAAACAACAACCAAAATTATAGGTCATGGTTTGTCGAGTCCTAGTCCTACTAACTCATTAACAAATTTTGTTGGAAGAGAATCTTACAAAAAAATTTGGAGGAGACAATGAGGACTGATTTAGGCAAGCTTCCTCAGGACACAACTCATGAAGGCATTACAAACTGCATCAAACCATTGAAAAATTTAAATGCAGTATTTGAAGGATCATTGCTTTCAAGTCAGTCTAACAAGTATGAATGGCTGATGAGGTTGCAAATCATATACTATAACTTGAAAAATATTAACCTTCCAAACAATGCAGAATGGAGCTTATTAAACAAACTGGCAGAATCATCTAATAAAAAATAGTACGTGAAAGTACTTTCAGTTTCAACCATCTCTATATTATTTATCTATTGGCTTGAATTGAGTTAAAAGTAACAAGTTTGAACTTTTTTTTTTAATAGGATCAATGTAGCAGATGCTATAATGCTATTGCTAATTTACTAAACTGGCCTATCAAATGCAGAAATGTACAGTTGTAGAGATGGTGTACTGGTCTTGACTCTTACTGATTTTGATTTTGAGACTTCACATTAGGCAAATAGACTTGAAGCTATTGTTGCTCCCTTGTTTCTATAAAAGGGAATTCAGGGTCATTTGCTAAGGGTAATGAAATTGAAATTGGGTATTTACTCTTGAGTCATAATTCATTGTCAATTCACTTTTGCAAACTGAATCACACAGAGTTGTGTTCTACTTCTTACAACTATTAACGAATGAATTGTTACAATGTGTCATATTTGTAAATAAATTCATGAGAATATCTAATTCTAATAATTGTATCATATCAATTGCTATGTTTTCAAAAAAAAAAAAAAACTTTAAGAATTGTACCATATGAGCTGAATAATGCAAAAGAAAACCATTATTAATTGTAGAATTCATGATATTATCAACCACATTCATGTTTTTTAATTTTGACATTGAAATATAATATTATGCATGATTGATGAATGATGATGAGATACAAAAACTGACAGTAGACTATAGAAAAAAATTTAATAAATACCTAGGACTTGCTACTTCTACAAAGGTTCAAGTTGCCACATCATCTCATTATTGGGATCCTCAGATTCATCACCATCAAATTCATAGCCTTCTTTGTTCTTCGATATGTTTTCTACACTCTGCATACCTCCACTTAACTCAAGTTCAACGCTAGCATTACTAGTACTATTACATGAGTCAATGAAAGTCACATCATTATCTCTAGTACTCCCACTTTGGTTTGAAATGTTGTCCAGCCCTCTTCTCTGACATTTATTCCTCCACAATTTTAGTGCCTTGTCGTAAGGAAAAGTACAAACTTCATACCTGGATGTATAGAGCCTCAAGAAGTTTTCCAAATTCTTGTCTAGTTTGTTTTTTAGCTTTGACTTTAGGAACCGAAAAGCACTGAAAACTCTCTCATCCTCCACCAACCCCAATATCATGGTAAGACATAAATTAGCAAGCTTGAAAAATTCTGATATTGAATCAATCAACATTTCGATCTCAGCTAGATATTTTCAAAGCCTTGTTGTCGATCCATCTTCGTGGGGGTTCTCCATAATATTATATTGTTCCCTCATTGTCAGTGAAAAATGGCCTGATTATTCTCTGAAATGAGATTCATCTAAAATTCCATTTAGAGTTACTCCATTTAGCTCTTTGGTTTTGCAAAAATGAGCTATCAAAGTTAGTAGCTTATTTCGATAATCCTTCAAATTGTTGATACTCCAATATTGAGGAAACACAATAAACATGGATTCAAGTAGTTTGACTAGAGGGAATCTTAATCTAATATCTGAGGAAAGATCATAGGCAATGCGCTTCATAGAAGTAGTTACAAACTCAATGATCTTGGTAAAGTCTTCCCTTTTAACACTTGATACTCACTTCATGTTCTTCCTTCCTGGTTCCTCAGACTCGACCCTGGCATAGTAGTACATTGGTATCTCAAATCCGTGTACTTCTACACATAACTCCCCATTTACACTGATCTTTAAAAATTTGTCAGGATTGTCCAAATCTGTGATTTTAAGCCAACTGGCAAATTTTATATCATCACATGATCGATAGAGATTACCTAGCATCATGCATGTCAATTTACGAAGTGCAACATATTCTGCAATATACATTGCTCTTTGCTGGGCCTTTTTCATTATATTTCTCATTTCCTCCAATAGGGGGAGAAGACTTGCTAATGTTAAGAGTGTCTCTACATTAGTTAACCTTTGTAGCAGCTTAGGAAATTTTGTCCCTGCTTCTTCACGACTTGAGTTCATTAGACCAAGAAAAGATTGATATTCTGAAAACACTTGATGCATTGGTCCATCCAAAGAGATCCATCTAGTATCACTATCCTTTAGAATCTTGTTCCCGTCGATTAGTCCTTCAGCAAAGTTTTGAAATTCCCTCAATCATTTCAAACTTTGACAAAATTATTGGTAGAGCTCTTTGATTAAAACTTCAATTTTTTGTACTAGACCATGCTTGCTAACAACTCCAAAAGCTAGATTCATTTTGTGGGCCATGGAGTGAATGGGAGTAACATAGGGCACACAAGAAGATTGTATCTTTGTGCAAAGACCACCCCTGTGGCCTTGCATCACTGAAGCTCCATCCGCTCCAACACACACCAACTTATTGGCAATCGTCATGTCATTTATACCTCCATATTCAATTAGAGATCTCTTTACTAGTTCAAATAGATTTTTAGCTATCGCATTTTCCTTCATTTTAGAAACAGTTAGTAGATGAGGTTGGCACACAAAATTATGTATAGTATAAACATGCATGCATACCCACGATGTATTATCTACTACTATAACCTCGTCTAAAGACAATGCGATAAAATTTGACTCTTTAACTTTTTCCTTTAGATTCTCTTTTTCAACATTGGCAAGACAACTTGCCCTTTCCCATCCACTATTTACTGACCAGTGACTGTTAGGATAGTTAGGAACTTCTAGAAAGTGTAATAAATCACTCAATGATGGGTAGTCTATCATAGGATGCCCCCTGCTCAAAATATTAAAAACAACACTTAACTGAATAGCTTTTCCCATTAGTTCTACTTCCAATGCTTTCCAAAACAAGATTCAATAGAGCCTTTAACTTGAGTAGGCTTCATATGTATATTCAGTTAAAATTCATATAATTCTGCATTCCTAACATGCAGAGATTCATCCTTTGTTTTCCATCTAATCACTGATTTTTCAACTCCATTTCTGGTTTTCTTTTCATAAACTTTACCCATATGCTTCTCTATGATGTCTATTTTTAACTGCAACTGCTTTTCCTTCTTATTTATCTTGGTGAAAATATTACATCTGCATTCTACTAGAGGTTGACCTTCAATTGGATTGTCCACTAGTTCAATGAGTGGATACTTTGACACCCATTCTATTTGAAAATTCCTTGACAACTCCCACTTCTGATCAGTTTTTGAATTGTTTTTTTCTTTTCTTTTTCCCTGCACCATCATCATCTCTGACATTCTTAGTATCATCCAAGTCAATTATATCATTATGGCTACTCTGGTATTTAACTAAAAATCCTCTTCAAGTTCATCGTGATCTGAGATATCAGGTTCGCCTACTTCTTCAATATGTCATGTAGTTTCAAGTTGTGAATCTTCAAAATCTACTTGTGATGAAGCAGGTTCCCGATTTTGGACAGAAACATGTCCAACACCGTGACCAAAGTATGATGATAAGGTTCTGTGTTTTACTGGCCTCTCTTGGTTTTTCCCACTTGCAAGATCCTTACCCTTATTCTTGTTCGACATCTCAATTCTCCAACGACTTCCACTGCAAAAAAAAAGTTAAATTGTTGAAGAAGTGACAATAGACTATAATATATATATATATATATATATATATATATATATATATATATATATATATATGATTCTGGATTTATTGGCCCGAAAATCAATTCTAAGGTCTCCCTAGTCACCAATGTTCGCTAACTAGTTACCACTAAATAATAATGAACTCAAAATTATAGAGTCATAGAATAAGTATCACTTACCTTTGCCTCAAACTAAATTGTAGTTGCTACTCATTAATGTAGTATGTAGTTGCACTCAATAGTCTGAAAATTTGCTATCGATCAAATATTTTTATACTAACCTTATTTGGCAAATTCGGCGGGAGGTATTAGGTCAAGGTATGCAAATTTGGCGAAGCTCGTATAATTTTAACACGTCTTTTATTATTTGTGAGGCAATTATGGGTTGTCTAATACAAAGGTATGATTAATAAATTTGGCAAATTTGGGTTGGGTTGAGACACGCATCAGAAAAATTCTAGGTGAATTTGGGGACACCTATAAATATATATGTATAAAACTATTGGTGAATATAGGCCGTCCATTTGGGTCACGTATAAATTATAAGAAAATTTTTAAAATTTACTGAGACCAAAAATTAGATTCCATTGGTGATAATGTATAAGAAAAGTAGAAAATTAAATAAAGTGATGGGTGATGGGCCCGGGCATTGGAATCAATATTAATAATTGTTAGGAGATAGGATGAATCTAATATATGAAAAAAAATTGCCAATTCCCCGCTCACCGACATGTGACATTCTCTAATTGGCGAATAATTGTCACCAAAGTTTTCACTAATCGTGGCTCTTGTAGAGTGATGGCATTCATAGACATGCACTTTCTAGTTACCCACTAGAGAGTGTACTGTCACATTGGAGGATTTTTACCACTTTCTTTAGCTTTCGATTTAGGGTGCACTTGTTGAGTATGCCACCCTACCTGGCATTGTATCTTTGATTGAGTTATCTAGATTTCCCCATGATCAACTGGGTATGTTTGGCCCATATGATATCCCATGGTCTGGATTTGGCATGGACCTTGATAGATTGTCTACTTTATTAGGTAGCTTGATATGTTGTATCTTATGCCCTGATCAACGCCAGCGCAGGTTCTTTATTGGATTTGGTGTTGTGTTGCAGAGTATGTTCTAGGATCATATTGTATTTGCATGGGGGCCATGTATGTTAGCCCACATGCACTTTCATATGTTTTACGCAGCTTACCCTAATGGTAAGTCACTCGGCTATGGTGCTACCCTTCTTTAGATATGGATGTGGGAGCACATTGTTGTGTGTTGACCCATGGGTACTCGTGATCTACCACCGGATAGGCCCTATTTCTTTATGTATGATGGAGACATTATTCAGACTCACATTGGTCACATGATGTACTAGCATCACTAGTTAGATATGATGCCTTATTTTATTTAGAGACCGTATAGAGAGTGCCCCATGTGGGTTGGAGAGGATGTCCATCTCCCATTCTGTCATCAACAGAGATTTTTGATTGAGTGTGTCACGTGCCATGTTCACATGATTGATTTCCATAACATCAATAGGGTGTTGCGGCAGTTCGGAGAGTGACATGATGTACCTGACACGTATGCCTACTTTGCACACAGATTGAGGGATGTGGGGCTATGGGTTGCTATTGTTTCACTTGATGCTACACATACTGATTTTGTAGGTTTACTTCTTTTTCCTTGGACATGATGATCAGCCACTGTAGATGCAGGTATATGCTTGTACAATGAATTTTGTAGTGTCATTTAATGCTTCTCTTTAGGCTATCTTCTTTATAATACTTGTTGCTTTATCTAATTTGGTACTGATATTTGAATTTGATCATATTGCAAGCACATCTCCACAGTATGATTCTTAGTGGGAAAAGGCTCATCCTGATTCTCTTACTGATGTTTCATGACCCATTTCTAGCACTATCATGAGGAGGCATCGACAGTTATGGTGGGGTATGGGTGGGTGAGACGGAGGGAGAGATGGGGGCCGAGGTAGAGGGAGAGCTGGTGGCCAAGACGAAGGGAGAGATGGGGGCCGAGGTGGGGGTGATGAAGGAGATGATCCTAGGCCTAGGGGAGATGGGAGGAGGTTGAGGACTATGGGAGGTCACAGGATTGGGGGTCTGATAGGGCTGAGGGCTGAGTACTATCCTTTAGGAGGAGGAGGCATTAGAGGAGGATGCCCCTCAGTTGGTTAGGAGGGTGAGGCCACAGAAAGGTGTTGTTCTACAGCCGAGAGCAAAGGAGAGAGTGGTTGCAGAGGATGTGGATGTGGAGATAGGATATATTGATATTGAGGCATTGGATGCAAAGAGAATAGTTTCAAGCTCGTTCACTGGTAGTATTAGTATAGGCAGCGGTACTGGTGATAGTGCTAATAGTGAGAAATCTTGGGTAGTGAGGGGGAGGGGTGATAAGGGATTGGGGGATAGGGATGAGGAGGGGGACATAGATGTGGCCATGGGAGGGATGGACATACATCCTTCTGATTTAGAGAGACTCACACATCAGGTTGTAGATTTACAGGCCAAACTTGCTTCTCTAATGCGCATGCCACTACTTTGGAGGCTAGGGTCTTAGTAGCTGGAGAGAGAGAGAGAGAGAGAGAGAGAGAGAGAGAGAGGCTCATTTGGAGGTCAAATCCTTCATTGATAGTGTATAGGATGCTTATCATCGGGATGTATTGGACTGATATTATAGATCTAGGCGTGATTCCCAGAGAGAGATTGATTGTTGGTGGCGTCACTATGAGGGTGCAGTTCCTTTAGATTAGTGGGTTCCCAGCTACGCTGCCTCCCAGAGATCTAGCAGAGAACAGATATCATAGATTAGTGGGATTGGTGCTCCAAATCCACCACATAGGAGTGCCCCTGATTTTTCTCCCCCTCATCCACCTAGTAGCGAGGGTGGGGGTAGCACATGCTGATTTGATTATATCTGTTATACTCTAATTCACCATTTTTTGTAGCAATGTAGCTTTGATGTATCTAATATTGTACTGATCATTGTGTCTTGGCACACTAATATTTATTGAATATATATGTTGATCACTTTATTGTGTTCATACTTGCGACCGTTTATTGTACTCAAATATTTTGATTTATATGAGATGTAGCTATTATTTTACTTTCTATATGTATGGTTCTACATGATTGTGTTTGAGATGTTGAAATTTGTATGCAATGTGTTTCTATTATGAAAAATTTTTAGATGGATGATTTAATTTTCCTATGATACTAACATGTGTATGCAGGATAGTAGAAATGAAATGCATTTTTATATGAGATTCTTATGGATGCATGTGATTATGATTTATCATGTATGCAATTGCTATTTTTTTCATTTTTTCTGATGCACTTAAAAAGAATGGATGCAATCTATTATGCACAAAATATCTGAGTAATGCATGTGTTATTTAGAAGAAAGTTAGTGAAAATGTGTTCTCTGGGATGTGATTTGATAGATCTAGAATGATAGAAAAGATTTTTTGATTTTTTTGAAAGATATGAATTGATAGAATGGATGAGTGATCCAAGTCACTGTCATGTTTCCAAATTTCTGTCATCATTGCATCTTTTTATGAAATTCCAAAGAGTGTCCAATGCATCCAGATCACATACCATCTAGATACCGCCATGACCTCTTGATAACTGGAAGGAGTAGAGAGATTGAGTAGGAAGAGAACTTAGTGCACCCAAATATTGACCATCTAGGGTTCATCTATGTTCCCTGTTTGAAAAGAAAGAGAGCCAAAAGAACCTAGATATTGACCATCTAGATACCGCTTTTCCCTCTAAACAATCCAAATAAAAGAAAAAAAGAAAACCAAGATAGAACTCCAACGCACCCAGAGTCCATCTGGATAGCACCGTGAGCTCTTGATTTTGAAAAGAAAGACCAAAAAAACAAGATAGAATTCCAATGTACCCAAACTCCATCTGGATAACACTATGAACTCTTGATTTTAAAAAGAAAGCCCATAAAAACCAAGATAGAAATCCAATGCACCCAGATTCCATTTGGATATTGCTATGGTTCTATTGGTAAATAAACAAGCATATAACAGAGAACGAATGTCCAATTCTTTCCCAGGGTTAAGCTCATATCATGGAACTATGTGGCTACCAGATAAGTGACAGTGCCCACTGCATTTATCCTAAATCATCATTGCCCCAGAATTGAAGTGAACATTCAAAAGACAACAATAAAAGAAAATAAGTCATGATCCATCATAGCTACTCTCCTCACTTGGTGGATCTTGGAGTAGCGTAAGAACATCACCGCAAAATATAGACTGACATCTAACTGACTAACTGACCTAGTCAACATTTTTTATTTTTTCCCTTATTCAGTTTGATTCTCTTGATTGGCTCAACTCTTTTGATAGGCTTGATTGGCTTGATAGGTTTGATTGTGTCTAGTTTTAGTAATAGATTATTCATATAAGATGGAACTATCTGGTTTTTAGCGTATCCATCATCGTGTAAGATGATTCATATGATTGGTATGATTGATTAATTTTGATCATTTTGGTGGCTAATCAAGCTATGTCAGATGGGCCCAATGCTGATTCTCAAAACTCATGGTTGTGACATTGACTGACTTTGTGTGATCGCCCTTTGCTTTGTTGTTAACTGAGTTGGTTTTATTGCATGGGATTTTGCAATTTTTTTTATTGTTTTTTATAACGATTGATTTTTTTCAGGACATTTTGATCTTTTCTAGGATTTTTTTGTTGAGTTTTTTATTTTTTTAAGGATTTTTTCAGGACTTTTAGAATTGCCCTCTAGTCTGGTGGACCAATACTAACCATGGATAAGTTTTGGTTCTCAGAGGGGATTTGTGCTTCTGGATATAGCTTGGGTAGTTAGTCTTGCATTTGAAGTGTGCTCCAGCTTTTGATATTGGAGTTCATTGATGGTGAAGCTGGATTTGAAAACTCGGCACCTGTTTGCCAGGTTTTCACCAAGGTACCTACTCAATAGTGTATGTTTTCCAGGTTTTCACTGAGAGAGCGATTTTGTTTTTTCTTTACTTTTTTTCTTTTTTTATTTTTTGTGTTTTGTCACCAAGGCACCTGTTTGCTAGGTATTCACCAAGGTAACCTTTCATATTTTTTTATTTTTTTGTATTTTTTGGATATGTAGATAGTTGCCTTAACCATTGAGACCTCAAGCATAGAACCTCTTGAGGTGCATGCTATTTATGTATCCAGGGAGATGATCTCCTTCTAGTGTTTCCAATTGGTATGCCCCACTCTAGGTAGAGTTGGCAATGACATATGGTCCTAGCCAGTTAGGTTCAAACGTTCCTAGTTTCACTCGCTTTGCTTGGTTCTTTTGATTTTCCATGAGGAGAAGGTCTCCTACCTCAAATTTTCATGGCCTCACCTTCTTGTGATAATTCCTTCTAAGGTGATTCTGATAGAATTTTAAGTGGTTGAATGCATTCTGTCTTCTTTCATCTAGTAGTTCCAGTTCACTGAGCCTTGCTTCTCTGTAGTCTTCATCTGAAATCAGGGTTTTTAATGATATCCTCAGGGATGGGATTTCCACTTCAAGGGGTAGGACAACCTCTGATCCATATACTAGGAAGAAAGGAGTGGCTCATGTAGGTGTTCTCACACTAGTTTTGTATGCCCATAATGCAGGACTAAGCTGTAAATGTCAGTCTCGCCCTGATTCGTTAACTATTTTCTTCAAGATTTTCAAAATGGTTTTGTCTGTTGCTTCATCCTGGCCATTCCATTGAGGATAATAGAATGAAGAGAACCCTTGTTTCATTTGGAACCTTTCACATAGCTCTTCAACATCTTTGTTTTGGAAAGGTGTACCGTGATCTGTTAGTAAGGTTTGAGGAATTTCATACCTACAGATGATATGGTTGAGTATGAACATTGAGATCTTCTTTCTAGTTATGTAAGTGAGGGGAATCGCTTCCACCCACTTAGTGAAGTAATTTTTTTCTGCTATAATGTATTTATGTCCATTAGCTGAAGATAGTGTAATCTTTCCCACTAGGTCAAATCCCCACATAGAAAATGGTAATGGTGAAGTGATAGGATTTAGTTCTTGGGCTGGTGCATGGATGAGGTCTCCATGAATTTGACATTGCCTACACCTTTGTACATACTTATTTGCATATGTCTCTAATATTGGCTAGTAGTATCCCATGTGGATAATCTTTTTAGCTAAGTTGTTTCCACCTTCATGTGTTCCAAAAATTCCTTCATGTACCTCATACATAGCTCTCTAGGATTCCGTGGAAGTGAGACATCGTAATAGCATTCCATCTAGACTTTGTCTATATAGATAAATTAAGAGGATGGTATACCTAGATTCCTGGTGGATGAGTGACTTTTTCTTGTTCCTAGACAAGTCAGGAGGTAAGACACTAGTTTGGAGGTAATTATACACATCCTGGTACCATGGGGTTTCAGGACCAATAAGGACACATGCTGATTCTTTGATTGGTGCTTGATGTGATGGCATCATGAGTTGCTCCACTAGAAACTAGATTCAGATTTCATTGCCTGGCATGTCAATCAGTGATGCTACGGTAGCCATCACGTATGCAGCTTTATTTTGAGCCCGTGGTATTTGCTTGAAGAAGATGTATTGGAATTTAGTGCGCACCTATCCATCTGTGCTCTGTATGGTATTAGCTTCTCATATTTTTTCATATAATCATTGTTGACTTGGCTAATGACAAACTGTGAATCTTCGTAGACCTTAAGGTTCTCTATTCTCCATTGAATTGGTGTACTTATTTTGATGACTAGTGCTTCGTATTTTTCTATGTTGTTTGTGCATGGGAAGTTGAATCTGAAATATTATAGAATTGCATCATTATTCGGAGTGATGAGCACTATTCCTACCCCCGCAACATGGTTCATGCATGACCCATCAAAGTATAGTTGTCATACCTCAATCATTGGTTGTAGTGTCATAATAGACTCATTGGGAAAGTTGGAAATAATAGGCTGATGATCGTGAATAGGTGCTTCTGCAAGTTGATCCGCAATCACTTTCCCTTTGATGGCTTTTTTGTCCATGCACTCAATGTCAAACTCGCTTAAGATCATTACCCACTTTGCAAGTCGTCCAATGAGTGCTGCTTTTCTTAGGAGATACTTTAAGGGATCAATATGTGCTATAAACTTTGTTTGGTGACTCAACATGTAATGCATCAGCTTCTAGGAAGTGAAGACAACTGCGAGGCATGATTTTTCAATTGCTGTATAGTTGAGCTCATATCCTACCAATGTTCTTCTTATATAGTATATGGTTCTCTCCTTGCCTATGTCATCATGTTGTCCCAAGAGTACGCCTAATTCTGAATTTTTTGTCAAGATATATAGAAGCAATGGTCTACCTTGGACTAGTGGCACCAATATGGGAGACTTGAGTAGATAGTCCTTGAATATTTAGAACACTTGTTTGCATTGTTCTATCCATATAAATTTGATGTCTTTGTGTATTAGATGTTGGAATGGGTGGCACTTGTCTACTAGCTGAGCTATGAAGTGCCTAATTGATTGGAGCCTTCCTTGTAACCCCCTTAGTTGCCTTAGGTCGGATGGTGGTGGCATGTCCAATATTACTTTGACTTTCTCTAGGTCTACTTCAATGCCTTTATGTTCCACTATGAACCCCAATAGCTTCCCTGGTGTTACCCTAAATACACATTTCTTTGGGTTTAAATGGACCTTGTATTCCTGCATTCTGTCAAAGATGGGTCCCAATACTTGTAGGTGATCCTTTCTAAGCATTTACTTGGCTAGTATGTCGTCAACATACTCTTACATTGTCTTGTGCATGAGATCATGAAAGATGGTTATCATGGCCCTTTGATATGTTCCTCTGGCATTTTTTAGACCAAACGACATGATGTTCCAACAATAAGTACCCCAAGGATATGTGAAAGCCATTTTATGTTGGTCCTCTAGCGTGATCCTTATTTGATTATACCCTGAAAATCCATCCATGAGTGATAGAATCTGATGTCCTACTATTAGATCTACAATCATATCAATGTTAGGCAAATGAAATTCATCCTTGGGAAAAGCTTTGTTAAGATCTCTAAAGTCTTTGCAAATTCAAATCTGACTGCTCTTCTTTGTAACTGGTACCAGATTAGATATCCAGTCTATGTATGGGATCGGTCTTATGAGCTTAGCAGCTAGGATCTTTTTCAATTCTTCCTTTACTAGTAATGCAACATGGGGATGCATCTTTCTCAGCTTCTATTTGATAGGTCTGGTGTTGGATAACAATGGGAGATGATGCAGTACAAGCTCTAGATCTAATCCTAGCATGTCTGAGTAGGACCATGCAAAATTGATCATCCTTTCCTTCACCCTTGGCTAAATTGACCGCTCTGAATCCATTTTTGTGATCTAATGAATTGTTCTCTTTCCTTTGGGGTGAGTTATTTTTCTAACTAAATGTTCTTTGGGTTCTTGTCATCTCCCAAGTTGACTTCTTCTGTTTCTTCTACTAACAATGCCAAATTTTCCTCTATCAAGGGGAGGAGTTCCTTCTTTCCATCTTCTAGTGCCTCAATGAGGTTTTCACAAGAAGATACATCTTGTTTTGTCTTTTTATCATTTTTTGTGCCAGTAAGCACCTTTTGGTTTTAACTTACTAACGATTCTTTTTTCTTTTTCAATTGCTTTTGATGACTAGAAAGAGGAGCTTCCTCCCCAAAGTATGTTGATCTGTCAAGGTCGATGGAGAAACCTATTTTATGATCTCCTAATGGCATTCCCTCTCTAAGTCCCATGAAATTTGTGATAGCTTCATCATTCTCAAAGACATCCATATCAGGAGGTCCTTGTTGATCCCACTCTATTAGTTCTGGGTGTACAAGACATAAGCCCGTATGTTGGGTTGACTCTATTTGGTTGAAGGGGACTAGAGAGATGGTTCTGAAAAACCTAAACTATGATGTGGATGCACCACCTATGGAATTACTATCGATATAGGGTTGTTCATCTATGGTTAATTGGTTGAACAGATCGTCAAGGTGTATGATGGTGACTGATCGAGGGGAATATTCTGGTATTGAAGGTTCGGAGTCATGAAGGGATCTCCACTCATACTTGTGGGAGTCAGTTTTTCTAGAATGCTCATCAGATGTCTCACTTCCTTTGTTATCATCGATTGCTTGGTTGAGGTTTATTCAGGTTTGAGAGGTCTCCACTTCGGTGGGCAACAACTGTTGTAGTATGTTGCTTATCAATTTGTGTTTTGGGTTTTTCCCCCGGTGTAACTCTGCTATTTGTTCTTGATCAACTTGTATGTCTCGGGTGATAGGACTGGTCCTTTGCTTCCCATAGCCTAACCCTCTCTCATTTCTTTGGGTTGGCAAGAGAGACAATTCTATTAATCCTTGTTGTCTTGTCCCTAGACCAGTTGTACCATCATACCCAAATTTTTGCAGCATTGTATAGCCAGTTCCATAGTTTGATATGGGTAGGGGTTGTTGAAGTGTCTCCTGTGGATCTTGGTACAACCATGTATTGATATCTGGATCAAATGGGTTCTCTTCTACAATTTCTCCCCATCTAAAAAAGGTTGTGGGTGGACACCTGAACACAATAGGCTCTGGGGTTTTGGTTGTAATAACTAGTTGTGGCATGCCATATGTTCTTGGGCTCTAAGGCATGTTTGTGATAGTGAAAGCTTCCTCGTAGCTGTATTCACCACATCCCTTATCAGTAATGGATATTTTTCCCTCTTTTCTTATGATATCTTTGGGAATTGATTTTGATGCGGATAGGATACTTTCCTCTTGGTTCAAGGGAAACTAGTTGTCAGTGTTGATTTGGACCGCATTATAGTATTGGAAAAGATTTGGATCTCCCTCAATGATGATTTCTTCTCCCTGTTGTGAGAACTTGATGCACTGATGGTATGTTGAAGGTACAACTTGCATCTCATGTATCCATGGTCTCCCTAGTAACATGTTGTATCCCAAATCAAGATCTAGGATCTGGAAGGGGGTGTTCTTGACAACTGAACCAATCCAGATAGGTAGAATGATAATACCTTTAGAGGATTTTTCCTCTTCATCGTAAGCTTTGATATTGATCCTCCTTGTTACATCGATACTGGACTTTGAGTAGCCTAGTTTCTTGATTAACTTTAGAGTAAAGATGTTTAATCTAGCCCCACCATCAACAATGACTCTACGGATAGTGCTTTTGTGGACCTAGACAAGCAAGTGCAAAGGATCATTATGCAGGGGTTTATGCGGCGGCACATCATGGTTTGTGAATGTTGCATGTTTTTTAGCTGCTATATGGTTAACCATCATTTGGAAGCTCTCAGGGTTTATATCCCTTGGGATAGATTCTTTCTGAAGGGCTTGGTCTAGTTCTTATTTATGCTGTGGAGATATGCACAAGAGGTCAAACATGGAGATTTGGGTAGGCATGCACTTTAGTTGATCCACTAGGCTTGTCTATGGATCTGAGGTTTCTTTAGGGTTGGCTGGTGTATCAGATGAGGAAGGTGCTCCTTACAAGAGAACTCTGGTATGACATCTAGTTACAGCACATTTGTTACCTTGGTCTCTAATAATGATCGTAGCGGCATGGCTATCTGAAGGATTTAGGAAATTGATAGTGTTATCACTATTGGCATAAGTATAGTTGACCTATTTTGACTGTCCACCAAATCTAAAGTTTTTCCATTTATTTTGATCATGAAATGTGTTGTTGAATATAATATGATCAATTGTTCCTTTTGTTTGGGTATTTTTCAGGTCAATGACCCCTGTGTCAATGAGGTCTTAGATAGCGTGTTTCAATTGGTAATAGTTAGGTATTTTGTGTCCCTTCACCTGATGAAACTTGCAGAAATCATTGTCATTGTACCACCTTGGTTTGATTGCACCATGTTCATATTCCCTAATTTACAAGAGAGTGATATTGATAGATTGTATAAGTTTTCATTAAGTTGATTCTATCAACTCTCCTAGCAGTGTGAAGTCTCGTTGTTGGAATTGCAACTGTGGTTTGCATTGAGCCTATTGTTGACTGTTTGACACAATGACCTATTGGACAAGGGGAGGTTGGGTTTGAGTGTATGCTTGTGGAGTGGGCACCATTGGTTTTTGGTTGGCCATAGGTGCGCCTTGTAGTGACACTTTGGGTTGTGAGTAGTTGACCATCTTCACATCAATGACACCATCGTTGGTGACATTTTTGTTTTTATTCCACCACTTAGCTTTGTCCATTGTGTCTTTTTTGTATTTATTTGGGTAGGATATGCAAGGACTCCTCATTTGATGTAACGCCCTGCCAGGGAACCCAAGAGAGATTAACCTAAACATGTCACTATGTGTGCTGAATAATTTTTTTTTTTTTTAAAGTTAACATAAAGAAACATACAATCATGCGGAAGCGATTACCATTTATACACATGTC
>MU225594.1:490129-504012 GCA_018584345.1 Thuja plicata | reverse complement strand
TTAGGGTTTTGGATCTGTATGTTACCTCCCCTCTTTACCATTGAGATGAATATTTATGGGCATGCTCACTCCTGCCAATTCAGGGAAGACGATGCCCTGTACCTGCAATCCTATCACCAAAAGAACATGCATGTACATATATGATATAATATCGCAATCAATGATAGGGATCGGTCGAACGTGTGGATCTCGCCGAAGCAAGTAACTACGTCTCCGTCCTCTACCACAACAACACATCAACAAGTACATTCACATTTAAGACAACCATACACATGCAAGTATGGGGTAAGTATATCATAAACTGAAATCGACAAATAACAATCAACATGATAACATCATCACATCTATCTATGCATAAGGTAAAATCATGACATCATAAACAAGTATCATCATCAAATAAAATAATATCCGCTCACATGAACTGTGGCCTAAAAGAATTCGGCCAAACCACTGGAACCAATGCCTAAAGAGTACGACATCACAAACTAAAAGCAAAACACGAGTGGGTATTACATCTGACTAATTTCTTCTCACATCAAACTCCTCGTTCGATGAGTTGTGTAAAGTTCGGAGCTAACTACAATTATGTTGTGAATGACATGTCTGGAATTAGATTGTCAATGAACATGACTATTAGGTCTTTCTCAGGTACATCATATGTTATTCTATTTGCAGTATTCCTCCATCTTTGTAGGAATTTCACAAAAGACTCTCCATCTTTTTTTTTGATATCACACAGGTCCTTGATGCTGACCTTGCGCTCGATGTTATGATGGAAGTGAGCAATGAACTTTTTAGCCAACTCACCCTAAGACAGAATGTCATGAGGTAGATGTGAGAACCATTCCATTGCTGGTTTGGCTAAGCTTTGTGGGAATAGTCGCATTAAGTATGTCTCATCATGTGTGACTTCAATGCAACTAGCAAAGAACTCTCGGATATGCTCAATAGTGTTAATGGTATTACCCCTATATTTGTCAAATTTTGGTACCAAGAAGTGAGTTGGGAATGGAGACATGTGAAGAGAGTGATCAAAGGGGTATGGGTATAAATCCTCTATGGTGTAGGATTTGGTTTTCCCTTGATTTTTCATATCCATGATTTGGGTTTGAAGGTTCTACACTTGTTGGATCAACATGTTTGTTTGATACTAGGGATGATGTGTGACATTGTAACTCTGTGTTATAGTAGGCATGAGGTTGGGCCTCTGCATCCCTTGAGTAGGAACATATGACCTCATCCTTGGGACTTGATATTGATTTCCCAACACATGATTCTAAAATAGGGGCATGTGAGTGGCCCAAGGTTGGTTCTAATGTGGTTCTTTTTGGGGTTGGGGATGTTGTTTTTGCTGAAGATGGGGTTGTTGTTGAAGCTGGGGTTGTTGCTGCTGCTGGGGTTGAGGTTGTTGTAGCTAAAGTTGGGGTTTTTATTTCTGGGGTTAAGGTTGTTGCAGCTGAAGTTGGGGTTGTTTCTGCTGGAGTTGAGGTTGGTGTGCCTAAAGCTGGGGTTGTTGCTGCTAGGGTTGAGGTTGTTTCTAGATACGCAAAGGTGTAACCTTGTGTGAGAATTGATTGAAAGTCAGACCTGCAAAGATGGATCCTTGTGGGAATGATGTGTTGACTCCAAGGCTAGTAGGGATTGACTACAGTAGAGGCATGGTGGCAAAAAGGTTACTTCTTGTTGGTGGGATAGAAGGCATAGCATGAAAGCTTGGTTGGCTAGGCTATAAGGTCGAGGGTTGAGGCATAATACTGAAAATGGGTGCACTTAGTTGGGGGCCTGTCATGCTTTGCATGGAAGATGTGCATGCTTGGTTTGTGCAGTTGGTTTGATTGGGTATCATCTGTGCCAATGTTGGTATCATCAAGGGTGGGAAGATTTGAGAAACCATAGGTAGTATCTGAGAGGGATAAGTAGTGTTTTGACCTGCGATAGGGTTTTCGGGCCATATGGTCAACACGTTGAATTCAATGGGGAGTTTGAATCCCTTCTTTATCAACATGGCTAAGAAACATTTGGGTTTCCTCTCTACAATAGAATTAACTACTTACATAGAATATGTGTCTTTCTCTATATCTTCAAGCTCCTCTTCTATGAAATTTTGGAACAAAGCTGACCCATGGAGATTCTCAACGAATAGAGAAAAACTGGTATTGGTAAAAGGATCGTCCTCTTGCTCTATTTCCCAACTAGGGAATCTATTCATATATGACTCATTAGATTGTGTTCTAGCCTTTGACCTTGTGTAAGGCCCTCCATGAGGTGTTTGAGACATAGTGTGGTCTAGATTTTGTGACTAAAACAAGTGATATAAAGAAAACAGAAAAGGATAACCTTTCTAAGAAAGTTTGAGTTATGTTTGGCCAAGAGTAATTATAAGGACAGATGTTGATTTATCTTGATCACAAATTTTTTGATGATGTAAGAATAATATTTGTCGACCTTTGCCTAGGAAAAAGTCACTGATAGAGATATTGATGATGTTGAGATGATGGGATCAAGATATTTCAAGTCTAAACTTTCGAACTAACAATGTTTGGACAATAATCTTGCTTTTCAAAGAAGGGGTGATCTTTAATGTTTAGAGATTCACACAATGTTCTTCACATTTTTCTGGGATAGACACTGGTCTTTGACATAGAATGGAGATTATTTTCAATATGTTAGGTCAAAACAGGTGTAAAAAATCTCTGGTCAATTGCGAAAAAACTCTACCGATTGCGGTAAAGTGACTGGTTGATTGCGGTAATCTATCACCGATTGCAGTAATAAACCAGTCAATTATGACAATAAAAAGGACAATTATGGAAAACTTCCATCAATTGTGGAAAAATGTGGGCAATTACGGTAAAGGGGAAACAATCTGAAAAAGACTCAAAAGACAAGTCTCACTGTCTGACAATTTTTTGCTTTTCTAGAATAATGCTTTTGATTTGCAAGACAGTTTTGATGTTGACAACCCTAGACCTTAACACATTTGACTTGTTTTGATAGTTTGGATATTTGTGTTGCATTTTGGAAACTAATCAAAGAACAAGCACAAAAGACAATGTGTTTTGAAGAATGCAGACTGACACATGTATGTTCTACAACTTTTTCAAGTTGCAATGTTATCACAAGGTCTCAACAATGAACAGTTAGATTTAATCTAAGTCAATAGATTCAAAATACAATATTATAGGCCCAATGCTTGAATGTTTGTTAGCTCACACTACTAGTACATGAAGTTCCACGATGTAGGTGCACGTGTTTTTTCCATTTCCAGGTATTGTTGTCGTGGAGTGAAGATCTCTTTCACTACACAAATACCTTGGAACACATATGTTGGGAATTTTGGAGGGAAATTCTGCAACCCCTTGCACTATAATAAGATATATGTTCAAAGGTAGATCAGGTTGGCCTCTAATTAACAAGGTTTTAGTAAGGTTCTATGGCATCTATCCAATCGGTTTGTACATGTGTGACACACTTAAGAGCCTAGTTGACCATGCTAGCTCCTTAGGGATATTCACCTGATCTAGACTATCATCAACACACCTTGCCCAAGCTTGGCTAGATAAGATGAAACTTTGGTTTGCGCCTTGTTTATATACCAATTGGAAGGATTACCAGTTTAAGGTCATTCTCTGAGGAAGAAGTGCATTCCCTGGATAGGCCTTTCTAGAAAGTATAAAGGTGTTTAATCTAATAGATTGTGCAAGTGCACCCAAAACTCAAGACACAAGGTAAATCATTTAAGCTTTGAAAGTTTGAAATGTGAACTAAGCTACACCAACATACAAGCACTAGTGTTCAATTTTAAGCCCAAAAGTAGGTGTTTATTTCTTGTTCAATTGTAATGCACCAAATCAAGAGATTCTTTTCCTTTGCTCAATTTTAATCTCCACGTCAATTTTAAGCACCAAATTCTGAAATGTGAGGTGTGAGATGTGTGACAAACACTATTCTTTTTAAACCCAAATCACCAATTGAATAAATTTTATGTTGTATTGTTATCTTCTCTCCTCGATTTGAACTTGTCAAAGAAAGTGTTTAGTATCTCAAGAAATGAAATCTTTTCAATCCAAGACAACAGAATATCCAAAAACTCTGGGATTATTGAGATTGCTGAAATTAATGGTGACTTTATACTTACTTGCAAATCTCTTGATTGAATCAATGTACCTTGTGTATGCTTTGCTTTGATCTTCAACTGTGATTGCGAGAATAGCCCTTTGTTGCAATCGATAGTTGGTGGTTCTCCTTATTATAGCTCTTAATGATCTAGCACCTAGTATGCATCTAATTACCTTATTTTCCATTCACCATCAATCAACCCTAAACAGAAACCAAGAAAAATAGCTAGAAAAATGTGCCTTTTATGTCAATTGTGGCACTGGTTGTTCAATTATGGAGATCTCCTGTCAATTGTGGCAGAAAGTTGTCAATTGTGGAAAAAAAACTTTGGTCTATGGCAGAATGTTTTCATTTACGGCACGAATCAGTCAATTGCAGTAAAGCATAGGCAATTGCGGCAAAGCACAGGTAATTACAATGAAATCTAGGTGATTGCGGCACAGTGCTAGAAGACAGAAAGACAAAAGATGACAAAATATAAATGCAAAATCCTGCAATCAATTGCAGTATTAAACAAGTCAATTGCGGCACTATTTCATCAATTGTGGCGAAATACCAACAATTGCAAAATTACATAGATATCAAGAAAATGATGAAAATTGAGGTCTACAACCGTATGGTTGTGGCTGATTGATTATGTCTGTCATCTGCAAGAGATATTTGGGTTGTTTGCTTCACATTGGGCTCACCAAAATGTATGCCTCTTTCATGATTCGTGGTTCCCAAGATTTCCAATGACGAGGGTTAGTAGCATCGATTTGCAATGATAGAAATCAAATACACAAAACTAATAATAATGAATACTTATATGTAACCAATAAAATGTACAAGAAAAGAAAGGAGAAGAAATGAATGCAAACCCCAAAGTGCTTGAAGCTTCTATTGTCTCTCTCTACTCCTTTCAAAACACTATTTTTGATGCTTAGTATTGGTGTGGACAGCGTCTATGACTTGAGAAGTGTCAAGAATTATATAATTGAAATGTGTGTGTGATCGCAAGATGGCTTGAATGCTAGAACCAAACTGACGGAGTAATGGCACACGAGAGCTTGAAATCCTGGATCCTTCAAATGGTTATGAAGGGTTTATTATATAGGAATTGAGGATGATATTAATGGTTGAGATTGATCCAAGAGATAGGGAGATGAACGGTTGAGATTAAAAGGAACTGGAGAAGCCATCAGTAAACTCCACCTTTTCAACTTGAAAAGAGGAAATAGAGTTTGGTTGACTGAAGAGATAATTGTGAGTTACCTTTTAGAACTGAAGAGGTGGGTGGAGTTACCCATGTGAACCGGAGAAATGGGTGGAGTTACCCATGTGAACTAGAGAGATGGGTGGACTAACCCATGTGATCTAATTAAGGATTATCTCTTTGAAAATAAATGAATACTTAATTCATTTATGTAATTAAAGTTTTCAACATGTGAGATAATTGAATTCTTTTTTATTTAGAAATGCTTTATTGATTGAAATTAAATTAATTTAATTGGAAGAATTTAATTAGTAAGTTTAAATATTTCAATTTAAACTATAAGAAATTTAATTTAATTAATTATTTAATGGTAATTAATCAATTAAGGTTAATTAATTAAATAAAATTAATTATTTAATTCATTTTGGGAATTTGATTAGACTATTTGGAGAATGAATTTAGAGGAAAATAGATGATTAATTAATGATTAAAAAACCATTCATTAATAGATGAAATGAATTTAGAAGAAAATAGATGATTAATTAACGATTAAAAACCCATTAATTAATAGATGAAAATTAGTGGTTTTAATGTCAAGTTGCAAGCCTATCCATTTTAGGGTGTCTACACATTGCATGATGCCCTAGCTCAAATTCAAAATAGTAAGTGTATTAATGTATGATCTAATAGAACCAACCTCATTGATCATTAGCCGTCGAAAAAAGAACTCAAATGTACTAGTAACTTATGCATTAATAGATTCTCCCTTGTTCATTTGTGCATGATTAAGTTACCTTTTTAGAGTAAGGGTCCTACTGGTCTTTTTTATTTTAGAACTGCTTTCAAGGGATTTAAACATTAGGTATGCAGTCTCATGTTTAGACAGAATAGGTACTATATGGTCCCTAACTGTATCTACTATAAGTTTCATAGTTTTCTTATTGTTCTAAATCCATTGAGTTTTCTTTGGATCATTCTCTGGTTCTATCTTGTTTTCTTTCACAAATTAGTCTAACTTATTTACTTTCAGAATCATCATGACTCTAAATCTTCATGATGTAAAGTTATTTGCACCTTCAAGACGATCCTTGAATCTGATTACACTTGACATTATGATTGCGATTTCAAGAGAGAGTATGGTTTAAGGTAATCCGATATCTTAAATTTAATCGGATCTTCCTTAGAAAGGCTCTGATACCATATTAAATATGATTAAATTTATTTTAGATTTGATCTATCTATGGCTTTTCTATTTTTAGAATATGATTCTTACAATCACTGTACTTTCTTGCAGATTATAATCAGAATATTGAACTTGATAAATATGAAGTTGATGCCAAATCAATATTAATAAATACTGATCATGAATCTACAAGTCTACATTTTTCTTAATGGTATTCAATTGACAAGAGTAGAACATTTATTAATTTAAATGTCTCCAATTGTGGATTGGATCTGCATTAAATATATAAGGAAGAGACATATCCCATGAGCGGACATGTCTCCACAAAGTGGAGGCATGTCCGTTCATGAGATGTCTCATGAATTGTTTCTTTTCATCTTAACTAAACACCCAATCTCTAATTGGGGTTTGTTACTTATTAAACATAAATGCTTACCAAGTTCGATATGTATTTATCTTGCACAAATAATTAATATCCAATCTGGAAATGTCCACTGATAATGATGTTCGATTGGGATCCTATATAAAACATGATATGCCAATAATCTACATGTAATAACCTCTAAATGCAGATCGATAGTATTCTTGGAATATAGGTAGATTTCAATCAGTTATATAAATGATCATCGATTTCTATAATCTATTAAAAATGATGATATGAATATATAAAATTAAATGTATATGTGTTATACATATGTGAGTGTGTGTGTGTGTGTGTGTGTGTGTGTGTGTGTGTGTGTCTATATATATATATATATATATATATATATATATATATATATATATATGACCGAAGCTACCATATTTCAACAAAAACCTATAAAAATTTGTTAGGAATAGTGAAGGTGGTTATCCAATTATAGAGCATGGATATATGCCTCTTGTTTGACTATTAATAGTGTATATATTTGAGTCAGTTGTTAGTCTTGTTTGAATACCCTCTCCTAATACATCTACAATATGCAATTTTCACTATTTTCTAATCCATAATAAAATTACATGTGGTAATTTGGTTTAAATAATGAACGATTGGTAGACTTGTTTCAAGAGTAACATTAGTTTTCACTGTCATCGTGTCATGTGTATATTTTAGTTTAGTATGACAATGGTTAGGATAAGGAGATATGATTGGTCTACTATTGAAGGAAAAAAGGTGTGATTTTCAATGATAGAGATGATGTAGTGACACATGCCATTGTTATCTAGTGTTGTAATATTTATTTCTCCTAAGCCTATTGTTGTCACCTACCTATTAGGAGAAAAAATCAGTGGAACAACTCGAAGATTGCATTGGGATTTCATCCCTCCTATTTTCTCCTAACATGTTGCACTAGTTTACCAATGAAATTAATTTTTGTAGGTAAGTTTTAATTTTAAAGTGTGAGAGGGAATTTTGGACAACCCCAAACAAATAAGAATGTTTATAGATAGTTATAGGGCAGAGAATTTTCTAAATAATAGTTCTGAACAAGAAGAATATTCATACACCAAATAAAATTTCTTGTTGTCTCTCCCTGCACATTTTATTTTCTTTATTGCGACATCTTTATTTTTAAAGTTACCCAAGTACACTCTTCCAAAGCCCCCTTCCCCAATTTCATAAAAAATGCATGATGCGCTAGCTTGTATCCCGCGATCCATCAAGACATTTCCTCATGAAATGATCATAAACGGGGAGTACCACATAGTGAATATCAACAACAAAACAAATAAAGAGAGATCAAACACTTCAGACAATGCCTTGAAGGTAATAGTAACAATGCCCTAGCTCTCAAAGCTCGCAGGTCATCAAGCATTCCAAATGCAAAGATGTAAATAATTCTAGTATTAAATGGTGAGCTCATAAACAATGTATGATGCCGTATCTTGTAGCCCATGGGCCATCAAGACATTTCCTCATGAAATGATCATAAATGGGGAGTACCACATAGTGAATATCAACATAAAAAAAAATAAAGAGAGATCAAACACTTCACACAATGCCTTGAAGGTAATAGCAACAATGCCCTAGCTCTCAAAGATCGCGGGTCATCAAGCATTCCAAATGAAAAGATGTAAACAATGCCAGTATTAAATAGTGAGATTATAAACAATGCATGATTCTCTAGCTTGCACCCCATGAGACATCAAGACATTTCCTCATGAAATTATCATAAACGGGGAGTACCACATAGTGAATATCAACAGAAAAAAAAATAAAGAGAGATCAAACACTTCACACAATGCCTTGAAGGTAATAGAAATGATTCCCTAGCTCTCAAATCTCGCGGGTCATCAAGCATTCCAAATGAAAAGATGTAAACAATGCCAGTATTAAACAGTGATCTCATAAATAATGTATGATGCCCTAGCTTGCAGCCCGCGAGCCATCAAGACATTTCCTCATGAAATGTTCATAAACGGGGAGTACCATATAGTGAATATCAACAACAAAACAAATAAAGAGAGATCAAACACTTCACACAATGCCTTGACGGTAATATCAATGATTTCCTGGATCTCAAAGCTTGCAAGTCATCAAGCATTCCAACTGCAAATATGTAAACAATGCCAGTATTAACATTCATATTGTGCCATTAAATCAACAAATTCTATCCAAATGAAATTGAGTACATTAATGAGAAGACAAAGCTCGAATGCCTACCTTAAGTCATGGTTGTCATATGCCAAGCTTCCGAATCAATCTCAAGCTTCACAACAGAAGAGCCCTCTTTGCGCATGCAGCTTGATCTACCACAATTAGAGCCCTCATCGCGCACACAGCTTGATCACAAAAATTAGAAATGAGACTTTCTTTTTCTTTTCCTTTTTTTTTATAATCACGCGGGTGTCAAAATTATGATAGTACCGTTGCTATTATGACAACATTGGGGGCACTTGGAAAAAAACACAAAAATCACACACAAATGGTAGTGCCATAAAAAATTAGCGTTTGACCCCAAATTTTGTAGTGGGGAGTGCTAGCTCTGTTACGAGTCTCCAGAGGTTTGACTCTGATGATTGGAGCTCTTTTCTCTTCTAATACTCTTTTTCGTATCTCGCATGAATAGCTCAACTTACATCATCAAGGTGGTCCAGTTCTCCTCTCTGGTCTCGTCAGCCCAGGGGAGTCTTTGTTATGATATACTCTTTTTCTGCTAGTTTGGATTCTTCCATGTTCTCTAGTGGGGTTGCCACTATCACCACCACGTCTCCTTCTGGACCCCTCTAGATTTTATAAAGGGTATAGGCCTTCTTCGACTTCTTTACCACCTATCCCTCGCCCAAGATTTTAGATAGTGACATAGGATTTAATATCTCTATTGGCATTTTCCTCCTCCTAGAGTCCACTAGCCACTATGGGGGACCTTGCAGCTCGTTCATCACCATTTTTCGATTGTAAGGAGGTTTCTTTGGGCCTTTTCTCAGGCTCCTCCATTATTATTTCTTCACAGTTGTCGCTAGGATTATTATCTATATTTTCTTTCCCTGCCTTTTCATTATTCACTGAGATATCTTTGGCATGTGGGGAGACTGGTGGTGGCTGGGGTACCTTTTTATCATAGACCTCCTCCTACTGAATTCCTAGGTCAACTTCTCCTTCATGTGTGTCAGGAGGTGGTAATGGGCCTTGGTTTCCTATTTGACATTGGAGTGTAGCAATTGGGGGTATGGTTGATCCTAAAGGTCTAGTTTCCCCAGTGGCCAACAATTGCTCTTCAACCTTTTTACTCTCTTGTTCCCTATTTTCTTCTTTATCCCTTTTCTCAGCCTCTTTCTATCGGTGTTCTTCTTCCTATTCTTGGGTGCATTTTTGCACCTCTTCAATTTCTTTTGAATTCTGGAGGGTATCTTCACCTTTCTTGTGTACCGCCTCCCCAGTCATTTTTTCTTTAGTCGTGTGTAGGCTACCCTGTTCTTCTATGAGGAAGAAGTCATCAACATTTGTTTGCAAGATCTCTAGCGGATCCTTTGGAGTGTCATTTGTTTTAGAGGAGGTGGAATGTATTTCCTAGACCTTAGCCACATTTTCAAGTTCTGGGATCGGGTCCTTATTTGGGTGAGACCTATCAGCCTTCTACTTCTTTCTTCTCATGAATGGTGATCTAGCGACAACTATCTCTACTTCTTCTTTAGTATCCTCACTACATGGAAAACCAAATGGGTTAGCTAGGAAGGGAATTGTGTTTTTGGGGGTCAGGAGCCCATTGGGGTAGCTCCGAGGCAAAATGTTACACCAAAATTTTCTTCTTCTGCCAGCTTCTAAGATCTCTCTAATTGTTCATCTAATTTTCTCATGAGGGGCTCCGGGAGTGGATCTGACCGTTGGGAGGATGTGTTGACCTTCTACTTTCCTTGGGCCTTAGATTGTTCCACTGCACAGGGTCAAGAGATGGTTGCCCCAAAAAACATGCATCCAAGTAGATGCTTTTTGGATATACTCTTACAAAATGAGCGTGACTTCACTCAACAATGTTACTAGATACAGCCTCAATTGAAAAATATCTGGGGTACTCCTATCCACTAGTGGGAGGTCCATCTTATTGACTCCTAATTCTTAATACTCAGGATCTTCAAGGGATTCACTGTCATAAAACTTCTGTTGGAATTTTCAAAGCTCAAGGTGCTCCATCATGCCCTTTAACATCCTACTATAATGCCTATTTCAGACATCAAAATCATCTTGGCAATCTGCCAAAAAATATTCATGTGGCTCGTGGGGTTGATATCCCCAGGCCATTGCCTTCTCTAGGTGACCACGTGGGTCATAATTATTGTGGCTTAGTGAAAATTTGGTTAAGTTCAAACCACTTAACTCATTCTCTTCTTCCTGAACCACTGCGAGGGTGCATATATATTTTCCACAGGTGATGGGGAAAAACACTGAGGGGATCTTCTTTGTAGCCAATAGTGTATGCACTTCAAGTACTTGAAAATCTTATCCCCACAAGGTTTTGGTAACAAAAATGGGCCCCCTTTTAACCTAGTGACCTAGATGTAGGTATCCTATGAAAATTGGATAAAGTAACATCCCCATGGGCTGATCATAGTCATTGCTTTTGGGGACAGCCTGAAGCCTACATCTTGCATGAGCGCCCTAACTCCATGGAAAATGAAGACATCATTTACTATGCAAAATTTTTGGAAACACTCATCCCATTGGATCTGCAGAAAATGATCCCATGGGGTGGACTACCTCATTTATGTTTGAAGGGCACCAACTATGTTCATCCCCCAAATTCCTCCATGTTGTCAAGCTAGAGACCACCGAACAAAAGATGTCATGTAAAAATGACTATCTTCCCCTACCTTCCTCATCTCGGCATCTACATGGATGGAGATGATGGATGCCCAATCAAAATGTTGCTTGTTGGTAGTCATGCAGTAAAGGAAGTAGCACATCCAAGTAGAGAATTTCTAGGAGTCAATCTCGCCTAAAATCCTGCATATAAAAATTATCCCAGCCTCTATTGGCTCCTTGAAGTCAGATCGAGGGATATCCAGTTTCATCTTTTTAAAATCCTCGCGTGAGATTTTCAACCATTCTTCATTTAGGAGGTGTTGGGCCACATCTCCCACCTCTATGAATTGTGCTACTAAGGTCACCCAAGTCATGATAATGGCACCTTGGAAGAAAGGAATCCTCCATACTTTCGCAAAGGCATCATGGTCCAAGTGTAATGATCTAAAATTGGTCACCTAAACCCTAGACCCTTAATCTCAATCACTTATCAAATAACCCTAATCTTGATTATTCCTAAGTCCTAAACCAAACATGAAATTCATCAAATTCAAGCTAATATGACCTAAACCCTAGGTCCTAATCAATTATCACACTTTATTAATTAATTAATTCCTAAAAATGCAATACATTGGCAATTAAACTTTATATTAATTATTTAATTGATATTATAGAATATATTAATTAAATAAAATTGCTAAATTGTCAATAAAATCCAAAAAGGAATTTAATTAATTAATAAAAACAAAAATGTGCATTTAAAATCAATTAAATCTTTAAAAATGCATATGATGTCATCAATTTCAGTTAACTGATTATCAAATTGGAAACAAGTTTGTTTTATTCAGTTAACTTAATCTTATCTATTTATCATTTTGGAAACAAAGTTGTTAACTAAAAATGATTTTGGAAGTTTCCAAAAAAGACTGATCAATTAGTTTAGTCAACTAACTCTTTTGACCAATCATCATCTTTGCACATGGATTGTGCTTCTTCAATCAAATCTGAGCCACTATTTTCTTTCGATCTCAACCGTCGATTCAAGAGAGATTTTTATAAAAGAGACTCTTTTCCTTCACAAGGATCCTAATTTTTCACTATAATTATTATAATATTTTTAGCATTCAAGCATTTTACATTCTTATTTTTCAATTTCTTAGTTTTAGTTTAATTTGTTTTCAAATCATGCAAACTTCTTAATCTTAGAGCACATTTGATTTTGGTGTTTTAAAACTAATCTTACACATTTCATTTAGTGTTTCTAAATTGAATCTTAAATTAGTTTGGATGAACAACTAATTGCATTTGCATTTAGTTTAATCAATCATATAGCTTTAAATCCTTCATTTAGAACAGGTGTATTCACTCGACTTTCCTATGACCTAAGAGAAAAGTTCATACTCCTTCCTACTAGAAGGTAGTGAGTCACTTTTGGTTAGTTTAGATAGTTTGTGCATTTTGATTTCATGTTTTCTAACACGCTAACCACATAAAGATTCATTCAAGTGTGGGTGTGTGTTTGCAGCTGCAGGTACTTACCCAAAACTATGCATACATTTCTAGCGCCCACCGTGGGGCTTACCCACACTTCTTTTTGAGCCAAATCTAACCCCACCATCGTGTCCAGATCGCCATTTGAGTTCAAAATGACTATAAACTTGCCTATACCTGCCAAAAGTCAAATCTGTGGAAAAAACAATTTGCCCAAGAAGGTCATACGACCCTCTGCATGAAAATTGAAAAAAAAATTGTCTACACATAGACCGAGGCAGAAGGCATAATTTAAAAAATATTTTTTTTGGGTCTACCCTTTACCCACTACAAGTAATCTTCTCTGCCCAAGCACCAAGCGCACTACCCCAACCTCCAAGTTTACTACCACCAAGCCTATTGATTTAGTAATTAGTTTTTAAGCTTTGCATATAAAATAATGTTTGTTTCCTCCCTAGGTGCATGTAAGACTAAACCCCACAACCCAGTTCCTCTTGGCACTACCCTACGTAGCCCAAGCTCCATTCACTGCCAGCTCCTCTAGGCACCACCCTCCCTCCCCACCTCCCTTCACAACCCCACCCTCCACCCCTCCCTACCACCCTACTTCCCCACCTCCCCACTTCTCCACCCCACCTCGACCACCCACTGCCTTTCCTTCCCCAACCCCTCCA
>MU225594.1:470464-480966 GCA_018584345.1 Thuja plicata | reverse complement strand
ATTGGGAGAGATATAGTCATCAAAGGAGGAGTATAAGTAGGAATGCTAGGTAAAGGAATAGAAGAAGGTCCCTCACTAATGATAGGAGGAGTAAATCCTAAATCTTGAGCCTCTTGAGCTAAAGGTTTAACATTTGAATGCACAAGATGAGTGCTACCAAACAAGAAATTAATACCTTGATCACTATCACAAATGACTTTCTTAAGAGCCTCGATAGCTTGAATGGAATCTTGATTATGGTTTTCTTGAATAAGCCAATTTTCCATTTTATCAAGTTTGGTTGAAAGTTTTTGCACTTGTTCAGGAGGAACTCTTAACGCATCTTCCTCGTCATGAGATGAGTGAGAAGAGTTATGCTCCATAGAAGGATTGGAATCATGAGTATTCAAGTTGTCATCTGGGATCCTATGGAAAGGAGAGGAAGATTCAGGATCAAAGGAACCCATGAGTCTACGGCTTCTTCTAACCGGGATACTATAAGTAGGACTAGTAGTGGTAAAGCTCATACACCAATACAATGCAAATGAACTAATATAGAAAGAAAAGAGTTTGATTTTAATTTTTGAAAGAGAAATGAAAGAACATAAAAGAAAGATAATCTAATATGTGTGAAAGATCTAACATAAAAGATGTAAATCTAACACCAAAAAGAAAGAGTTGTCTATCACGGGTTCACCAAAATGTAAAGATCTAAAATGAAGGGTTTATGAAAGTGGATCATTTAACATAAAAGACCTTACATTTGAATATGTTATGGGGGTAAATAAGATGCTATCCTTCTATCCTTAGATATGCAAATGAAAGATCCAAATTGATTAACCCAAAGGGAAGGATCAATGCATAAATGAATCAACCATTTGAAAATAAGAATAAAGAAGGAAGATCTTAAGTACCCTTTTATTTATTTGAATGTGAAATAGATTTAGATAGATTGATAATCTTAATTGAATTTAATAGGAGAAATGTACTAACCTTGAAATATTGCAGATCTGAAGAATGTTGTTTTCTGAAGCCTTTATTGAGTTTCTAGAAAATCAGAGACCAGATCTAGAATAGAAACGCAAAGATGGACAAAACCCAGAAATATTTTTCTATTTTGAGACAGTTCTAATTTGTACCCTCAAGTCAATGTCACCATTTGCCAAAATTTTTGATTGCTCCCTGGGTCACAATCGACCTAAAAAGTCTCAGACTGAAATTATGTTTTTGCATCTCGAAAGTTTTCCAAAAAGGGTATCTAAATCTCTATCCCAATCTTCTATTCCAAACCTGTACCTACAAGAAAAAGGGTTTTTTTTTTGTTGGAGGAGGGGTTTTCCTTGGTCAAACCCCAGTTTTGAAATTAACTTCAAATATGTAATTGAAATTGCAGAAATAAACAAAGTAAATGAAACAATTCACCTTGCTCATGTAAAATTCCTTGTGGAGGATTCGAATCCTTAAATCCACAAGTATGGATGCACGAAATGGATGTAGAATGTAGGATGTCTTCAATCAATTTCTTGTAGATCTTCAACACCAATCTTGAATGGGTTCTTTGAATTGGAAGAGGCTTGGAGGAATGTGGATGGAGAAATCTTCAACAAGAGGGCTCCATGGAGCTTAAATCCTTCAGTGGCCACCAATGGATCTCCTTGATGAAAATGGATGGTTGAGAAGTGATTGAAAAATGGATGAATGCTTCAAATATTTCTCCTTAGCTTTCACTTAGTTGATGGTTATCAAGTCCTAGTCCTTAGAATAATGCTTAGAGAAAATGAGAGGAGAAAACTTCCTTTAATATGAAATTAGGGCACAATCTTCTAAAGAGGAAAACATAGGAGAATTAAATTCCAATTGGACCCATGCCCCTAGAAGAGGACCTATGTTAAATATATTGAGGATTTTCTATCCTGAAATCTGAAACAGCTGACTCGGAAGCGAGAATTAACTTTTTCCAAAGACCGATATCTAGAAACCCTGAGATTCTAAAATTTGAAACCCGGGCATGGAAAAGGTTTATTATGACCTAGGTCAAGGTCGAGGTATACCTTGACCCTGAGGCCAAAGTTCCAGTTTCTCAGTCTGTGGTGCCATAAATAGGTTGGAAAAAGTGGAAATAGGGTAGAACAGGGAGATAAATCTAGATCAAATTCAGGAACCCATTCAAGGCGGTTGAAATGACCCCAAACCACTTACCCGGAAGGCTAAACCAATCTAACATGGAATTGCTTCCATTTTCTAACTATACACAATGTTAGAAATATATATTTACTTTTGATGTTAATGTAGGTATTCTTAGACTTTTGTGATATTTCAATGTGGTAGCATAGTGACCATATGTTTTCCCCCTTATTTGCAATCCATAAATTGAACTCAAATATACAACATACTGAAAGACATGTGAACCAAACTAGGCCCATTTATCTTCAATCACGTGAAATAAATTGCATGTATTATGCTCACCATAGAGAAGAAATAAGTGTGTGTCATTCCATCTAACGCACAAACCACCCACGCCAGCCACCAAGTTAACCACCCCATGCACACTTGCAAGCTTCTACAAATTCCCTGGGTCTCCTACAATGTATGCCCAGTGAAACACATATGCCTTCAAAAAACCCTCAAAATCCACTTTCAAATCTTTAAGTTTTTGGTAACCTACTGGTCCAGAGTAGCTACACTCAATTGCAATCCCATAAAAGAATCTACTTGTACTATGCTCACCATAGAGAAGAACTAAGTGCACATCATCCCATAACACACATGCAACATCCCTACCAAAAACTAAGCCACCTATTTTCTCCCCAATTGCAAGGTTCTACATGCCCTCAAAATGAATGAGCCTCTACCTAATGAAAGACATATTCTTGAACGGAGGCGTCACCATCAACTTTCACTTCCTAGCATGGATGAGAATTTGTCCTCTAAATTTTTGGTGACAACTTAGAGATTTAGAACTAGACTAGATGATCTTTCAAAGTTACACACATGTAGCTTATCTAAGGAGTGTTTCTCTAGTATGCATGTTCACTCCACAAACACTGGTCTCACTTGTAGGAGATGCATTTCTAGGAAAGGAATACATCACTTATTTGTAGGAAATAATATGGACCCACTTGAACAACCATTTGTTTTGAGGGTCCTCACACAAGTAGAAGAGATGTTGATTGCACGTGTTAATCCAATTTTACAAGTCACTCATGCCCATGGTGGACAATACAAAGATAGTGGTCACACAAGTAGCTTCCCTAAATATATTAAAAAAATGTCAACCTCTTTGCCCTATAGGATTCAAGAATTGGATGTATTAATAATTCACAAACTTAATACGCATGGGAAGGCTTATGATTTCTATGTTAGTAGAATTCATGTTCTAAACACACTAGCATACAAAATCAAATATGATCCTTACTAAAAGGATGTTGAAATAACCGATTCTACATTGTCGCTACTGCCCAATTCTACTACCGATATTTCAGGAATACTTTGTATACTTCACAGTGACATTGACAACCCAACATCATCAAACATTGAGTCTGAAAGCATATAGAGTGAACTGAAAAGTGACAGAGAATATTCTACATAATTTATGGTAAGACTACCAAACAAACATTGTGAGTCACAAATCATTAAAGAAACTTTGCACCTAGAAAATGAAAGTGACACCAATATCAATTGACCAAACATAAATTCAACACCCATTAATGAGTACACTACTAAGGTCTTATTTGACATGGCATTTTCCACTCTTTTCCCAAATGGAAATGCACAACCCATGCAACCTCGAGCAAGGGAAGTGAAACTTCATGAATATGTCTTGCACCTTATGTGATTTCATGATAATAGATTTGGCCAACAACCACACTTTAGATAGTTCCTTCTAAACCTTATGATGTGTCAGTGTAGCCAATCTCTTGTAGCAGACTTCATTAAATGAAAAGTTGAAGACAATATACCTACATTGCTCCCACGTAACCAACCTACTAGACAATCAATTGATAGAATAACTTATGCATTTTGGCTCTACCTTACAAGGGACACGTGCATACTGGAACAAGTATCACACTAATATAACATATATGATAACCCAAATAGGTTCTCCAACATTGTTCTTCACATT
Organism: Thuja plicata; assembly: GCA_018584345.1. NCBI lineage: Eukaryota > Viridiplantae > Streptophyta > Pinopsida > Cupressales > Cupressaceae > Thuja > Thuja plicata. The sequence goes on along the minus strand of MU225594.1, from coordinate 476,864 downwards.
AAGTGTAGCTGACACAAAGTGGCCTAATCTCCATGTTGTCCTTTCACCAAATGATACATTTTCAATCCTCTCCAATAAACAACACAAAGATAATGTGATTAGAAACCCCAACACAATAGCACTATACCTATATCAATTGTTCACAATCTTCTGAGAAGAGGTCATCGAGAAACCAATGTGGGAATTTAACTACTGGTACTGCTATGAATGGAAAAGTTGAGGTTCCACACATATCTATAGTTTCATTTGGATTAAAAATACACCAAAGCTGAATGCACTAGACTAGGAAAACCCTTCTAAAGTAAATAGCGCAAAATAATTCTTTGACAAATATGTCACTGCTTGGAACCCACTCTAAATCTGAAATTGGAAACATGCTACACAAAACTCAAACTGATGATTTGTGCCTCCTCAACACAAATAAAATTTTTACTCCCGATACTTCCGTTGATTATGAAGAGTTGGTAAATCATTTTCAAAGACACACCAAATGTACTTAGAGGACTTGCCTATGCAAGAAAGGAAAACATGTAGAGTGTATATATAAAGCTCCTTGGATAGAATGGGAAGAATCAAAATTACTATGAAATGAAGGAGGCCACAAATCCTACGAACCATCAAGAAATGATGATAGGTTGAACATCCATAACCCATATATGCTCTCCATATGGAGGGCTAATATAAATTTCCAACCCGTCACCTGGCGACTTCTTGTTCTCAGATACATTGTCAAGTATGCATCGAAAGATGAAAAAAATCATAGAGTTGTGTCAATATGTTGTCAATAATTTTTTCTTCTACGTACCAACAAGATCATGCCATGAAATCATACCAGAATTTCATGGTGAAGCTCATTGCAAAGAGAGATATAAGCACATAATAAACACGTCATATGTTATAAAAACTACCCCCTGTAATTTGTAATTGCCAATTTGTATCACTAAATGTGCATAAAAAAGTGCTACATTGCCTCAAACAAATAGTCAATGGAAGTGAGATACAATCTACCTACATACAATCCTACTTGCATCGTCCAGAACACTTAGAACTAGTTACACTCATAAAATCAACAAGATCTTACACGTATGCTACCAATCAAAAAGGATGCAAATGGCACTTTAGAAAGGAAAAAGAAATAGCCCAAGTATTTCCAAGGTTTTATACCATTCCAAAAGAAGACTCTGACAATTTTGAGGCCTTTTGTTGGAGAAAACTACTTCTTTACAAATATTTTTGAGCAATACACAAAGATATAGGCCTAACCAAAGAAGAAATCATTAGTAATTGGAAGCACATGAATACATAAAAATATATTGTGTGGCATGTTGATCGCATAGATCCAGATGAAGATGCCTTGGAAGAGGAAAATGAGAGTGATAGCAAAATGGGTACACAAGACCTTGTACAACTCAATGAGTGGGAACTATTGTCTCAAATGGGTCTTGCTAATAGTATCAACTTGAATGAGCTTGGCATGTTGGGAAAGAGTGGTTTTGACACCAATCATATTTGGGTTGAGCACAACATTCCTTCCTATCTGCATGAAACTGCAATTCAATTTTTTCATATAAATAGGATGTCTCAATGAGATATTCACCCCCCCCCATAGATCTGTACAACCAAAACTATAGGTTTTCACCTCACCAACAACTAGCACTTTCTCTCATTACAGACCACTCCATAAATAATTGCTCAATTGACTTTGTACATGGTCATACAAGGAACAACTGGAATTGGAAAATAATATCTAATTAGTTACATAAGAAATGCACTACATAACTATAGAGCACATGGAATTAATCCACTACTGGTTCTCGCACCAACACGAATCACAACATTTAATATTCAAGCATCAACCATACATGTAGCCCTCAAAATCCAAATTAGAAAAATCAAAACACTACAAGGCCAAACATTGACATCATTCCAAGAAGAAATTAAAAATATACAATACATTCTCATCGATGAGATGAGTTTCATAGGCCCAAAACTACTATTGAAAAGTGATAGCAAGTTACATGAAGAAATACCCCACCAGCAACACATTTCCTTTGGGGTGTCTCTATAATTATAATTGGAGACCTCACCCAACTTCCACCTATAATGGACATACATATCTATGCATCACACACAATTGCAAGAAATCTATGGCACAAATTTAATACAGTTATAACATTACAGATAATTTTTAGACAGGATGGTGATGATCCAATTCAGATACAATTCCTCCAAGAATTACAAAACATGCGCAACCCAAACCCAACAGAGCATGAATGGAAGTTTCTAATGTCTCGCGCAAACAAACACCTAACTCTAGTTGAATAAGCAAAGTTTGACCAAGCAATACATTTATTTTCTACAAATGAACTTGTAGCACTACACAATAAAAAAATGCTAAAACAGCTAAATGTTCCTATTGCACTATGTGTTGAACTCAATACACAACGTAAATGTGGTGAATCTGATAACGATGACCAACTTTCTGAAGAATTCCTTTTATGTCAATTTCAATGTATCATGCTTACAACAAACCTCTGGATAGAAGCTGGTCTTGTCAGTGGATCTCTTGAAGAAATCAATGATATTGTATATCTCTATGTCTCTAAGTCCCCAGAGTTGACTGCATGTGTTATAGTCAGATTTGTAACTACAATAGCCCACCTTGGGATTTTCAAAACCTAACAACTATCCCCATACAACCAATAACCTAAGCCAGCCATGCACAACTATCACTAACCACTGCATGGGATATTACTATACACAAGTCACAAGGCCTCACACTAGATAGGACCATAGTGGATATAGGTAAATCTGAAATACAGGGCCTTACCTTTACAGCGGTCTCTAGAGTTAAATCCATGCAAGGCCTTTGCATAGAACCTGCCTTCACTTTGGAGCTATTTTGTAAAATGAAAAATAATTTTTACACCATTATTAGAAAGAAAGAAGAAGATCTCTTGTGATTTCTCTCAAATTAAGTTTGGGTATGCGATGTTACTTTCTCCCCCTCATTTTAAAGAATTCAATTTACATTTTTCCCTTCCCTCATTTAAGCCAACCATTTGTTTCATAACTATTTTGTATTTTTCTCTTCTAAAGGTTCACATGCACTCCTAAAAAAAAAAGAAACAACTACTATTGCTTGCTACAAATACAATAGTTCCTAATGTGCTCCAATGCATTTTGATGCTTTGGTTTTTTGGGAGGACCTACACAGTTATTCTGTATAAATTTTTCCTAATTTTGTTGAAGGTAAATCATTACTTATTACCTGTTTGGGATTCATACACTCACTATTCTCCAATTCGTTAAATTGTATAAATGCCTTCTTAGTTAATGTGCTTGATGAACTATAACTGATTGAATGTTTGAATATGTTAAGTTGATGATCACAGTGACAGAAATTTTATGCAAGACATTAAATCAATTAATGTATTGTATTGTCATTGATGTCAACTTGATATAATTTGTATGGTCATGGACATATTGCCAAATAATTCCAAGAACTGATGAATCAAAGGCTATGCTATCATGAATGCATAAGAGTCAAGTATTCACAAAGTGACTATATACACCGACGAAGTGCACACCGACGGACAGAGTAAAAGAAAAAAGTCATAGTGTTACCCGACGAGAAAATTCACAGCATGACTAACAAGCAAAGTCACAGTGTTACCCGACGAGAAAATGCACAGCATTACCGATGAGCAAAGTCATAGTGTTTCTCGATGAGAAAAGCATAGTGTAACTTGACGGACAAAATTATAGTGTTGCCCGACGGATGGAGATCCCGAAGACAACTGAAGTCACACTGAAGGAACAGTCAGTTATCACTGATGACTAACTGAAGTGTTGATCGACAGAACAGAGAGTTTAGAAATGACAAAATGCTTAGCTATCAAGAGCCAAAAATAGACTTAACTGATACTTATCATTGTTTTAATCATCAAGATAAAGCCGAAGATAAGTAAAGGAATTAAAGCTGCTTTGTCTAGTTGGAAAGAAGATCTCTACAAGATAAAACTAGATTTTTTATTTAAATCTAATTGGCGAGAATTGTGGATCACGCCAAGATCAAGAAAGCCAAGAAACGGTGAATCATGTCTATAAAGAGACAACCTAATTCATTACGAATTTGGGGGAAAAAGAGGATTGAAAAGAGAATAGATGCTGAAGAGATTATGAAGGAGAAGAAAGTCTTCATTCAGACCTGATCAACAAGCTGAGGAAAGAACTAGATTCTGCAGACACCGATGAACAATGAAACAACATCACAGAGTAGAACAGTGTGGAGCAAATGTATTGAATTGATTATATTGAACATAGAGGTAATACACTTACAATAGATCTGAAAAATCTGCAATTCAAGTTGTATGTGTGAACAGATCACTCTACTGTTTCATTTTAACCATTGAAGCATCAAGTCTCTTAATCGAGCAGGACTTAAAAGTATTTTGTAATTGAGATACATCCCAAGGAGTATCAAAAAGTTTGATCATACAAAGTAGCATTGGATATGCCCAATACCTATTGACAGGCCAAGTGAGTGTTTGATCAAGGATGGTAGCATTAGATGTTAGATACTAAGTGACAAACTATCTTTTAAATCCTCTAACAAGGTCACACCTAACAGTGTGTTTGTATCTTTTAATAGGGTTGGCTCTTAACCAAGCTCACTTCAGAAGAGTGAAAATTTGGGGTATCGGTCCCACTGCTTTTTCCCTTAACAGGGTTTCCATGTTAAAAATCCATGTGTTATGTGTTTATGTTTCATTACTTTACTATTTTGCATTTCACATAAGTTATTCTGGATTGATCGGTATACACTAGTTATTTATTGTGTTTTGGTAAATAGAAAGACTACTTATCGGTAAACATACATAAGAAGGTTTTACAAAGCATTCTGAAAAGTAGAAATTTGATATAAGTATGTCAAGGCATTCATCTTATAGGACTAAAGATAACTAGAGGTATAATTTGTGGTACTAAGTTTGAAGAGTTGATTTAAGGATTAATTTTTGAGACCACTGATTCACCCTCCCTCTCAGTTATTACTAACAATTGGTATCAGAGCTTGTGTGCTTAGAAATGGATTTTAACAGCTCAAGCTAAAAATCACAAGATGAACAGACGAGATGTGCCCAAGTTGAACAAAGAAAACTTTGCTTCATGGCAAAGAAGAATAAGGCTCCACTTATTAGGTATTGGAAATTATGTTACTCAATACTTAGATACTGAATATGTTTTGCCCATAGGAGTACCCACAATTGAACAAATGAGAGAGAAGCATGAGCACAATTGCGTGATGATAGAGCTTGCTTCCTCACTCTCTGATGTTGAATTTGAAGATGTCAAAGCATGCACAACTGCAAAGCAGATGTGGGACAAATTGAAGCTTGTACATGGTGGTGATAAAAATGTTCTGAGAGCTAAGGAAGAAAGCCTTAGAGGAAAGTTTGATGATCTCAGAATGAAATAAGGTGAAAACATCACACAGTACAACACAAGAATCAAAGAGGTAGTCAATGCAATCCGAGGAGTTGGAGGTGTACTAGATGAAGATACAGTGGTATGTAAATTTCTAAGAACCTTGCTGCCTACTTATGCTATTAGACTATCTGCCATACAAGAAATGAGAGTAGTAGCAAATAGAAATGTTACTCTAGACAGTTTGATTGGAAGACTGATTTCATTTGAGATGAACAACTTTGATAATAGTGTCTTACCAAACATAGAGTCTGCATTCAAATCTTCTTTGAGAATAAGTAAATCAAGTCATAAACACACTATGAGAAAAGATAGTGATAGTGAAAGTAAAGAAGAAGATCTTGGTGAAATTGAAGCACTTATGGCTAGAAGAATGCAGAGAGGCAAAGGTAAATTACCATTTGTGCGTTTAAATTGTAAAGAGACTGGACACTTTGCTGCAATATGTCCTAACAGAAGAAAAGATGATAGAAGTAATGACAAGTCATTTGAAAAGAAGTATGACAGAGGTGATTACAGAAGCAACCGACAATCAGAAAGAAGAGATACCCAAGACTACAAGGACAAATGAAAGAAGGCCAGTTACCTAGCAAAATGCAAATATGATGATACTGACACCGAATCTGATGAAGACATCGAGATGGTGTTTGTGGCAATAAAAGATGATTCAGATGATGATGAAGAAAGGTATGTAGAAATTGCACTCATATCTAAAGTTAGTAAAAATGATGTTTGGATCATAGATAGTGGTTGCACTCACCATATGACCGGTGACAAACACAATTTTGAGACTTTTGAATACTACAATGGTGGTTCAGTAAGAATGGGTAATGACACACCTTGTCCAGTTGAAGGTAAAGGAACTATAATGTTGAATAACCTGATAAAATGTGAAAATTATTATTGGGTGAAA
>MU225594.1:447111-458899 GCA_018584345.1 Thuja plicata | reverse complement strand
TCTCTCTCTCTCTCTCTCTCTCTCTCTCTCTCTCTCTCTCTCTCTCTCTCTCTCTCTCTCTCTCTCTCTCTCTCTCTCTCTCTCTCTCTCTCTCTCTCTCTCTCTCTCTATCTATCTATCTATCTATATATATGGACCTATGTCGTTATCTATCTCCCTCTTTCCCTATTGCATACATAATGTGAGCATATTGGTAATGCAGCCTGATTATCTTCTTATTTCATAGGTTTTGTTTAACTTGTATGTCGGATGGACTAGTTCCTAACCTTTGTGCATACACAACCTCATTTTCTGAATTTCCTTCCAATTGACCTCGTGTACAACACAAATGTATGCAAAAATAGACAAAAAACTTCTCTAATTGACCTTACATACCTCTTCAATGTACCCATTACACAACTTGCAATTGCTAGTTTATTTTAATATAGATTTTATGAATCATTTTCACTTCTTATACATCATTTCAAAGATGAAATTATTGATTTTTCTCTTTTCTTATATTTTATAAATTTAATAAGAAAATGTAATATATATGTTTAAAATATTTCCTTTTTCTATGATTATTTTGTCAGTTTTAAGTGAATTCATAAATAGGAAGATGTAATTTTCACCTCTTCTTTGAAGGATTATTTGCTAGTGTTTTTAAAAATATATTTTAAAATTTAGGGATTGTTATGTTCCTCTTCTTTATTACTCCGTTCAAAAGTATTTGGATCCAGGTGGAAAAGCAATGACTATGCCAATGAATTTATCCACTAATGCATTCTTGTAGTGTATAGATACACAACATTCAACTAAAAATATTCACTCTCACTTTTGACATAATGACATATTCAAAAAATTTGAAAAATAACCTAAAACAAAAGATACACATTATAAATTTAAAATTCATAATTTTAAGGTGGGAAATAGGGTTTGTTAGGATGCATGAAATAACTAGGAAGCTTAGGCATGTCTCCTCTTACATAGTAAGGAAGGGCCTCAAGATGGATGAATCACTAGGTGGATGAAATGATCCTCTGTTGTAATGGAAGGTTGTGACTTTGCAATTGTGCATGAAAAACATGAGATTGAGAGCAAAAAGAGATGAATTGGTGGGTTTTTGTGTGCACAAGGAGATTGAGAATAGACAAATAAATTTTGGTAAAGGTATGGTAACAATAGAAAGTCACTAACCTATTGTTCAAATATGAGGCATAAATAGATAGGTTGGGGTGCCCTAGGTGATCTATTCTAAGTATAGGGTACTCTGCTTGACTTGTTATTGATATTTGAGAAAACACAATACATGCACTTCTCCCAAAATGCATCTCAATCCTTCATTATCTTTCAATCCTTTTCATCCATTCCCATTCATCCCTTGTGAATGGATGACCCCTATTTAGGACCCACTTCATCCCTCATTCCTTATTAAATCCCCATTTAGGATGATTCCTAATACATTTATTCGATTACAATTTTCTCACTTTTTTATCAACAATATTGAATCAAATCATGGATCTTACTATAACAATATCTTCACTTAGTAAGATCCCAAAGCCATTTTCAACACCCCCAATAATTTATATTTTAAGTCCAAAGATCAAGGCAGATCTCTATATAGAGGTATAGAAAGGCTATAGATTTCAAATTCATTTGAAGTGGTCATGATTTACTTTTATAGTCATGGATGCGAAGATCATAGATGTAAGCATATGAATGACCCAAGTGTCCATATACTTTTAGACTTTCAAATCATAGTTGTTACAATTAATTCATCTTAGAACTAGTTCTAAAAACTCCTTAGTGTCAAAGCCTTTATTTGCCAAGACCACATTTTCTATCCTATTGGTCAATAATTTAGCAACATCTATCATAATTAGATCAACATCAAAATTAATGCTAAATATTATTATTTAATTAAATTATGTACATTTATTCTAATAGTATAATCAATCCTAAACCTTTTTTCTATATAAAATTATTTCAAATATTTAATCAATATATTTAAAATATATTATTTCCTTTTCATTAAGGGAGAGGAGTCAATAGATGAGCGGTGTTCAATAGGTGTTATAGAAGGTGAACATAATAGACCGATAGGTGAACAAAATAGACCTATAGTGGTGCACTAAAAATGTTCCATCAATGCCTATCCTAAAAAGGATGTCTATAAATTTCAAAAAATAACAACTCATGTGGTGTCACATCACTCCACCACTAAACATGACTTAGTGCATATATGTTGGTCTTATCACTTTTGGGGACTATTTTGGACACCTTCACAAAAAGCATGCTAATGTGGCATCATATTTGACCATGTGCACTTGAAATTTTGTTTTTAAGTAGGGGGGACTTGACAAGTAAACTACCATAAAAAAAATGAGAATAATTTGAAATTTCCACATAAAATTTTGAGAAACCCTAAATTAAGGTGAACACTTACTAGCTCCTCTCCCTTAATTAATATATTTAAAAAAATGATTCCAAAGCAATATAGTTACAAGGTTGAGTTCCTCGTCATACTCCCTAAGATTTTAAATTCCTGTTACTTAAAATTCGATGTTCAATATATTTACAATTTTCAACACCGCACTCAACTCAGTATACTTACGCGTACACTATCTATTTCAAACTTATTTATAATAGGGAACTAGAGAAACTGGTAGTGGACGTGAGTGAGAGTTCATCTGGAGCTTCAATATAATACTCTTCCTGCTCAAAAGTGACAGCTTCCTTGATCTCTGTCACAACCTCACTAATGCTCGGTCTACCGGACGCCTCACTTGCAGTGCATCTCCTGCTTAGATTGCTCATATGTGCGATGGATTTCACATTGTAACGCTTACCCAGCCTTTTGTCTACTATTTCTGCAATGTTCGCGTCATCTTTATCTGCTTCCGCATATGATGCAAACTGTTCACTCAAGCATAGACACACTCTTTTAAGTTTTTGCACTAAAAGAACGCCATTAGCATTTTGATTTTTCTTGCTTGGGAAATTAGTGAGATTTCTTACCCATTCTGTCAAGAATATTTTCTCCGCAGAAACTTTGAAGTCTATGGGTTTCCTCCCACATATAAGCTCCAATAAAACGACTCCAAAGCTATAGACATCACTTTTATCTGTCAACATGTGTGTTTTATAATACCTGCCATTAAAAAAGAACAAAGAATAAATAGTGATTTAACAAAGATTAAATAGTAAATTGTATAGACTTTAAGAATTACATACATTGGATCTAAATATCCAGGAGTTCCTTTTATAGTTGTATTGATCTCAGAAGTTTCCCCATTGCCAGTCACTCTCGAAAGACCGAAGTCAGCCAGTTTACCATTAAAATTACTATCTAGAAGAATATTGGAGGTCTTAACATCCCTATGAATTATTTTTGGAGTGCAACCTACGTGCAGATATTCCAGCCCTGCAAATGCTTTTATTTAAATAATTAGTAAAGAGCATTGTGAAAACAATTACTTAAGGAATTATTTAGTTGATAATGAATCGGGAATTTCTTTGAAATAAACCTTGTGCCGCATCCAAAGCTATTTTAAGCCTGGTTTTCCAGTCTAATTGGGAATATTTTGGATCTGCAAACAGAAAGTAGTACATGTTTTGGTCATCTTTCATTTTTATTGTCTTTTGTTCGAATGAAAGAAATATTTACCGTAGAGATTATCACTGAGGGACCCTCCAGACATATACTCGTAGACAAGCATAAGGTCTCTGGATTCATTACAATATCCTAGAAAGGACACCAGCTTTTTATGATTGATTCTTGACAGAAGATCAACCTGCAAGTAAAGTTGAAAGCGCTAATATTTCTCAGATGAATGCAGAAAGGAAATGAAGTACCTACTTTAAGAGTCTAAGCATTACCTCATTTAAGAATTGTTCGATTCCGTGTTTGGAAAAAACAGAGAGTACTTTTACAGCTATTTGCTTCCCCTCTTTCAATTCGCCCAAGAAAACATTTCCAAAGGACCCCTGTCCGATTTTACGGGTAAAATTTTCTGTCGCCGTCGTCATTTCCTCCAGTGTAAAGGCACGAGATTTTGAAGAGTTTGCTACATTAACCATTAAATATTCTGCATTTTGTTTGATTGTAATAGATTAGAAAGGTAGACTAAGATTTAATTTCATTCTCACATTGAATTATGGGTAACGGTGTGTGCTATTGTACTAGTAAATGTGAAATACGTACCGAGTGGGTTTGGTTGAGCACATGCACTTGTAAATTTCGTTCGATAAATGATGATACCAACTAAAATGGTAATTACAATTAAGCCTCCTGCGACTCCGACTGCAACTCTGGGGAAGTGATCACGACACTCACGCTTTGTCCGGCAAAGGTGTTTGTTGCCACTGAAGGTGTTCAAATTATGTATTTTTTAATGCTTAAGCTTTTTATTAATTTTTTTAAAATTGAATTTTCAAAATTGGAAATTTGTAAAGAATATAAAAATAAAAAGCAATAGATATAAAATTACTGGAATGTAAAATTTATTTTGTTGAGAAGTTGCTGTGGAATGACACCCTTGAAATCATTGTTGGATATATCTCTGTCAAAATTTCAAAACAAAATAAATTTTAATAGTTGTGAGTTTTTTTTTGGGTAAGATGATTAAAGTGTAGTAATGGATGGTACAAACTTACACTTCTTTTAGGTGAGGGAGTTTAGAAAGCCAGTCTGGAATTCTATCAGATAAATAATTGTTTTGAAGATGCCTGTATATTCATCAAAACATAGTAATTGTAAATTTATTGAGTTTCTAAATATCACTATATTATGCTTATAAAACAAAACTTTGTATTTAAAGTAGCAATAATTAAAAATATTTTAAATTATTATGAACAAACTAATAAGGTTTTTCCATCTTTATGCACAAGATAAGATCATGTTTGTGTGCATTATAATTTACGTCTTATAGATGGAATATTTCTGAAGAAAAAATAAAGTAAAATTAAATGATATAATTGAAGATTTTATGTACTCACAATATAAAGTAAAATTGAAAGACATAATTGAAGATTTTATGTACTCACAATGTCTCTAACTTGGAGAGATTGGTCAAATTGGGCAACTTTCCATTGAAATCATTGTTGTTGAGTGATCTGATAAAATGCATATGCATATATAAGTTTATTGATGTCATACAAGTTAATTTTTAAGAAACATATAATGAGTGTGTTCATAAGGAGATCATGGGAGACCTCACAAAATCAAAGGTGGATTTTTGTTACAAACAAGATGGTATAGGGAAGTCAGTAAAATGTTTAAGAAGACCTTTAAAACACGAAACTAAAGGAGATAGATAAAACTTTAGTGATAAGATACGTGAAAACATCTTTCTACTCTACAAATTCCTAAAGAAATCTCATGAGTTGTATTTAAAGCTTAGTATTTCATCCTCTATAATTTTTAGAGGACAAAAGAAAAAGGGTACCGCATTATTCATGTATCCAACTATTGTTTCAAATATTTTAAAGTTAGCCATATCCTATAATCAGACATCAACTTCAATTAATTTTAAATACAAAATTTATTGAATGTCAAAGACAAGATAATATCCAAAATATTGTTCAAAATGAAAAATTGACCAGCATAACCTATCTTTCAAAAGAATTTAGAGTTACATAAAAAAAAATATGATCATATAACCTAAATAACAAATTAAAATTAACATAATAAAGCTCAAATAGATTTACTAATATTAATAAATTGTAAACTCTTAAATTATACTATCAACAAAATAATAATTTATGTGTAAGTTTTTTACATCAACATTTCCAATCACACTACTTGATCCATCATGAGGATGAGAAGAGTTGAAAGATCAAATAAGATTTACTGTTGGAGACCAACCAAATAAAGGAGAAGAGAAGAGAAAGGGGAGGCAAAAGGAACAAGGACCCAAGAAGGTCAAACAACATTTAAAATAAAAAACAAAAAAAATCAACAATAAGAAAAAAAAACTAAAAAAAAAAACCAAGAAACTCACTAAGACACAAAAAATTAATAAAGAAAAACAACAAGAATACAACAAAAAAATCAAAGACAATGAAAATAAAAATCAAACAAAACTCAAAGAAATAAGAAAAAAAAATCACAAGATAAATAAATAAATCTAACTCAAACAAAAAGAACAATAAAAATGAGGTCCACCCCAAAAATAATCAAGACTATAAAAATAAATAAAGTCAAAATGATAATATATAACAACAATAAAAAAATATAAGAAATAAAATAAAAACAACTAAAAATACAAAAAAACTTAAAACACCTAAATAAAGAGAAAATAAATAAACATTAATAAAAATAACATAATAATTAAAAAACTAAAGACTAAAAAAATTACTACAAAGAATACAATAAAAAATAAAAGAAACACCACAGTCAATCAAAATCAAAATAAATAAGTAAAAAACAAAAAAAAAAAAAAAACCAGACAACAACCAGAAAACAACAAATATATATATAAGATGAGCATAAACGCAAAGGAAAACTAGAACATAAATGTAAAAACATTTTCACAGCTACGGAGAGCAATAACATAATCTTTTAACTTCTAGCAACTACGGAAAGCAAAATAAAGAGGCTGGATCTGGATCTGTACATGTACGCTCTTTTTGAGTAAGTTTGGGCAGACAAAAACATACAAACAAAAGAAATCGACCCTCTACGATCGTACATAATACCGTGCTTTCCAACGATGTCGACTTATAAAGAGAACAATGAAAAAAAAAACCTAGTGTCTTCTTCGTAAGAAATACGTTTTAGTTTGCTGTTTAGACGTTTCCCAAAACAAGCAGTGATTACATGATTTCCTAGTCACACTAAAATTAAAAGTTTGAGGCTTACAATGAAACGAGTTCCGTTAACTGTCCAAAACCTGAAGGTATGGGTCCTTTAAGTTTCGTTGCCGACAAGTTTCTGCATGAACAATACGGTGAATCAAATTTGTAATTTGTCCGATTTAAATCGAAAAGATATCAGAATTCAACTGTGTAGTTTTATGAGTCAAATTTATTGACCAAGTTTCACAAGGCACTATACTTGCTGAATATTTTGCAAATAGGGTTGTAAGTAAAGTGGGCTTAAGCATGGAGAAAACTCCATGGTTAAGCGCACTTGAGCTGGAGTACTAGGGTGACCTTTTAGAAAGTCCCAGTGCTTCACCTCTTGAACTTCACCTAGATGCAACAAGTGCTAAATGTTCTATTCATTTTCACAAAAGATAGTTCTTATAAACTTCTACTCATAAAACTTGAATCAATAAATTTCACTTAACAATTAAAATCTGATAGCATAATAGCATAATTTAACTTGATATAGATTACTAGAAACTAAACTTACATTCTAGAAATTCTTACGGTGTTAGAGATATTACTACAGATGATTCCTTCCCACGCTAAACCAAAGCAAGGATCCCGAGTCCAGTTGTTCAAAAATAACGCTTTCCACACCCCTATGAGAGCATTAACTGCAGTTTCGCCAGTTGGAAATTCTTAAGAGATGTACATAGTTCAATATTTCAGTTCCTATATCTAAATATAGAAAATGAACAAAACAAAGAAAGTGATCCCGTTACCGTCATCTGGAAAAGTTGCTTTCTGGGAGGGAACGAGACTGTACATCTCAACAGCATTGATTATAGGTCTGTGACGAGAGCTACTGGATTCCAGACTCACAATTGGGCCTCTCGTTCCACTATAATTGAAGGTTGCCTCTTTGGCAGAAAGAACTTTATTCAGATCAATTGTTGTCCTGCTTTTGACGTTATTAATTCTAACTGAGAAGGATCCTATTTCCGATGAGTTGAGCTCTGCAAAATACAAAAGTACGACGGCTTTTCCCGTCGGGGATTTTTCGAGGCTGAGATCTATGCCTTCAGAGCCGTTTGCACTCCCGACGACGGCGGTCCGCATTACATGAGGTGGAGGAAAGTTTGTTGTGTCGCTTGTAAGTACTGAAACCGACTCCGAGACATTCACAAAACCATATTCACTAGGCCACCAAGGATACCAAAAGCGGTCGAATTGGTCTTCGGGATACCTGAATATTTGATTATAAAACCATCAAAACAGAAACAGAAAATAATTATGGAGCCGCAAGCAGTTTCAAGGAGAACATCAAGGGGGTAAATGGGACAAAGTTTACCTGGTTGTGTTTTCGCCAGGTCCCATATTATCCCTTTCTATTAAATCCAATATAATCCCCGGTTCAGCCGTATTGTACATGCCTCGCTTAAGACGTCTCAACTCGATAGACGAGATGAATGGATCATCACACTCTGAAGTTCGGATCAAGCAAATATGCAACACACTGTCTGCACTCAACAAGATTTTCTCTACCTGTACTCCGAAACTGTAAAATACCACCTTTTCCATGTACAGCATATCAAGGGTCTCCACAGAATAACTGAAGCCTCGAGATCCAGTGGAATTAGCATCGATAAACGATACCCTCAAAAGGTGGGGCACGTTCGGGGTGAGGGGCAGTTCGTAGCAAACCTTATTAAGAGGCTTGGGAAACACTCGGAGGCTTCCCAAATAAAAAGCGTATTCGTCCTCGTAGTATGATTCTGCTTTCTCACCCTGGTTGTGTATGAAGCCGTCGTCAACAACCCATGTAATGTTAGTCTTTGGATCAGTACGATTTACTTTTCCACCACAGTCAATGCTCAAAAATCCTGCCATTGGAAACGCATATAAAACATTAAACCCCCAAACAAAGAAACCAAAGTGACAACATTTGAAACAAATATTGGAGGAGGAAGAGAGTACCCGGTTGAGCATTAACAAAAAGTGTGCACCACAAGAGGAAGAGGAAGAGGAAGACACTGATGATCTCACCGTGTTTTCTGCAAACAATAACACCCATCGTTTGCTTATTTTACAACAAGCAATGCTTATGATACGGTGTCATTCGTATGACCCAGTAAAATATATACCACTCAAATTCCACATTGTGTGATTTATTTGTTGAATCTTCTTGGTAAAGGTAGGGAAAGGACCCAGTACCTGTACATCCTAACTTTGACTATCTTAGATGTCCATTTAAAATATCTGTGTAGCCAACATTATTAGTATTTGAATTATTTTCGTTAGTAAAATATTACATATTATTAAACTGTTCTATTATTTTTAGCTTATAGTTAAAAATATTTTGATTATTGATACAATTTAATATAATAGAATCACTTCATTTTATTTAATTTGTTGATTTCAAAATACTAAATAAAAATAATGACAGATTATTAAAATTTATACTATAACATATATCTCTAATGTTTAATTTAATTTGAAATAAATGAATAATTAGGTAGCACAAAATATTTCTCTCCAAAATGACCATGTACATATTGTTTAGCAATGCCTAGTCTTCTAAGACCAGAAGTTAATTATTACAAAAATAAAAGATGTACATATTGTCCTTTATTGTTTATTGTTTATTTAGAAATGCCATAAAATCATCTCTGACCATTAGTTAGTCTTTGCAAAAGAAAGATCCTACAACTTTCACATCTTGACATTGACCACTCTACTTTTTGGGTTTTGAAATTCTTCTTTTAATATGTGGAGGGTCCACAACTTTGAGACATTTTTCAGTAGCCACAGCGATTGTTTATAGTTTTTGTGCTTCTACCTATTTTAATTAGCATTGTAATCCTCGAAAGAATGTATGTTTTTAATTCAATTCAATATGCACAAACGAAAAATTAAAACTACATCTCAATTATTGAATTACAATTTAAGGAAAAAGCTATACAAAAAAAACATCATATCTTATAAAAAATTGAAAGGAATATACAAGAAAACCTCGTATATTAAAATGCCTGGAGATTCTCTTTTCTAAAACATAGTCTTTGTGAGCACAACTTTCTTAAGAAATTTAAAACTCTTAAAAGATAAATTAGAAGAAAAGTGAGATACCAGAAATTAAGGCAAGTTTTCAGATTCCATCTTTGATTGATATATCTTTGTGTAAATACAATTTTCCTCTAGGAGTCAGTAATGGCAAAAAATGATGAAATAAAAATTGACAGAAGTAAAAATGCATATGATGTACTCTGTTAATAAACAGCACGCGTAGACTTTGTCATCCAAGTGGCCGACAATAAAATTAAAGACTTTAACAATCGGATCTCAAAGAAACTTTTAAAAAAACTTTAAAATGTTTGATTTTTAATGTTTATTCTTTAGTTATTGTACTTTCTGTAGGCAATATACTATTGCATTCACTTGTGCAAGAATAGTGAATTAGTTATTGTACTTGCCGTAGGCAATACTATAGTATTCATTTATACACAATTAGTTTATTGTTTTGCACCAATCATAATATTTGACAATTTTATTATTTTTGTTTTGCTTTTATTTTAACCATAATTTTATAATGTATATATTATTTAATTTATTTTCAAAAATAAATTTACTTTTTTAATTCATATTTTATTACTATAAACATGCAATTTTCATTGTAAAATTAAATTACAAGAGCAATTTTATAATATATAACTATTATATATTTTAAAACTATATTATATTTTTAATATATAAATGTTATAAATAATTATTACAATTTCAAATATATAATATATAATATAAAAATAATATATCATATATGCAATATTATATGTAATTTTAATATTTTACTAACCACTTATTTATTATATAAATTCAATCTTAAATTTTTTATTTATAATAATTTATTTTTTATTAAATAACTATTAATTAAAATATATTTAATATTGATAATAAAATTAGAATTAAATTTACAAATATAATTATAATTATAATTAATTACGTAGTGGCCACTAAGTGGCACTTGTTTGATAATATAGTCAAGATTAATTAGTATATATAGTCAAAGTTTCTATAATATCATCTTAGACTTATTTCTTATTAGTACTTGACATAGTACTATTGTATTAATTGAAAATTATTTAGTAATTAAAATAATTAATTTCAATTAACTAGATTTTTTTGATTTTTTTAATAAAATTTAATTTTTATATAGTATATATACATATTTTTCAAGTTATTAAATTGACAAGAATATTTTATGACAATTTGATTAGCCAAAATAATTTGTTTCTTATACACAAAAATCTCAATCATAAGACATTTTGTAGGCAAGATTTTAGGAAACACTTTCAAAACATATGTTTTTTTATTCAATATTTTACTTATGCATTGAAAAATATATGACTTTTTATTTAAATTTTAACAGTAATATTTTACTCATCCAATAAATGTATGTGTAAAATATCATATTTAAAAGAAGTGTCTCACAAACCTGGGGGCCCGCGCGCGCACACACATTGTTTATAGTTAAAATAGATAGATAGATGAAAAAATTCCAACTACGGTAAATGAAAGAACTAATTGCAATGAACAGACCCCGAGCTCCACAAGCTCACTGTCTTAGAAAAACATGAGAGTCTAGGACTACAACGCGAATGTTAGACACCAGCACACTGTGCTGGCGTATCTTACGAACATAGTATGAACGGGTAGAAATAGAATGCAGAAAGACTAACAACAAAATTCTAAACTATGAAAGTATGATAAAGGCGGATTGACAGAACATAAAACCAAACGAAAAGAACTACTCTAAATGTGTGAAATAAAGAAACAAATGATAAAATGAAAAATTTAAGTATGAAATAGAATAATCTTAGGCCCCGTTTGTTTGAGGGGTGGAATTGGAATTTGGGAGAGAAAACCTGGTTTTGACTCCAAATCTTTAGTTTGGTTGCTTACATTGGAAACTGTGAAAACCATAATATAATTTTGATCTTCCAAT
>MU225594.1:416608-447061 GCA_018584345.1 Thuja plicata | reverse complement strand
GCTCATCTTCCCAAAACTTTTTCATCTTCCGTGTCCACCAAACAGTCCAAATTATCTTCCCACAATGCAAAACCAGAATCTCAAAACCTTATTATGAGATAATAAGGTTTTGAGTCAAATTCCAATTTCCCAAACAAACGGGGCCTTAATGAGATGAAATATTAAGTAGATTATACGTATTTTATGAGTAGATGAAATGAAGGAGACAGATGAAGAGATGATGGAACTTGGTTCAGTGGTTAATTATGTGATCTGCGCTGAAGCCCACAAATCCACAACGGAATCTTGCACACAAGAAAAAAGAAGGAATTTTTGTGGTCGTAAAGAGGCTTGCCCCGGTCAAATTCCTACTTTAGTTTTCCCACCTCCACGGATAGTCATTAGATATGATGAAAAATGGTGATAGATAATTGAGTAGTGCTAATAAAATAGATATGTTATGAATAAGAGAAATCTATGAATGATAATGCACTCAAAAGACACCAAAATAGACTAAAAGAGACTCCCCTATGAAGGTTGAGAGCCCATATGCATGAGACAAGATCAAATGTGAAAGATTGAGTGATCCAACAATGTAGAATCTGCAATAAACAAGTGTGTAGAGCCAAATAAATGTAGAAAATGGATAGTATGGAGCTGTGAATAAGAGCCAAGAGACTGTAAGTCTGTCCAAGAAGCTTGTATCAATGACCAAGAAGTTGAAGATTGTAACTAAGAAGGCCAAATGAGGGCAAACCAAGGGTTTATGATGGACTCAGAAGGAATCCTACACAGACGAGCCATCATTAGGGGCGTTACGAACACAGGTTGGCAGTTCATAATGCTCCAACCACAACATGCATGTCTACATATTCACAGACGTGAGTGCGTCGTGCGAATGTCTTCGCGACACACACTTTTCCAAAGTCATTAGGACTGCATGAAGGGAATCTTGAGTGAAGTGATGAGTCAATTGATGAAGGGGATTGCGAGAAGCTTGAGTCGTAGGCTAAAGTGGATAAATGCGAAAATGACATTTTACATGGAGGTGTAAAATTTAGGCCATTACATTTTACCCCCACTTTAGCGATCTCATATTATCTTTTAGAAGATATGCGAATCCATAGTAAGAGAATCTTACCTGACTTACCTGCGGGAATTCAGTCACATGGAGTTGCCCCCAGCTAATAATTCTTGATTTGTTGATGAGCTAGATCTAGCATATGAGTTGCAAACAAGCATGTTAGATGTTTGAGACTTGACCTATTTGATATGAGATCATTGATGGTACATCGATTTGGTTTGGCAAGTTTTGTTATGCCAAGTAGCCATATAATAAGGTATTTTTTTATAAGCTTTGACATGTGTGGCAAATGATAGATGGGAATGTGATAGGGAGACTTTGATAGGTGCATTGACATGCGTAGAGAATGCTAGATAGGCATGTGATAGGGCAACTTAGACACAATGTAGCGACATGCAAAACATTGAGCTAGATAGGCATGTGATAGGATGGATTGAGATCATGTCGATACACGCAGTGTTAAGATAGATAGGCATATGATAGGGAAATGATTGAGACACAGAGATAGTGGTTTAGTCTTGACAAAGGTAAATGATGCTGAATTAAAAAAAAATTATGAGAAAAACTTGTTGTGTAGAGACATTATTAGGCAAAAGATCAAAAAAAATTCATACAAATAACACAACCCCCCTTAGGATGGACTATGTTTCTCAGAGGGGAGCATAGACCATTCCAAGGAAGGAAAAAGACATTTTTGCGTGGAAATATAAGACATGTTGTCATAGAATGTTACTTCCTAACGTGTGACATATATTTCCACAACATCTACACAAGGACATGGGGTTCTAAGGGATTGGCGTCAGAACCCAGAAACATAGACATACATCTATTTTAAGGGGATATTTCATCACTACCAACCTATACTCAGATCTAAAGAAAGGCACATGAAGAAAAAATAAAATAAAAGTTTGGGTCAACATGGAAGAGGTTCCTAAATGCCCCCAACACTTTGCATCATCCCCAAATGTTGAAAATCAAGATTATAGCAATTAGAAGAAGTGCATATAATAAAATCTCTCATTTTTAGGTACCAATGGAGTACAAGGGTCCTCCAGGAGGGAAAAACATTAAGAAACAATCACTAGGGAACACATATAAACACACTCTAATCTAAAGATGTAGAAATGGGTACTGCTCTCACAGGTTTTCCATTCGCAAGTCATCGTACACTCCCAGTCTCGATCATATGGTGAGGGAGGTCGAGACTACATTGGTACAGTTGCTAAGGAAGCCCCAAGCACCCAACCAACAAGTAGATAAAAAGATGAAGTAGTTGAAAGGTCCTCATCTAAAGGATCCATTATGGCAAGTGAGAGGGCTCGTGTGAAGATTGTCATCAATGCCATAATATCCTCCATTGAATAAAAATACAAGCAACAATGCTTGCAGGAGATCCATGTGGAGGTGCGCCCCATCAACCTTTGTTTAAGGGGCCGAAATGAACTCAGAACAAGTCACATCTTGCTCCACTACAAGAATCAAAGTGGAAAGAGGGTCTTCTAGAGAAGACTTGTGACGCCTAATCTTCGGGATAAGGCCCTACTCAAACTTTATCATGATGGATGGAGGTCAGGCCCTCTCATTCACTATAATTTCCTTTAGGGTATCTGGGAAGATGACATGGAAAACATGGTACGGAGCAGGCACAAGCTGAGTGGACATCACTGCGCTAAGTACCAGTTGAGTGTACAATATGTTCACTGCCTCTAGGAATAGAAGAATGTCTAGCAAGGTGGTGATTAGTGGTGATTCCTATGTAGGAGAGATGAATACTTTAACCCACTTCATGCAAGACCCAATAGTCACTCTTGGTGCAGGGGGAGCATGACAACAATAGTGGTAGGATGAGGGGCAGCGGAAGCAAGAGAAAAACTAGAAGAAGATGTGAAGGTAGTGAACATAGGCTCAAAAGACACATTCTTTGTCATCGCAGTGGCCTCTTGAGCCAGATCCCTCTCTCTAAAAACACTTACACTCATATGCAAGCTGGTTCTAATGTAGCTGCCAACCTGACAGAGAAGGTTGCAGGGGTACATCACCATCCTGCTCCATAGGGGATGTCATATATGTCATCACCGAAACCAAATAATTCCCAACCGATGGAGTAGGAGGTGGGGTTAATGTAGGAGGCACTGAAGGTTGTGCTCACGAGCATCCTTCCCCTTTTTTCCCTGCGGGCAGTGGGGGGAACAGGAGGTGCCCTTGATGGTTGAGTGGTAGGTGCCAATGGAGACTACACAATCTAGTGAGGCTTCTTACCCTAGTCATAAAAAATAGGGTGAGGGATGTCTGGAATGATAGCGATGGTGGGAAGTGGGCAAATTTTAGCTTTAGGAAGCATGAGTGCCTTTCCCTTATCCACATGGTAAGTGGATACAAGAACATAGGACACTGTTGTAGGCTACATGATCTTTGGTGTGCGAGGGGGTTTCCCATGGGGCACGCACTTTCCCTGAGCCCCTAATAAAGAAGGCACAAAGGAGGAAGCACGATGAGCCTCATGAGAACGTGGAGCAGGGGAAGGTGCTACAATTCTCAAGTTGATCTCCCCACCCTTCTATGCTTGATAAGAAAGAAATGCGACATCTTGCAAGGGATGTAGGGGCCCTATTAGAGTAGGCCAAAAATGATCAAGAGTGACTCCCCCATGGGACACTAGAGGATGATATCTAGTGTCCTAGACAATATGGATAGTCCCTTCATGTGGGAACTTCAAACATTTGTGGATCACTGAAAGAACGACTCCCATGGAGGTCATCTAGGGGTTGCCTAGCTTGACTCTTAATAGGTCTAATCATGGAATCACCACAAATGTTAAGAAGATTGTGCCTTATGTCCCACTTGAATGGTCAAGGTGATTGATCCCAAGTGAGGCAAGAACGTTTTATCATTTTTTATAACGGTGGCATCACACTCATCATATTTCCCTAGATTAAGGTCATTCACAAAAAGGACCTCCTCCATGATGACATCGACTCGGCACATGGGATCCACTAAGACACCTCTAATGGAGATTCCATTGATAGAAGTTGGGACATATAAAGGAGAAGGATCTCTTCTATAGGGCTCATCTAGAGGGGTAAAATAAATAGTCATTTTAGGAACCTTCCAAGATTGTGGGGAAATAGGAGTGATGGTCACCATGTTCGCGACGAAACCATTATAGGATTTTTGAAAGGTTTCTTAGTTCGCGTTGTGTTCACAAAAATGTGTGGAATAAAATAATGAACCTACCAAGAGGCCGGTTAAAACCTCAAGGGAAACATGACTTTCTTGTATCACTTCACGTTGCTAGCTAGGAGTGCTAGGGAGATCAGACATGAGATAAAGAGATCTTCTTGATTACTCTTAATGTGATTGAGTGTAAACTAAGTGCGATGTGATTAACTAAATGAAAATTAAGTATTTATATACATATGCAATCAAATGAACTAGATGTAAAATAAATTTTTATAACTAAAAAGGAGTTATAGATGAAAATATTCTAATTATGGAAAATGAAAGAACTAATTGCAATGAACAGAACCTGAGCTCCGTAAGTTCACTATCTCAGACAAATGCGAGAGTCTAGAACTATAGCTCAGATGTTGGACGCCAGCGCAACACACTAGTATCTCTTACGGATAGAGTATGGATGGGCATAAATGGAATGTAGAAAGACTAACAACAATATTCTAAACTATTAAAGTACGGTAAAGGCAGAATGAAAAAACATAAAACTAAAGGAAAAGAACTACTCTAAATGAGTGAAATAAAGGAACAAAATTTAAAATGACAAATTTAAGTATGAATTGGAATAATCTTAACGAGATAAAATGTTAAGTAGATTATACATGTTTTATGAGTAGATGAAATGAAGGAGAGAGATGAGGAGATGATGGATTTTGGTTCGATGGTTGATAATGTGATCCATGTTGAAGCCCATGAATCCATAGCAAAAGCTTGCAGAAAAGTAAAAAGAAAGAATTGTTGTGGTCATAAAGAGGCTTTCCCTAGTCAAACCCCCACTTTTTTTTTCTCACCTCCACTATAGTCATTAGACACAATGAAAACCAACAACAGATAATTGAGTAGCGATAATAAAATTGATATGTTAAGAATAAGAGAAATATATGAATGCTCATATGCTCAAAAGATACCAAAATAGAGAAAAAGTGACTCCCCTATGAAGATAGAGATCCCAAATGAATGAGACAAGATCAAATGAGAAAGATTGAGTGATCTAAAAATGGAGAACCTGCAACAAATGGGTGTGTAGAGCCAAAGAAATATAGAAAAATGAATAGTATGGAGCTGTGAATGAGAGCTAAGAGACTATAATCCTATCTAAGAAGCTTTTATCAATGACCAAGAAGCTCAATATTGTAACCAAGAAGGCCCAAATGATAGAAAATGAAGAGTTTATGATGGACTCGGAAGGACTCCTGCACGGACGATCCCTCATTAGGGGTGTTACGAACACAGGTTTGTAGTTCTTAATGCTTCAACAACAACATGTGCGTCTGTAGATTCACGGATGTGAGCATGTCGTGTGGATGTCCTAGCGGAACACACTTGTCCAAAGTTGTTAGGACTGTGTGGCAAGAATCTTGAGTCAGGTTATGATTTGGTTGATGATGGAGATTGTGGGAAGCTTGAATGTTAGCCTAAAGTGGACAAATGCAGAAATCATATTTTACACGAGGGTGTAAACTTTAGGCCATTACAGTTTGCCCCTACTTTAGTGAGCATATTATCTTTTAGAAGAGATGTGAAGCTAAAATAAGAGAATCTTACCTGACTTCACTACGGAAAATTTTTCATGTGAAGTTACCCCTAGCTAGGAATTTGGGATTTGTTGATGAGTTGAATCTAGCATATGAGCTCCATACAAGTATGCTAGAATTTTTAGACAACTTTTTCTATATGAGATCATTGTTAGTACGTTGATATGTCTTGGGATGTTGTGTTATGTTGAGTAGCCATATGATAGGGCAATTTTTTATAAGCTCTTACATGTACAGAAAATGCTAGATAGACATGTGATAGGGAGACTTTGATAGGTGCATCACCAGGTGTAGCTAATTCTAGATAGGCATGTGATAGGGAAGCTTAGACACAATACCCCGACATGCGTAACATTGAGCTAGATAGGTGTGTGATGGGACATATTGAGATCATGTTGATACATGTAGCGTTAATCTAGATAGGTGTATGATAGGGGAATGATCAAGATAAAGATAGTGGTTTGGCCTCAACAAAGGAAGATGATGCCAAATTTTTGAAAAAAGTATGAGAAAAACTTTTGGTGTAGAGTTGTTAGGAAAAATATCAAACCAAACACACAGAAAACATAACCCGCCTTGTGATGGACTATGTTTCTCAGAGGGGAGCATACACCATTCCAAGGAAGGAAAAATATATTGTGGCATGAAAACATATGAGATTTTTTCATGGAATGTCACTTCCTAATGGGTGACACATGTTTCCACAACATCTACACAAGGATAGGGTGATCTGAGGAATGGGTGTTAGAACCCAGAAGTATAGACATACAACTATTCTCAAAGGATATTTCATGACTATTAGCCTCAACTTGAATATGAAGAAAGGCATATGAAGACAAAATAAAATAAAAATTTTGGTCAACATGGAAGGGGTGCCTAAATGACCCCAACACTTTGCATTGTTCCCAAATGTCAAAAATTAAGATTATAATAAATAGAAGCAGAGAGCACATAGAAGAAGTGCATGACTGAATACCTCCTATTTCTAGGTACCAATGGAGTACAAGGTTAATCTTAGATGGAAGAAAATTAAAATAAAATCATGGGGGAACACATACAACCATTCTCTAATCTACATATATAGAATCATGTACTACCCTCACAAGTTGTCCATCAACAGGTTATCGTCCTCTCAATCTTGATCATATAGAGAGGGAGGTTGATAGTGTAATGGTACAACTGCTAAGGAAGCCCTAGGTGACCCACCAGTAGCCAAAGCCAAGGATAAAGCATCTAAAAGGTCATCATCTAAATGCTCCATTGTGGTAAGTGAGAGGGATTGTGTGAAGATTTTTGTCAATGTCACAATATCCTCTAATGAATTAAAAATACAAAAATCAATTCTCACATGAGATCCATGTGAAGGTGCAGGTGAAGAAGCATCCAGGTCAACCTTTATAAAAGGAGTGAAAATGAACTAAAGAGAAGTTAGATCTTTCTCCACAACGAGAACTGAAATGAAAAGAGGGTTTGTAAAAGTTGATTTGTGATGCCTAGAATTTGGGATAGGTCCTTTCTCAAACTTTCTCTTGATGGATGGAGGTGAATCCCTTTGATCCACTGTAGCTACCTTTAGGGCATCTACCTCTCTTTCTTCCATGGTTTAACCAACATTTATTGCAACCCCATTTGCAAAACCTTCAGAAATTATTGTGTCTTATGAACCATTCATTATAAATCCGCTTAATCTCATCAATTGAGAAGTAGGAGATATTTTCCATATCAAGTCAAATTGTGATATTGCTATCAGGATTTAACTATGTATTTTTTGAGCCAAACTCATTGGCCAATGTTTCATGACTAGTTATTCACAAGAACCCATCTCTTATGATAATGAATGTAACACGTAGCACTTATTGCATCCAGGGGATTCTCATAGAGGTGAAGCACCAAGATTTCCCATAAGGTCACCCATTCCAGTACTACACCTTCTCAAGCACACATAACTACAAAGTTTTCTCCATGGTTAAATCCACTTTTCTTACAACCCAATTTGCAAAACCTTTAGAGAGTTTTATGCCTGATGAATCATTCAATAGAAATCCCCTTAAGATCATCAAATGATAAGTAGGAGATATTTTCCACAACAAGTCAAATTGTGATATTGCTATCAGGATTCAACTATGTAGTTTTTGAGTCAAACTCATTGACCCATGTTTCATGAGTAGCGGTTCACAAGAAACCATCTCTCATGATAATTAATGGAACACTTAGCACACATTACATCTAGGTGATTCTCACAGAGGTGAAGCACTAGGACTTCCCAGGAGGTCACCCATCTTAGTACTACTCCAACTCAAGTGCACTTAACTATGAAGTTTCCTCCATGGTTAAACTGACTTTTCGTACAACCCCATTTGCAAAATCTTTAGAAATTGTTGTTCTTTATGAACCATTCATTGGAAATCCCCTTAATCTCATCAATATATAAATAGGATATATTTTTTGTGCAACAAGTAAAATTGTGATATTTCTACTAAGATTCAACTATGTCATTTTTTATTCAAACTCATTGACCCATGTTTTACTAGTATTGGTTCACAAGAACCCATCTCTCATGATAATGAATAGAACACTTAGCACTCATTTCATCTAGGTGATACTCATAGAGGTGAAGCACTAGGACTTCCCACGAGGTCACCCATCCCAGTACTACTCTAGCTAAAGCACACTTAACAACAAAGTTTCCTCCATGGTTAAACACAATTTTCTTGCAACCCCATTCACAAAACCTTCAGCAAGATTTGTGCCTTATGAACCATTCATTAGAAATCCCCTTAATCTCATCTATTTATTGTAGACACCCTAAATTGGTCAACCAAAATCAACATGGCCAACCAAAGTCAAAAGGGGTCAAATCAAGTCAACATCATGGATTAAATAACAAATGCATTTAATTAATTAAGTCTAAGCCAAAAGGGGATTAATTAAACTATGTAATTGATTAAATCAATTATTTATATAGTTCAAATTAAATAAATCAAATGCAACCCATTAAAACCCCTTATATGGCTAATTTAATTAATTGATTGATTTAATTAAATCCTAATTACTTTTAACAAAGGGGATAATGAATCAAAGAGCCAATGAGATGAAGGGATGAAGAGCACATGGATCACTCCAAGGCTTTGCTATCCTCACCAATTATTTAGGCTTTGATATCCTCACCACTCCTTTTGTCATCTTGCCCCACTATTTGAGACCCATCACTCAACCTTGACCTTGGTTAATCAAACTCACCCCCCTACCCTTGGGAATTCCTATAAATAGGAGGATTTTCTTAGTGTAAAGTTACCAATTCACATTTAGAGGAAGAATTCACATTCAAATTGCATCTTGAATTGGGCATTTAGCATTGAAGCATTCTTGAAGAGTCTTGTTATAATGGCAAAATCATTCATGCTTACATAGAGTTTGAGCATAGAATAGGGAATTTCATCTTAATTTGCATTTTAGATCCATATTTTCATCATTATTAGCACAATTCTTGTTCTAGGGGTTGTCACTTTAGGATTATTTGCAGCAGAGAGCATTTGTTTAGTCCTTCTAGATAGAGATCCACGAGACACTTTTAATTTGCTTTCACTTTCAAAGTTGATTAACCTAGTTAGATCTTTCAAAGTTTGATTAAAGAGTATGTTAAATTAATGTTTCATGCAGGTTTGTGAATTGAAGGTTTACGAACAATATTTGGCGCCCACCGTGGGGCTCAAGCCTCACTTTCTAAACATCAATTTTGAAGGATTTACTTTGCAGATTCTCTGAAATCATCATAAACTTGCACCTGGTCCAAAGAAGCCCACACCTGGTTTGAAGAAGCTTGCACCTGGTCTATCAAAGCTCACACTTGGTCTATGAAAGATAGCACCCAGTCAATGAAATCTCACATCTGGTACAAAGAAGCTCACACCTGCTCTGTACAAGCTCACACCTGGTCCAAAGAAGCTCTCACCTGGTCCAAAGAAGCTTGCACATGGTCCAAAGAAGCTTGCATTTGGTTTTTGTTGATAAATAGACTCTATTTGAGGGTTATGTTGTAAATTATATCATTTAGTGAAGTTTCCATAGCATTTAGGAAGATTTTCATATCATTTGGAAACTTTGCATCTCACTTAAGGAAAATTTGCATATCTTTTGGAAACTTTGCATCTCACTTAGTAAAAATTTGCATATCTTTTAAACTTTGCATCTCATTTAGTGAAAATTTTCATATCTTTGGAAAACTTTTCATTTCATTGTATGAAATTTGCATATCATTTAGGAGATTTTACACAAACATTTGATAAATCTTGAGTTGCATTCGGTATGTTTCAAGTTGCATCTAGTCTGTGTTTAGTTGCATTTGGTATATTCTGAGTTGTATCTGGTTGGTGTTTAGTTGCATCTAGTTTGTGTCTAGTTGCATCTGGTTTGTGTTTAGTTGCATCAGTCTGTTCTGAGTTGCATCTAATTTCTGTTTAGTGCATATGATTTGTTCTGAGTTGCATCTAGTCTGTTCTGAGTTGCATTTGGTCTATCTTGAGTTGCATTTGGTACGTTCTACATTACATTTGGTTAATGATAAGAAACATCAAATTCAAGTTAATTGATAAATTTTACAATTAATTGATGTTTTTTTGATGAATTGCAAATGATTAAAAGGATCAAGTCAAGAAAAAATTGGAAAGCAATACACAAATCACACGATTATCATCAAAGGAAAGAAGCAAAGAAGCTACACAAAGAAGAAAAATGGATACAATTAGTAATTGAAGCCGAAACATTGGAAGAAAGGATTCAAGCATGGAATAGGTATTGGAAGATCACTAACCTTTACCAAGCATTTTATAACATGTCATATAGTCCTTTAGATACTTCTCCCATTTGAATATGATACATCTTAAAGATCAAAAATCAAAGTGTAGAGTATCGGATTATTGGAAAGAGGAGGAATCTAAAAGATTGAATAAATTTGCTAAACAAATCCATAATGAAAACGTAGTGGAAAACTTAGAAGAAGAAGAGAAAGCATATGAACATTACATAAAAATTCTCAAATTCTATCAAACTAAGTTTCCATCTTTGGCTTAATTATTTGTTCATTCATTTGAGGTGGATTTGGTTTTGATTTTCCTTCACTTTGCTTTGCTTGGTTGTTGAAACTAACATTTTGGGGAGAAAACTTAGATGCTAAGGATCGGGAACAATCACCACTAGGTGAGTATACAAAAAGAAAAATAAAAAAAATCATAAATGTGCCTAGCCTTTGCTAGCATCAAAATGATGTATTCCTAAATCCTTACGCATTTTGTTTAAATTATGGCAATTTCATTCACACATCTAGCTTAAGGTAAAAGAGCAAATTGAAATCTTAAGTGAAGCATTACAGATATTCTCTTAACCTTTGGTGAATAAAACTCCTTGACATGATAAATTTGGGATAGAAAGGAGATAAGTAATGAACCAAGCACCTAATTAAGCCTTCTTTTTTATGGATAAAAAGTGCTAAGGTATATTCTCTTCACTCTTTGGGTGAATCAAAAAACCAAAAACACTCTAATCCCACTAGATTAAAGAGGCTTGGAATGAACTTTGTTAATCATGTTTGGAAGTGAGGAAGTAGTAGGGATATTCTCTTCACCCTTGGGTGGATCAAACTCCTAAACCTACTTATTCATTTCATTTCTTGCTTTCCATATAGTTTCTAGATCTTTAGTGGGCCTGCCTCCTGAGATTTGCCTTATCGAGGACGGTGAGAGGGAATGACCCAGGTGGGATACAACCATTTTTAGCCATGGTAATCCAAACCACTATAAAAAA
Organism: Thuja plicata; assembly: GCA_018584345.1. NCBI lineage: Eukaryota > Viridiplantae > Streptophyta > Pinopsida > Cupressales > Cupressaceae > Thuja > Thuja plicata. The sequence goes on along the minus strand of MU225594.1, from coordinate 435,433 downwards.
AAATACATTCATCCTTAATAGGTGAGTGACAGAAAGATTTGAGAATCATACCTGCTCTAGTAGTCCTTTAGGATTGCACAAAATCATGTTTTTACATGTGTGGGAGGCCTCTGTAATGGGGGATAGACTCAAGTCTTTTTGAATGGAATCTTGATTACAACATGGTTAAGTAGAAAGCCTGCCTTTTTAAACATTGTTAAACCAAATTAACCATAGGTAGCTTGACTAAATTATTTTCTTGTGGAGACTTTGTCAAAAACATCTGAGAATATACACTTCTATAGATTTTTTTTAGAAGTTAGAAAACATGTGTATTTGTGGTTGGTATACTTGATGATACATGATATTGAAAAAAATACAACATACATTTGAAAGATCCAAAGTTCATACAAATCATATTTTTTCTCAAGTGAATACTTCTTCAACAAAACTTGTCAATTCCTTTTCATGTCGGTTTGGACAAGATCTCATCATATTAAATGTATTTACAAGAGGACGGAACCATGCTAAGAGAGAGTATTAAATTATCTTTACAATAAGACAGAACCGTGCTAAGAGAAGAGATACCCTATTTGGAAGAGACTCCTCGTTCTCCTTATCAACCCTTTCAAGAGAGAAATCAAGAGGAAAAATTAGGATAGATCTCAATGGAAAATAACACATTGTTTGAAGCTAATAACGATGGAGAAATCAATAATGACCATAATGAAGAATTGACCAAAGAAAATGTTGGATATTTGGTCCTGTGCAAATAATTGATTGTATGTTTGCTATTGATGACAACATATAATATACAACAAGTATCCTATATGTAATTATCAGTACAGATGTTTTGGAGCTATGCGTGTTTATTTCCATGGTGTATACATGTTCTAGTTTCTATGTGCATTCACGCCAAGTCAGATATGCATTTTTAGTTGAGTTATGATTAATCAGTTATGGCAGTTACAGTTTCTGAAGTTTATCTGTTAAGAGCTGATGTAAATACAATGTATCTTGAGTTGCGCCTATCTTTGGGATATGCGTGTTTGTATTCATGTTTAGTTATTAGTTAAAGATAATTATCCAAAGGTGCCAAACGTGTTTCAACAGAATCTCGATGTTAGATTTAATTTGGTGAAGCCGACTTTGTGAAGCGTCGCGTCTATTTAGTTTAAGTTGCGCCGTCCTAATTTGTATTGCGTGCTTGGTTGAGCTGACAAGGAAGTTTTTGAAATGTTTCCAGATACCGTTGTGACCTTATCCTTGGTGAAGATACATATAGCAGTTCAGATATGTTCGCTAAGTGTAGGAAAATGAAGTGAAAAAGAAAAGACATAGAAGAGCAGAAAGTCAGAGAGAATAAGTTGAAGAACTATGTGAAGATACAGAAGTTGGTTGCAATTCATTGGAACTGATCAAGACAACAAGTCTACTCAAATAGTTCATTTACCAGATATAGTGTATATCTGTTATACTGAAGGTTTTAGCCTTCACCATCTTAGCAGTGAGCTATTGGAGAGTGAGTCCTCACCCTTAATAGGGTTATCTTTAAAAGACTCCTAATAGGGTCCGACCTTTAACCATGTCTCTGTACTTCTTTCATTGTAAAGATCAACTCCTAACAGGGTTGTAGGATCTTCTAACAGGGATCATTATAAACTAGTACAGTTATTTGTGGGTGCTAATTCCCACCGGGTTTTTTTCCTATTTGGTTTCCCCGTAATCAAATTGTTGAGTACTCAATTATGTTATCTGAATGTGCATTTACTTTATATCAAATTACATTAAAGAAAGAGAAAAGAATTAAATTGACTGATAATTGATTCACCCCCCCCCCCCTCTCATTTATCCTTGGGACNAATTGACTGATAATTGATTCCCCCCCCCCCCCCTCTCATTTATCCTTGGGACTATTCCAACAATTGGTATCAGAGCCAAGTGCCTTGGAGAGAAAGCCTAACAGCTTAAGGTAGATCAGATGGTATACTTCAGGAAAGAGAGTCCTAAGTTCGATGGAGAAAACTATCTTGACTGGAAGAAAAAAATGATAACACATCTTCAGTACGTTGGATTTGAGATCTATGAGATTTCCACTCAAGAAGTTGAAATTCCCACCTTGAAAGATCTTGCAGATGATGAATCTACTATTAAACAAAAGGAAGTGTTCACTAATAATGCAATTGCCAAAGAAGCCCTAATCAGTGCCCTATCTGACAGTGAATTTTCTGAGATCAAGAAGACAGATAAAGCATACTCTATTTGGAAATACTTAGAAGATATGTTTGAAGGAGACATCCAAGCAAAGAATGCATGCAGAAAGACATGGAAGAAAATATACAACAATTTAGAGATGTTACCTGAAGAAAACATCAGAGCTTACAATCAGAGGATAAATGAAGCAGTATCAGGTATAAGAAATAATGGTGGAGAAATATCAGAGGAAGATATAATTGATAAGTTAATGACCACATTGACAGCAGACTATGAGAGCAAGATCAATATCTTAGATGAGACTATGTAATTTTCAAAAGACTTCAAGAGGGAGACCTTGATCAGAAAAATATCTGCATTTGAGATATCTAGATTGAAGACAAAACCTAAAAGTGAGACAACCTTCAAAGCCACAATCCACAACAAGAAATCTATAAGCAACTATAGCAATAATGAAGAAGTGGATACAGAACTAGAAGAAATAATTGCTATGATTGCAAAGAAGGAAAGGAAAGGTAAAGGAAAATATGAAGGAAAGCTACCATTCAAATGTTTCTCATGCAACAAGGTTTGTCACTTTGCATCCAAGTGCCCTACAAGAGTCAAGAAATTCATATATGATTACAAACCTAAGTACACTAAAGAATGTTATCATGCTGAGGATGGTGTAACTGATGATGACTCAGGAGAAGATGAGATTGGATTTGTTTCCATTAAAGAAATTGAAAATATGCTTGAAGAAATGGACAAAGAAGATGAAGCAAAAGAACAGGAGTTAGCATTAGTTTCAAAAGCTGACACCAGAACTGACTTGATCATTGACAGTGGATGTTCACACCACATGACAGGAGACAAAGATAGATTTGTACATTTGGACAAGTACAAAGGTGGAATGGTTAGATTTGGAGATAACACTAAAAAACCTATCATAGGTAGAGGTTCTATCACCCTAGATGGAAAGAACAAGATGGATGATGTTCTCTATGTTGATGGTTTGCATCATAACTTACTAAGTGTTGGACAGTTGCTTGATAAAGGATATCAGTTGGAATTTTAAAACAACCAGTGCATCATTAACAACAAAGAAGGAGACATGATTGCATCAAGATCAAAGACCAAAGGTAATGTTTTTCAGCTCAACTCAGAAGTAAGTTGTTTTTTTGCAAAAGTAGATGACAGTTGGCTATGGCACAAGAGACTTTGTCATATCAATTTTGACAACATAGTCAAGATAAGTAATGTAAAGGCAGTAAAAGACCTTCCTAGAATTGCAAGACCATTTGACACCATATGTAGGGAATGTGTGATGGGGAATCATGTGAGGACCTCATTCAGGAGCAAACAAGACTCTATGGAAAACAAATTAGATCTGATACATATAGACCTATGTGGACCTAGTCAAACAAGATCATACTACGGAGAAAGGTATTTTATTTTGTTTGTTGATGATTTCTCAAGGATGATGTGGGTTGCGTTCTTATAAGAAAAATCTGAAGCTTTTGAGAAGTTCAAAATATTCAAAGCTAAGGTTAAGAATGAATCTGGATTAAAGATAAAATGCATGAGATCTGATAGAGGAGGAGAATTCACCTCTGACCAGTTTTATGACTACCGTGAAGAACATGGAATCAAAAGATAGTTAAGTGCACCCAGAACCCCTCAGTAGAATCAGATAGCAGAAAGGAGGAATAGGATAATACTTGACACAGTGTGCACTATCATGATTGAAGGAAAGGTTGCCCTTACCTACTGCAGAGATGCAGTCAATACAGCAGTTTACACTGTCAATAGAATACAATTGAGGCCAGGCGTAGACAAGACAACTTATGAACTTTGGTTTGGTAATGTACCCATGGTAAAATACTTCAGAATCTTTGGAAGCAAGTGCTATATCAAGAGGGATGATAGCATTGGTAAGTTTGATGCTAGAAGCGATGAAGGTATTTTTCTTGGTTACTGTACTAAAAGAAAAGCCTATAGATGTTTCAATCTAAGATTAAAGAAGATCATTGAAAGTAATCATGTGAATATTCATGAGAATTTTATGATTCAAGAAAGATATTATGACTATGCTCCCATGATCGAAGATGAGCCCATACCCATCAATAAAGACACAGTTATTGAAGAAATGTTTGATTGTATCGATGTTTCATGTAACAATCCTGAACCAAGTGAAGAAGAATCACAGATCACAGATGAAAGTATCACTCCTAAGAATTCAAAGTACACATCCAAATACCACTCTAAGGAAGATATCATTGGAGATCAGAGTGCAAAAGTCTTGACAAGATCTAGAGGAAAAGGTTCAACCGCTGATGAAGAGGTATGATTACTTTCACAGATTGAACCCTTAAGTGTTGAAGATGCGTGCAAAGATTCAGATTGGAAAAGTGCCATGCAAGAAGAATTAGACCAAATAATCAAGAATGAAACATGGGAACTAGTCCCTATACCTCATGACAAGAATGTGATTGGAACAAAGTGGATATTCAGGAACAAGATGAATGAAGAAGGCACAGTGGTAAGGAACAAGGCAATATTAGTGTGTAAAGGATATGCGCAGAGAGAAGGCATATATTACACTGATACATTTTCCCCTATGAGCAGACTTGAAGCTATCAAGTTGTTTTTGGCCTATGCAACATTCAAGAACTTTAAGGTATATCAAATGGATGTCAAATCAACATTTCTGAACGGTGACTTGAAGGAAGAAGTCTACATAGAGCAGCCTAAAGGATTCAAACTTTCAGATAAACCAGACATGGTATGCAGATTAAAGAAAGCACTTTATGGACTTAAACAGGCCCCAAGAGCGTGGTATGAGAGACTTGATGGTTACTTAACAAAGATAGGATTCAAAGAAGGAGCAGTAGACTATAATTTATTCATAAGAGAGACAGATGAAGGACTACTACCTATTGCTATCTTTGTTGATGACATTATCTTTGGAGGTAATGACAAACTTAGTAAATAATTCACCAAAGAAATGAAAAATGAATTTTAAATGAGCATGATTGGACCTATCAAATACTTCCTTGGACTAAATGTAAAACAAACAGACAAAGGCATATTCATAAATCAATCTAAGTATGTAAAGGAGATGTTGAAGACTTTCAAGATGGAAGATTGCAAACCAGTAAGCACCCCATGATAACAGGATGCAATCTTTCTAAAGATGATGATTCCACAGTAGTTGACAAGACCCTATACAAGTCCATGATTGGAAAACTCATATATCTCACTCAATCTAGACCTGACATCTCTAATGCAGTTGGCATTGTTGGAAGATTTACAGCTAAACCCAAGAAAAATCATCTAATGGCAATAAAAAGAATATTCAGATACCTAAAGGGAACTATAGACTATGGTTTATGGCATCCTAACTCAGAGAACATACAACTTCATGTGTATACATATGCAAATTGGGTAGGTTGTATTGATGATAGAAAGAGCACATCAGGAGGAGTAGTATTTCTTGGAGACGGGTTGGTCACTTGGACAAGTAAAAAAGCATAATTGTATCTCTCAGTCAATAGTAGAAGCTGAGTATGTTGCAGCAGCATTTAATTGTTCAACAATGGTTTGGACCAAACAGATAGTTAATGACTTTGGTATTCATATTGATTATCCTATTGTTATTCACTGTGACAACACCAGCACTATCAATATGTCAAAGAACCCTGTTATGCATGCAAAGACAAAACACATTGAGATCAAATATCACTTCCTAAGAGACAAAGTTGCAAACAAAGAAGTAAAGCTGGATTATGTAAGCACTAAAGAACAACTAGCAGATATGTTTACAAAGCCTCTATCAAAAGATACTTTTGAGTATCTTAGGGAGAAGTTGGGAGTTATTCCCTTTCCTAAGTCTGATTAGAACTTGCAGCAAGAACATCAATCCTTAGTGACTGATGAATGGTTGACTACTCTAATTTTGGAGTAGTACCTGTGCTTAATGGTGTTTAACACCCTTTGTCATTGATGTCAAAGGGGGAGTATTAGTGAGGGGGAGCATATACTCTGGGGGAGTATACAAAGCAACAACAGTGAAGAGGAACCTTTGATGAGGATATTGAGAAGATTGTAAAAAGAAGGAAGACACTTTGAGTTGATGATATCATATGTTTCCATCAATGTCAAAGGGGAATATTGTTGGATATTTTCTCCTGTGCAAATAATTGATTGTATGTTTTCCATTGATGACAACATATAATATATAGCACGTATCCTATATGCAATTATCAGTACATATGTTTTGGAGCTATGCATGCTTATTTCCATGGTGTATACATGTTCTAGTTGCTATGTGCATTCACGCCAAGTCATATATGTCATTTTAGTTGAGCTATGATTAATCAGTTATGGCAATTACAGTTTCTAAAGTTTATCTGTTAAGAGCCGACATAAATATAGTGTATCTTGAGTTGCGCCTATCTTTAGGATATTCGTGTTTGTATTCATGTTTAGTTATGAGTTAAAGATAATTATCCAAAGGTGCCAAACGTGTTTCAACAGAATCTCAATGTTAGAGTTAATTTGGTGAAGCCAACTTTGTGAAGCGTCACATCTATTCAATTTAAGTTGCGCGGTCCTAATTTGTATTGTGTGCTTGGTTGAGCCGACAAGAAAGTTTTTGAAATGTTTCCAGATACCGTCATGACCTTATCCTTGGTGAAGATACATATAGCAGTTCAGATATGTTCGCTAAGTGTAGGAAAATGAAGTGAAAAAGAAAAGACAGAGAAGAGCAGAAAGTCAGAGAGAATAAGTTGAAGATCTATGTGAAGATACAGAAGTTGATTGCAATTCATTGGAACTAATCAAGATATCAGGTCTAATCAATCAGTTCATTTACCATATATAGTGTATATCTATTATACTGAAGGTTTTATCCTTCACCATCTTAGTAGTGAGCTATTGGATAGTGAGTCCTCACCCTTAATAGGGTTATCTGTAAAAGAATCCTAAGAGGGTTCGACCTTTAACCAAGTCTCTGTAATTCTTGCATTGTAAATATCAACTCCTAACAAGGTTGTAAGATCTTCTAACAGGGATCATTATAAACTAGTACAATTATTTGTGGGTGCTAATTCCCACCGAGGTTTTTTCCTATTTGGTTTCCCCGTAATCAAATTGTTGAGTACTCTATTGTGTTATCTGAATGTGCATTTACTTTATATCAAATTACATTAAAGAAAGAGAAAAGAATTAAATTGATTGATAACTGATTCATCCCCCCCCCCCCCATCTCAGTTATCCTTGGGACTATTCCAACATAAAAGGTCAATGAAGCATCTCAAAATCCTATGTTCGTGAAAATGATGGAAAAAGTTTTAGAAAAGGACAAGGATAGATATTTTCTAAACTTGGCTCAATTAGGAGTAAAACCTCCTCATAATTTTGACACATCCCAATTAAAAATGGATGACGAAGAAGATACTCCTTAAAATCCATGAACTAACAAATCAAATCCCTACAAATTCAAATGGATAGAATGAAGAAAGAGGCTTCCCCAAAATGATTCTTGATTGAAGCTATTTTCCCTTTTCCATTTGATAAAAAACTTATTTATGAAACCTTTTCCCCAAAACATGGTTTTTCCTACGTACGACAAATATATGGGTACAACAACCCACAGGACCACATAAGGGAGTTTGGCACCTTAAGCATGGAATTTCTCCATGAACCTACCTATTTGATGAGGTTGTTTCCCTAAATCCTTAGTGGGTCAGCAATGGAATGGTTTTCAAAGTTACCCCTGGGTATAAAGACTTTTGAGGAATTAATATCCAAGTTTGTTAATCAATATTCCTACAACATCGAATGAGAAATCACCATGTTAGATCTATGCAATACCAAGAAAAAGAATGGCGAAGCCTTTTTGAGCTTTCTACAAAGGTGTAGAAGAATATTTTCCAAATATCCACAAATTATACCTAAAAAGGAAAAAATGGATATATTTATAAACAGTTTTGTGACTATAATGAAATTCAAGTTACAACTTAATTGTCCACCAAATTTTGAAAAGGTGATAGAAAATGGAGTCCAAATAGAGAATGATTTAGTAGGAAGCATGGAACTAAATATTTACAAATATAATAAAAAATTTTCAAAAAAACAAAAATACCTTCAACAACAATTCTTCAAATAATACTAATAATGATAAACCAAAGTTTTGGATGAAGAATACAAACAAAAATTTAGTCAATGATGTAGTAGTAGAAGCTCACAATCTTAAACCTAAACCTTTCAATATTTCAATGGGTTCCACTAATCAGACTAATAATGTTAACCAATCCTCCAATAATCCTTTTAATAATACAAACACTTCCAACAAAAATCAAGGAAGTACCAAGCCTAAACCTAATTTTATGACACAATTTACTCCAGGACCACGGAGAAAGTTTACTCCATTGGGGGAACCACTTGAGTCAGCCCTAAGAACACTTGTTGCAAACAAAATTATAAATTTACCAGAGGTGAGACCATATGAACCTCAAGTAAAGCCATCATGGTGGAGTGATTATAATCATTGTTAATATCATCGTAATAAAGGGCACAAAATGAACGATTGTATGAAGTTGAAACATGTGGTTCAAGACCTTATTGATAATGGTATTATTGAGGTTGATGGACCTAAGAATAATGAAGATCACACGACCTTTAAAACTCCTTTCCTAAATCATGAGAAGGGTGAATCTTCAAAGACTAATCAATACAATCAAAAGGGAGATCATAAGGTAAATTTTTCTCACACCTATGACAATACAATCAATTCTTTATCTAGTTATGAGAACACCATTAATGTCATAGTGATCAAAACAAAGATCCCACCAATCTCATCACTCGGGGGAAAGAATCAAAAGTGATTCTACCTAGAACTTCCAATGTTGTGACAAGACCTAATACTTCATAGTTTCCTTCCAAGACCTATAATTTGATGGATCAACTTCAAAAAAATTTTGCACAAATTTCAATTTTAGAGTTGTTAAAACTATCACCCACACATAAAGAGATCTTGGAAAAAGCTTTGGTAGATACAACAGTTCCTACCAATATAGACGTGGACCAATTTCAAAACATGGTTAGTCATCTTATTGCACCCCATTTCTTATCCTTTTCATAGCAAGATGACATGTCCTTAAATCATCCACAAAATTTTCCCTTGCATATAGAAGTCCTAATCCAAAAGCATAGGGTCAAAAGAGTCCTAATTGATGGAGGTGTTGGCCTAAATATTTGTACTCTAAATTTGGTCAAAGTCATGGGCTATTATGAAGAATCAGTGGATCCAAAAATAAAGATAACCTTTAAAGCATATGATGATGAGGAGAGATCTTCCAAAAGGATGGTCATTTCATCTATTCGGGTAGGAGCTATTAAAAAAGAAATAGTTTGTCAAGTACTTGATCTCAAGTTGACCTACAACATATTGTTGGGAAGGCCATGGATACATGAGATGTGTAAGTTGTTCCATCTACTTACCATCAATGTTTTAAATTTCCTTATTTTGAAATGAAATAACGATTGGTGGGGATCTTAACCCATTTCAATACTATAATCATATCAAACCGGTTATAGATTCATTTTTACTCCATAATAATGAGGCTTCTACATCTACTTCACGTTCAAAACAAGATAAAGAGGAAGTTCCTATGATAAATTCAGCCTCCACATCAAAGGATAAAGAAGATACAAATGATAAGCCCACTACCTCAAATCATGAATAAACTATTCCTTCTCTCTCTAACAATGGTAAGGAAAAAGTGAGTTTTATAAACATAAATGAAGAGAACCCTAAGTGCTCAACATCAAATTCTTCCATTCAAGAGGGATCACGATTAGAAAGAGAAGAGACAAAAGTGGCACATTACAAAAAAATGGACACCATGATGAAAAAACTTTGAAAAACAATGCAAGATTAAGCAAAAAGGAGTTGGAGAATATTCTATTTCATTGATGGATTTTCCAGCTTCTCCCAAATCACATGGTAAACCCTTGGTCATACCCAATCAAAAACTTCCTCACAAATATAATGATAATTTTGTTAGAGCCACTACTCCAACAAAGATAGAAGAAGACAATAATGTGTTAAAATGGTTATACAAAGATGAGGAAGGAACAAGTGAAAGTGTGCGACATATTAGTATTCCCACGCATTAGTATGGGAAAGGATTTGAGATCATGCAAAAGATGGGTTACAAAGGAAGAGGACCTTTAGGAGAAATAAATAGAGGGTTGTTAGAACTTATACATCCCCCATGGAGGTCAAGTGAGGAAAAATCAAGGATAGGATATCATGAGCAAGGTAATGGGCAAAATAATTTCACTAATCGTTATGAACACATTAACATGTTGGATTCAGAAAGTGAAGATGATTCAAATGAATATGAATGGGATTCATTATCAGATGCATCTTTTCATGATAAAGAGGTAGGTGTTATTCATTCTTAAACTTCTACGCCAAAGGAAATTCCAAGTAAAAACCAAGAATGGGTAGGAGAGCCTTATGTTCCCTCTTTCTTAGGAGAATCTAGCTCTAGGTTTAATGTACAATAGTTTTTCCCACAAGAAATTCAAGAGGAATTTAGTGAGGGAGATTTCGATCCTATTCCATATCTTTGTACCTAAATGTTTTTGAACCTTCCTCCACCAATGAATCATATCAAGAGGCAAAAATGGGGGGAAATGTCAATTTTCTTAGTCACCAAGAGAAAAAGAAAAACAAAAAAAACAATAAAAGATATAGTGGTGAAAACCACCATGTGGCAGTGCTAGATCCAAAAATAGTAAAAATAAATGAAGTATCTAAAGGTGATTACCCAATTGTGGCACCTAAGGAAGAGAGACTTGACATTTTACCTAACCATCATGAAGAAATATCCTCTATCTTGATAGAGCCAATAGAAAAGATAAACATTGGAACAGAGATAAAACCAAAGGTTATTCATTTATCTACATCTTTATCTATAGAAGAAAGGGAGAAATTCATTGACTTTTTAAAAGAAAGACAAGTGAATTTTTCATGGTCCTATGCCGATATGCTAGGATTGGACCCAAATCTAATAATGCACCATCTCAACATAGCTCTGAGAGTTAAACTAGTAAAGCAAAATTTGAGAAAGATGAATCCACATGTGACATTATTGGTTAAAGAAAAGTTAAAGAAACTCTTGGACACAAGATTTATTTAGTCTATTGCATATGTAGCTTGGATCTCCAACATTTCCCCTGTTTAAAAGTGACAAAAGCATAAGTATTTGCACTGACTTTAGGGATTTGAATAAAGCATGTCCCAAAGATGATTTCCCATTTCCTAACATTGATACCATAGTAGATCTAACACTGGGGAATTCTATGTTTCCCTTAATGGATGGGTTTAGTGGCTATAATCAAATAAAGCTAGCTCTAGAAGATCAAGATAAAATGAATTTTACATGTTCTTGGGGTACCTTTTTCTAGATTGTGATGCCATTTGGTCTTAAAAATGCAGGGGAAACCTATGAAAGGGGCATGACTACCATATTTCAGGACTACGTAGATGATATTCTTGCAAAATATTATGCCACAAAAGAACATCTACCCACACTTGATAAAATATTCACAAGATTGGAACAATTCAATTTAAGGCTAAATCCTAAAAAGTGTGCCTTTGGTGTTCAATCTGGAAAATTGTTGGGATATATTGTTTCAGCAAAGGGAATAGAAGTGGATCCTGCTAAAGTTCAAGCCATTATGGAAATGGGGGCACCAAGAAATATTAGCCAATTAAGGTCTTTGCAAGGTAATCTACAATCTATTAGAAGATCCATATCCCAATTGGTGGAAAAATGTCATTCCTTTACTCAACTATTGCACAAAGATATCCCATTTCAATGGGATAGTAAATGTGAAGAGGCATTTTCTCTTTTAAACAAATACTTGGCAAATCCTACAATTCTAATGGCTCCAACACCAGGAAAACCTTTAATTCTATACATATTCGCAACTGAAAATTCATTGTGGGCCCTCTTAGCACAAGAAGATGACAAAGGAAAATAAAAACCAATCTACTATATTAGTAGAACTTTAGTCAAATATGAGCTCCATTATACTTGTGCAGAAAGAGCATGCTTAGAAGTCATCTTTGTGTCTCAAAAGATCTAACATTACATGCTTGCACATAAAATTAAACTTATTGCTAAAATAGATCCACTCAAATATCATCTTAGTAAATCAACTCTCATAAGGAGGCTAGCCAAGTGGGTTATGGTATTGAGTGAGTTTGACATTGAGTATGTGGACTATAAATCTATTAAGGGACAAGTTATTATAGATCAACTAGCAGAATCACCACTCTCAAGTGAGGAACCTATTCAAGTGGAGTTTCTAGATGCAAGTATCCTTACTAGTGAACTAAAAACATGGAAGTTATACTTTTATGGATCCTATACTCAACATGGCTCAAGGGAAGGAGTTCTCTTCATTACACCCCAAGGTTGCACGATCCCCAAATCATTCAAATTGCTATTTCCATGCACCAATAATAAAGCGGAGTATGAAGCTCTTGTGATAGGACTCAAAATGGCTTTAGAAAGGAGGATTACATAAATACAAATTTATGGAGATTCCCAATTAGTACTCAATTAGATTAATGATGAATACCAAACTAAAGATGACAAGCTCATGCCTTATAAAAGGATGATTGATGATTTCAAAAAGTATTTTGTATTGATCTCATTTGAGAAAATACCTAGTGCAGAGAAAAAAGTAGTTGATGCCATGGCCACACTAGTTTCACTATTGCAAATACATGATCAAGGTGATAGATATGATTTCTTGGTGGAGGAATTGGTACAACCTACATACGACCATCCAAAAAGCATCATGTTGTATAGTTCAAATTGATCTTGAGAAAAATCCAAAAATATTAAATAAAAAAAAGAAAAAAAAAAAGAAGGAAAAAGTCCCTTGGTGAAAACCTAGCAATAGGCGCCTTGGTAGAAAAAAAATCAAAAAAGAGAAAAAAGTGCAATAAATCCAATTGGTGAAAACCTGGTAAACAGACGCTACTTACCCTAAGTCAATCCTAGTTGCATTGCATTTACATTTTCCCATTCTTGTATATACCCCATTGCATTCCATCATTTGTACATAGTCATAATAAAGTCTCTGAGCTGCATTTGTACATAAAACATTCATCACAGTGTTTGCAAGTTGCCTTGGTTCATTATCATTGACAAATCCAATTAGGGGCACAATTTAGATTCCAAGAGCTCATCAGAGCAAGTGAGATTTCAAATCCCTTCATCAAAAAATCAAGAATCACAATCTTTGACACTTATCGATTTATCCACATATAAATTTCTACAAATCCAAACATATGACTCATCTCAAATTCAAAGGCTAAGCGATCAAACGCTAAGCTGATACATCAATCATTATGAACAAATGATCAAAATTGGATGGATATTTTTTCTAAGGAAATGGATCAAAAAACAAATAGAAAAGTTAGGTTCAATGATGTTAGTTGATTTTTCTATCATATCTTTTTAGCCTATCAATGATGTGTTGAACTAGATGTGCAATGATGGAGACATGATTTATTTTAGATATTTGCTTGTAAGGTTGATTCCTAGATATATGAAAGTTCGTCTAATGCAATGATCATCAAAGAATCATCGAGGACATTATTCTATCACTAGGGATCGTACCTTTGTTTTTTTACACAAATGAATACCTTGGCCATTTATATTGTTCATATCTTAATGCCAAAACCCACTTGCAACATTGAATCTAATGAAATCAGTATTCATACTCTCATGGTGGGGGGAAATCTTACCAGTGAGGGTTGTATTGATGATTTAGAGCTTCAATGATGGCAGTGGTCATATTGAATCTGATGAAATAGGTTTTCATACCATCATGGTTTGGAAATGTCACCAGTGAGGGTTGTACCAGTTTCCAAATAGTTTAGCAAAAATGCTCAATGATGATACTTGCAAAAATAGCAGTTCATTAAAAAGTGACAACAATTTTAGGTTGCATTTGTATATTGAATTCATGTTAGATTAAATCATGCATACATCTTGCATTATGGGATTTATCAAGGAAATGGAGGGTCAAACATCCAATTCAAATGATAAAGAATTCTTCTTTTGATAGAATATGTGGGACGTTATAAAAAACAATAAATCTCATTTACATTTCACAATTGCATTCATTAGGGGTAGTTTCTTATACATTTAGGAAAACTTGCATTTTTAGGATCATTTCATTCATCATCATTTATGATTATATTATATATCCTCATTTAGGCACATTTCAAATTCATTTAGTTACATTACATATTACCCAAATCATTTAGTTACATTAACATTATCCATAAGCATTACATCATTATAAATCACCATCATATACATAAATAATTGCATTATCACCTAGACTCATCACATTCATATTGTGCATCCATAATAGAAACATAAAATATCATTTTATATACATTTTAGGCCATCCATACATAAACATCAAAAGTACAATATCTACATACATACATCCTGCATAAAAAACCACAAAAAACATACTTATAGATAGAATCATATAAACTGCATTCATCAAAATGTCTCCTGGAATCATCATAAATCATCAAACTCAAAAAAGTCCACATATAATGACATCAAAGAAGAACATTATCAAAAGTAAGGGGTAAGGTCTATGCAATGTCCAAAAATCACAAGTATATACATCATAAAGGTACACATCAAGATATATCAACAATACATCAACAAAAGTGATACATATGTCCTCATCAAAAATCTGATACAACAAAGAAGATCTAAGCATGACGATCTCTTGACTCTATCGGGCAACTCATCAAAATATGGCCACCTGTACCTACACCTATACCTGCACCTGTACATGTACCTACACCAATCGATGATCCTACACCATCACCTATCACTACATCTAGTCCCCTCGAAGGTCTAGGAGATGGTCGTGATACACCTCTACTCTCAACCTATCATGAAGTATAACCTCTGACACTTTGTGTATAAGAATGAGCACTCTGACCTACTGGCAATAACTCATGATATAAAGTATGGTAGTACTCCCCTCTTTGGATCTCCTCTCGCATATCTTGCATGGTCTGGTGAGTCATACCATCTCTAGTCACCTACTATAACCGTTGGGCTACATCATCTACTACTCCTTACTATTGTATATAATGATCTCTTCGAGTCCTAGTAACTTCTAACTCTGCCTCCATGGTATGAATATCATGATGTCTCTATGACCTAGTAGAAGCTAACTCAGCCTCAAGCCTCTGAATTCATCCTTGCAATAATATGATGTCTACCTCTATTGTAACCAACTCCCCATGCAATCTCTACATATCCTGACATGGGATACCCCTCTGCAAATCCTATCCTTCACCCTATACTATACCTGACCTAGCTCTGTGAGCTACTTGTCCATAATCTGTAAACAACAATCTCCTCCTCTCTATAGAAGCACTATCGTGATCACTCTGATCTCCTCCATGATCACTAACATCTCCCCCGTGACCACCATCATCTCCTGCATGGTCATCCTCATCACCACCAGCTCCTCGACCAATCACTCTACCACCTCTCCCTCTCACTACTCTCACTGGGATATCATCTGATCTCGCACCCTCCTCCTCTATGCGATCTCTATGAAATCCTCCATATCTCACTACTTGTTGAGGTTGATCCTCATCATCATCACTCTCCAAGGGAGGCACTAGCTCATCTAACAAATACAGTCATGGAAAGGGATGTGCTAAAAAATAGTGTGTATACTCCTCTGTCACACTCACATCCATCACATTTGTTAGAATAACTGAGAGGGGGGGGTGAGTCAGTGGTCTTAAAAATAATTCCAATAATTTAACCAAAAATTATATCACAAATATACTCTAGTTATCTTTCAGTCCTTCAAGATGTATGCCTTAAATAACTTTAACAAATATATACTACTCGGTAGGATATACTGTTTATCTTTTCTTAGCCTTTACCAAGTAGCAACAATTAAACTTAGTTTTTACTGACCAATCTAGTTTTAGTAATGTGTAAAGAAAAACATCAAAGCAATGAACCATATACACATTTGACACATGGATTTTAATGTGGAAACCCTGTTAAGGGAAAAAACCACTTGGGACAGTAACCCAAAATTTTCCCTCTTCTTTAGTTTCTTAGGATCTTTCACCAAAAGGATTGACAAAAATATTTTTATATAGGGAAAATTAAGGTGGCCATGCAAGTGCATTGTAGGCACTTGAAATATACATTTTATAAAAATTCATTTTTACACATCCCTACTAAAATCAATTTCTAACATGTGGGTATTGAAATAAATTACATATTTGTAGATTCCAAGTGCTATATTTCATATTATTAATTTCTTTTTAGATTCAATAATTTTTAAGCTCCTAAAATTTTTACATTAATTGAGACAAATTTTGAAAATCAAGTAAAACACTTCCACCTTTTGCACAAATGTAGAACTCAACTTCTTATAGTTATCTGAATACGAGAATAAAGAAAATCAAGTTAGTAGATTAGGAGGAATTTCAAAACCTTGAAATTCCCTATAATTGATAGTAGTCCTCTGAGCTTGACTAGCCAGTCAATCTGCTAATGGATTAGCCTCCCTATAATAGTGTGAGATGTTAAATTTAAATAATTGAATTTTTTAAAGTATTTCTCCAAGAAGATAGTTCAATTGCCAAGATATGCAACTTTTCTTCATGGTTGCATTATATACAAACATAGAATCACCTTCATTTAGTAATTCTTGTACTTCCAATTTTAAAGTCATTTCAAGTCCCAGATCAAGGAATTCCAATTCTTGTTTGTTGCTCATTCCATCTACTACCCTTTAACACACTGCAATTAATATGTAACCTTAGGAGTTTCTAATTACAACTCCAATCCTAGAAGGGTCCCAATCACCTTTCGAGGCTCTGTCATAATTTAGTTTATATTTTCCTAGAGGAGGGATCCATTTTGCAAGGTTTGTATTTTTATCATTTGGGGTGGAATTTATTGTACCTTGAGGTGATGAGGGTTTAATCAAGTGTTATTTATTTTACAAGATTTCATCCCAAGAGGAGAAACCATTTAAATTGTTCATGTTTTTCAATACATAGCTCCTAGTTATTTTAGAACAATCTCAGTCTATGGAGAGGATGAAATGTTCCTTAGAATAGGAAGTTTATATAAAAAAATCTGTGTTTACAACTGTGTTCTCTCCAGATATTCCAGATCAAGATAGAAGGATTGACTTCCTAGATACAAACATACATGGAAGATTTATAAAACAATGGCCAAGATTGGAATTGTGATAAAACAATCCTTATTTAGTGGTAGATACTAGTCGAATTAAAATTGAAGGCACTTCCAACAATGTTGTGCAAATTCACAATTGAGAAATAAACGGTCAATTTTTTCCATGCAAAACCCACATAAAACATCTGGAAAAACAGTAGTGATACCCATCTAGTCTAATCTCATTCCCGTTAGGATACAATCTGGATGGAACAACCACACAAAATTCCCTTCTTTGGGAAGACAAGTTGAGTTCCAACATAACTTAACATGCTAATCTAGTCTATTAGGAGCATCAAGTTGATATTGAGATAACCGTCTTTAATAGGTATAGTTTCTAGAGTTAGATTTTATCCATACAATTTCATCTTCTTTAGATGAAAAATATAATTATTCTCTTTTGAAACTCTTTATTGAAATCATCTTTCAAATTGTTGAAGAAAGGAAGGAAATCAATGTATTTCCAATGGCTATATGAAAAGGCCTTTGTCAAAACTAGTTGAAGGTAATCTTTAACATAGATGCCCCACATAGACTTTAATATAACTGCAAGAAGAAACTAATTTTGAATTTAATTGAGGGGCTTGTGCCCATTTCAAGAGTCTTCCTAAAATCTGGCCTTGGCACTATTATGAAATAACCAAGAAATGTGAGAGATGATTATGTTTCTCTAGGAAACAATAAAGTTCCATATCTTGGATCCCTTGAGAAAAGAAGAAGTTTTGAATATTCCCTTTGGTGAAGAGTCTTTCAAGTACGTAGCTAGCTTGAGTTTGCTCCATTTGAGGGAGGGAATCTTATATAATCTCCACTGTAATTTTGCTTCTAAGGCATTATTTATGACATTAAAGCTTTTAATGCCTACAACACAATTGTTTCTAGGTTGACACACTTTGTGTCAAGTAAGGAGGGATATCTTGTCTTTGCACTTCACATTATCAAACCAAAGGAAGGACCAAAGTAGCTTTTGGATGTCTTTAAAATAAGGTTTAGGTAGTTTGAGAATGGTCAATTTATAAATTCTGAAGTGTGTGTCTAATACCTACTAGCACTTGCACCGATAGGAGGTGCAAGGGAATCGCCGATAGGTGCTTGAGTGGAAAATGTAAATGAATCTTGACATTCTCATATTTACTGTATAATAGTTTAGATATAGAAATATGTGTAACTGTTGTTGACAGTGGTGTACTACTTTTTGGTAAACCAATGCAGTTACGTAATCCAATGACATTAATTTTTGAAGGGTGGGGAGAAATTTTTTGAAAGTACATTTGTTGGTGGTTGTTACTGCAGTTTT
>MU225594.1:348991-410808 GCA_018584345.1 Thuja plicata | reverse complement strand
GAACATCATATATTTTGTCAAAATAAATAAACTTGGGTTTATTTAAAGAAAATCTACATTAGTAGATTATAATGCATAATTAGAAGAGCCATGTCTTATTAGTATCTATCTATCCAACAACCTATTAGAAGGGGTAATGAGGAATGGTAGGCTAATATTATATGTTACCATTGACTTCATTTACATATTTGAACATAAAATCCACAACAATATGGAGCTTCTTCATTATCTAAGTACTATTATCATTTGGATGATGAAGAAATCCATTATAAGCTTGCATCAATTTTTGTTTCCTTGAATTCACCAAACCACAATTATTGATTTTGTTATTGATTGTGAGTTTCTTGTAGATACAAATGCCCTACAAAACAAAGATAAAATAAATTTCCTATGACTTTAAATACACTCATTAGCTGAAAGACAATCAAGGTGAAGGGCAAGCATGATATTTTTTGAAACTTAAAATTTTCCCAACGCATTTTGAAAGACTGAATAATTAATGATCTATATGCATTCAACAATTTTTTTTAAAAAAGTGAGGTAAGATGTTTTTTCTTAAAATATCCTATCTTATATATCTGATTGTTTGATTGATTAATGAGAAACACTTGATCATCAATCAAACAATCACTTCTAAAATACAACATTTTGGACTTCTAACATAAACATTTCTAATTCCCAGTCAACATATGGTGACAACTGGCTAGTAGCAAGTCAGTAAACGAGCACGTAGCGTCTTAAATAAAACCCCTTCCAGTAATTCTCTGACGTGGCAATTGAGGTTTACAATGGCAGGTGTTATGCCAAAGAGCTCAATCCTGGGTGCGAGGGACGTAGTAAGAGGGGGTTACCTTGCAAGATGGAGGGGCAGACCTGCTCAGCGTTGGTGAGCTTCATTCCACAGGAGGACGGTTGTAACGTCTCTGTTTCAGCTCGACAATTACCAGCGACTTTTGGGGGCCGATGCCAGCTCGCTTATGCATACTCAATTCCCTATGAAAATGTAGTTGCGTCAGAAGAAAAATTTTCCAGCCATCCGACAATGACAGATTCGGCCGTTTTAATGTGTAGTGCTGTAAAACCGCTTTTGAAAAAAAAAACCGGCGACCGCGTGAGACAAAAACGGCGGGAGACAATAAATGATGTACGGTGCCGAGTCCATTCCAAAAGAAAAGCCTATCGGCTTAAATACTCTCAATGATAATGAAAAGCTGGGAAGCCGTGTCTAACGGTCAAAAGTCTATTTTCTTGTCGGCCACTTGTATAACAAAGTCTACCCAAGGTCACTTCATTCGCAGAGTGCATAATATCCATTCAAACTTTTTGTCGATTTTGATTTTCTTATTTTGAAGAGACTCTTGACTTGAGTGAAAATTATAGTCGTGGAAAATGGGAGGAAATTCTGTATGGAAGATTTGATGACTTGATTTCTAACAATTTCGTTAACTTCAGGAATGGTCACTTCATTATATAACTCTGCGAATGAAGTGACCTGGGTAGACTTTGTTATACAAGTGGCCGACAAGAAAATAGACTTTTGACCGTTAGACACGGCTTCCCAGCTTTTCATTATCATTGAGAGTATTAGGTATTAGACACACACTTCATAATTTATAAATTGACCATTCTCAAACTACCTAAACCTTATTTTAAAGACATCCAAAAGCTACTTCGGTCCTTCCTTTGGTCTGATAATGTGAAGTGCAAAGACAAGATATCCCTCCTTACTTGACACAAAGTGTGTCAACCTAGAAACAATTGTGTTGTAGGCATTAAAAGCTTTAATGTCATAAATAATGCCTTAGAAGCAAAATTACAGTGGAGATTATATAAGAATCCCTCCCTCAAATGGAGCAAACTCAAGCTAGCTATGTACTTGAAAGACTCTTCACCAAAGGGAATATTCAAAACTTCTTCTTTCCCCAAGGGATCTTCTTCTTTTCCCAAGGGATCCAAGATATGGAACTTTATTGTTTCCTAGAGAAACATAATCATCTCTCCCATATCTTGGTTATTTCATAATAGCGCCAAGGCTAGATTTTAGGAAGACTCTTGGAATGGGCACAAGCCCCTCAATTAAATTCAAAATTAGTTTCTTTTTACAGTTTGTGGGGTATCTATGTTAAAGATTGGTTCCTTCTTGCAGTTTGTGGGGTATCTATGTTAAAGATTACTTTCAACTAGTTTTGACAGAGGCCTTCTCATATATCCATTGGAAATACATTGATTTCCTTCTTTTCTCCAACAATTTGAAAGATGATTTCAATAAAGAGTTTTAGAAAAGAATAATTGTATTTTTCATCTAAAGAAGATGAAATTGTATTGATAAAATATTGACATATTGACAGAATATCCAAACCCCAGTGGTGAGGATGAACCATATGATTAAATCAGTAATCAACCCCCAATAGAGTCATTCAAAACATCATACTGCATCACTCTAGTTAGTAAACAGTCGCATTCTTGAAACCTCAAATATCTTTCGGATAAGGTTACTCTTCAGCTTCAAACCCTAGCTGAGTATGAGGTAAAGCATTGCTATAGGGAATCTAATTGAGGGGAAAATTTCTTGGCAAATAAATCCATTAATGATGATCTTCCTATACAAATGGTGGATCCACAGATCCTGTCACGCTACATTTCTCATCCACATCATTAAAGTTGATAAGATCTGTGGATCCACCATTTGTATGGGTAGATCATCATTAATGGCTTTATTTGCTAGGAAATCTGCAATTTGATTAGATTCCCTATAGCCGTGCTTTACTTCATACTCATATAGGACTTGATGCTTAAGAGTAACCTTATCCAAAAGATATTTAAGGTTCCAACAATGAGACCGTTTATTAACTAATGTGTGGAAAATAACCATAGAATCACCTTCAATCACTAATTTGTCAATGTTTAATTTTGATGCAAAGGCAAGTCCAAGACTGAGAGTTTCCATTTTTGCGATATTATTGGTGCAAGTAGGGAGCTTCTTTGAAACTGCTTTAGTCATGGAGCCTGTACAATCTCAGATTACTATTTTAGCTCCCGATGGTCTAACATATTTTGATTTTTAAATAATTTAATTTATTGTTATAGATTGTAGACTTTTTTTTAAAATTTCAAAGTTCTTTAGTTACAATGAATTTTTATTATAATCAATATTTTCTAAGGTTAAGATTTTAATTTTTTTATACATTTATTTTTACCTTAACCTTTGTAATACCTTCTTATATAAAGGAGGCACTATATGAAATTTTAGTGACATTGCATAACAATCCATCAAAACAATATTAATTCTATAGATTGTATATTTTGTTCATGAAATGTTTTGTTTCAAAGAAATTTTTTGTAATCAAAATACATTATTAGTGCCTGGATGGTTATAGTTGAAGAATAAATTGGAAATGGAATGTGATCTATAAGAGAAATGAATATGTTTAGTTTTCCTATATACACATACACATACACATACACATACATACATATATACATGCATGCATGCATGTATGCATACATACAGATGTTCTTTTGATTATTGCAATACTGCATAAAATGGCAAAGACCCAAAACCTTCAAATAGTCGTTATTACATAATTCTAGGAAATTTTAGACCCCTCTATACATGTAAACAAAAAATGAATTGTTTGGAATTCTAAAACCCCAAACAAAATTTGAACTCATGTCCATGTCAAGATAAGGAAAGTTGAAGAATATTATCATCCCGAAGACTAAGTTATGGTTATAGAGGATTGATGGCATTTCAAAATAAATAATAAATAATAATAATCTCTAGATGGTTTTTTCCTATTCTAATTGGGAAGAATTATTGTGTGGTACATGAATTTTCATTGTGCCTAGGTTAAATTATGTTCTGTAATTTTTTTTATTTAATTCATATAAAACATGTATTTTCAATTTTAAACTTGTAATTTTTTGTTCTATTCTAATTTCATTTTATTAATAAATTTTAGAATTTTTTGAAAGTTAGAATATTATATTATATTTTAAAATTTTGATTTATAAAATATTTATTTAGTTTTTCAAACATTTTTATTTAAAATTTTATCTTACAAACATTAAAAAATATAATACGAAAGGTATATTATAAGAAATTTAGAATGAATAAGTTGAAAATTTACCTGTCAATTTGTCAATTTGTATTCATATATGTTGTATGTGAAAGAAAAAGACTCCTATCAATATTGATATTCTAGTCAAATAATATAATTTATTCTACATTAATTGAATATTCTATTATTAATCAAAATTATTAGTAAATATCTTATAAAATATTTTTTAACCAATACGTAAAGAATAATAGAGTCAAGTCAAATTACATTACAAAGAATTTTTGGTTAACATCTTTATCAAATAACTCTCAATCAACAATATATATGTTGAAGGTGAAAGAAAAAGGCTCCTACCAATATTGATATTCTAGTTAAATAATATGATTTATTCTACATTAATTGAATATTCTATTATTAATCAAAATTATTACTAAATATCTTATAAAATATTTTTAACCAATACCTAAAGAATAATAGAGTCAAGTCAAATTACATTACAAAGAATTATTGGTAAACATCTTTATCAAATAACTCTCAATCAACAATATAAGAAAAAATTAAGAGACAAAAAGTATATCTTAACCAACAAAAGTAAAATATATTATATCAAATAAATGAAGTATAAAATTATTTTAAAAAAAATATTATAATCTACGAATAAAATAATTTATTAACAATAGTTTAACCAAAATTGTAACATTTGAGGGAGATTTTAAAAATTCTAATATTTATATAAAATGAATGTGGAATTTGAGTGGGACATGTTTTATTGGGTTTTATGAATATGTTGCAGGTGCACTCTGACAGACAAGCAATCCACATCATCTCGAAATATTTCTTGTTTTTTTGGTGTGGTAGTTTAACATGTTCAGTTGATTGTGATAAGCAAGTTAAAATCTTGGTTCTACTCTCTAGTGGCCAGTCTTTGAAGTGGGAACTTTGAAACACGAACAAATGATTGAAGAATTTCTCAAATATTGCAACTTCAATTGCCTTGATAGATTTTTATGTTAATTGTGAAGTTTTGAAACAAGACATGGATATGCATCAAATTTAGGAAATTTGTCAAAGGTTATAGTTGTGACTACCCTGATAAACATGAATGCAAAATGTGGAAGCATAGACAAGGCACATAAACTATTGACAGAATGTCTTCAAAGAATTTTTTGTGGACCACAATGAATGAAATATTTGCACAAAATAGACTAGTCGAGAAAGCTTTGGGAACTCAAATAAATCAAATTGGCATGCATAAAGTATCCTCATAGCTTGTAATACAAGTTTTGGAGTAGGGTATGGACCCCATCAAGCATAATAAGAGGCTTTAGAAACCTTTGTTTAAATGCATGTGGAAAGTGTACAACTACAACCTTTCTTGTTATTCATGTATCTATAATGTGAACACATGGACAAGGCACTAGTTTGTCTGATAGTTTAGGATATTCACAAATGTATTTTTTGAGAAAGCATAATAAGGGGGTAATAGCCTATTGTTCATTTTACGCACATTATGTTTCATTTTAGGCACATTATGGTTTATGCTATTATGTTTTATCATAATACTGCTACCGCTATATAGAAATGTTTTATATTTGGTCCAAGCCGACATGATTTGTTTTGGCACCAACACTTCTATATATCGGTAGCAGTATCAAAACATGAATAGAGATGTCTATGATGGTCTGTAAAGTGATATGTGATATGTATATGTGATCTATAGTTATATATACCAAGTGAATATATGTAATTTAGTAACTGTATAGATAGATATTTGTGCTTGAATGAGAATGACACTTCATGTATGGACAGATGCAATTCTAATAGTTCAAATTGTATTTTCTACTTTAGATATAAGCCAACACTCAACTATACTTTCTGGTTTTGTATTTTGGGTAGTGAGCCCCACCGGCAGTAAGCCTACTAAGAGTGAGCCACCCTTGTATTTAGTAACCAGTTACCTAATACTTGAGAGTTAACCCTCTCTGTTATTTTTCCCATCTTGGGTTTCCACGATATAAATATGGACATTATGTGTTATTTACTTTCTTTTCTTTTCTTTCATCATATTTGAATTATGTAATGCAGACAGATGTTTAAAAGTTTTAAACTAGTTAAAGGAATATTGATTCACCCCTCCCCTTTCAGTATTCTGAATACTCAAAAATTAGTATCAGAACTAGTTACTTTGGAAGATTATAATAGCTTGAAGGAGATCCAAAAGGTTGAACGTACCTAGATCTACCATGGATCAAGATGATCTTATAACTATGTTCGAAGATCTTGAATTAATTGAGGATGAAAGGATAGAGCTCTCATAAAATATTCAAATGGACAATGATTGCATGCAGAAGCTTAAAGATTAGATCAAAAGATTTAAGCTAAGACATAAAGAAGTAAGTAATGAGATCATGTTAGAAATGGACAATGATTTCTCTCAGAAGATTAAAGATTAGATTAAAAAATTTAAGCTAAGACATAAATAAGTAAGTAATGAGATAAAGTTAGAAAATAATATTATCAATAGCTTGAAACCCAAAAGTGAAGAAGATGAAAAGATCAAAGAACATTTGAAAAATATAATCAAGAACAAATCTAATCAATGCAAGAATTTGTCTCTCTAAAATCTAACTTGGAATAATAAAAAAAGCAAGAAGAAAAAGTTATACCTAGCTCTAAAAAACTTGATGAAATTCTAACAGCTCAAAGATCACTGACAATCTAGAAAGGCCTAGGTTTTGCAACCAACGAATGCTCAAAGGAATATGCCATGGTAAAATAAGTTGTAACCAAAATCAAGAAGGAAGACAAAGGTAAGGCCCTGGTAGAGAAACAGGTAAGTAGGAATCTCATTCTTTTAAAGAGCATTGCTTTAATTGTAATAAATTAAGACATAAAGCATTAAATTGTAGAAGTAGAACAAATCAAAAGGACATAACATTTTCGAGTAGATGTTTTAACTGCAATATTTATGGTCACAAAGATAATCAATATAGAAATCCAAATATATCCAATCATTTTACTAGTTATTGTTATACTTATTATGCATATAGAGATAAGGCTAACCAATGCAGGTCAAGATAAGATAAGAAGACTAACCAGTGTTAAAAGTGCAACAAGATTGGATACATAGCAAGGTTCTGCAAATCTGATGAGACTAAGTCCACTGAACCATTAAACAAGATCAATAAAGAATAAGTCAAGTCTGAGATGAAAAAGATCTAGAGAAAGGAAGAGGATATAGGATCCAACTCCAATATAGACAATAGTTCCAGTTTCAATTCCAGTGAAGACCTTTGCCCCGGTAATTAAGCTACTCTTCAATAGTTGTTCAGGGGGAGAATTGTTTATGCTTGTCTGCTTCCCTGCAAAAACAAAATTGCAATAGTATGTCATATCTTCTCTATACAATGATTTATTAGTGAAGAGTACAATTGGAAAACACTTGATGATATCATCTACATCTGATGAAAAGTGATGACAACCATGAAAGCATTAATTATTCATAGCACATTTAATATGGAATTGGGATAAAAAAAGAGATTGTTGAGTCATTTGTTTACCTACGCGAAAAGGATTTTCAAAGTGTTGAAGAGTGAAGGTAGTTGACACAAACAAGGGTTTCTGCAAATATTCATCCAAGGCATTCCTCTATGCTTACCACATTTTGTTTCTATGGTTGCTCCTATTATTTCTATTCGTATTTTGGTAGATGTCTCTACTGAACCACGACCCGAGTTCAAGAAATTCCAAAATATTTCAATTTAGAATGATATATCTAAATGATTATTGAGAATCCCTCCTAGTGTGATTCCTTTGGAGGATGTCTATATTCACCCACATTCAAAATTGGATGAATTTGATCACTCAAACTATTGGACTTATGGGAAGAAAAATTATCTGACAAAGAGATAAGGGTTAAACTCTAATTTAGGTCTTTGGTCGAAAAGAAACTAGATGTCTGGAATTGGTTCCCAAACTTTTGTCATAATGAAAAATGGGTAAGAATGGCCATGAGAAAATTTCTTGACACTTTCCTATGGCTAGAGGAGTCACACATGATCAACAAAGAAGTAATCAAGATGATCATGGGGTTAAGTGATACTAGCATTTTACTAAAATCAAAGGCAGTAAAAATTAAATAAGTTTAAAAACTCATCGACGTGGTTCATGATGACAAATCTCTATCCATTCACACAATCCAAAATATTGTGCTAAGGTTTGCAACTCAAGTGATATGAAATAAGGTTTACTACTCTAACTAGGATAATTCCATCTTTTCAACCGCTATATTCACAACCTATGATATGGTTATCAATGGTGTTGATTACAACCTCTGTGACCTCATTAAGGATCCATTTATCAATATCCTAAATCTGTGCAAAATGAGAAAGAAGAACTTGGTATTCCAATTTGGAATCCTAGCTGTATGTCTACTATTTTAATTCATGAACATTATACAAGTGTTCAAGGCCCAATTATCTAGTCATCTAATGAACCACTAGCACATCAAATAGACAAACACATGAAAAGATATAAATGTATCTTTGAACTAGAAAAAGAATTTACATTATTCTTCTCTGGGTTACAGTACACTATGCACAATTGGGTCATAATTCCTATCTCTATTGTTGATAAGTACAAGAATGATATTACCTTCATCATTACTATTGAAAAATTCATAATGGATGCAATTGTGTGAAGAACATAGTGGATACTGACACTTTGATATGAGATTTCAGAAGAAGTAGTTGATTGTTATGTTAAAATTCTTTTGGGAAGCCCGATAGATACTTCTAAGAAGAGATTTGGTATTGCAGAAGAGAATTCAAGTGAAATCCATAGAGAGAATGTAGAGAAAGATATCAAGAAGAGATTTGAGAAGCACAAGAAAGAAATTGAGGTTAAAGGAGGTTTAACAGAGGAAGATCTTGTCACTCCTAAAAGGATCACTCAAAGTACTTCCAGAAGATCATCTGACGTAGCTATAAAGATCATTCCTCCTCAAATGGTAAAGATTAAGAAGACTAAAAATGAAAATCCATTCAGTAAAAGAAAGGTTGAGATTCCTATTCCCTCACAGACAAAGAAGAAGAAACCAACAAAAGACACCAAGGTTGATCTCGTTCTTATGGAGCCAGGAGAAGAATCCGATAAAGAACATTTTTAGAATGAGGTCTGGAACAAGAAAGCGAAAAAAGGTACCTAAAAGGGAAGAAAAAAAGGTAAGCTTAGATCCCTTAGATGTTTATAATTTATTTGATATGATTACTGAGGGTGGTATAGACAAATTTGGCAGTTTATATGAGTCATCCACATCTTTAGGAAAATAGAACATCACCCAAGCATTTGCTCAGTATTGTGTAATACTAGATGTTTCTTTAGATAGTTTTGGTAATAAAATTCATGAAAGTCTGTGGATAGGGTTAAAGAAAATATGCGTTGAAGCTAAAAAGTTAGACAAAGATATTGTCAACATGGATATTTTTGAAGTCCATAGTTTGGTAAAGTAAAAATAGAGGACCAATTTTGTAACAATCGCTAAGGATCAAATAGG
Organism: Thuja plicata; assembly: GCA_018584345.1. Classification (NCBI taxonomy): domain Eukaryota; kingdom Viridiplantae; phylum Streptophyta; class Pinopsida; order Cupressales; family Cupressaceae; genus Thuja; species Thuja plicata. The sequence continues at coordinate 401,193 of MU225594.1, read as the reverse complement.
CAGAACAAGGAAATAGACACACATGCTCATGGAGGAAAAGAGTGTTGCAATTGAAATGAAGGAAGACATCATCAATGAACTAACCTACATGGCATGAAAAATAGGTATGCTATCTGGTGATGACTACTATTCTTGTTCCCAAATATAGTGATGAGGAAGTATATACTCTTGATCAAAACCCTCTGCATATAGGACAAGTACTCTCACCCATCAAAACTTATGTTCTAGTAGGTTATTTTGGTATTGAAAATATTATACAGGAAGAAGAGGAAAAAAAATAGAAGAAGAAGAAATAATAGAGAAGGAAGTTGAGAGAAAATAGGAAGAAAAAGAAATGGAAATATCCGAGGAAGAAAAAGAAAGACATATAGAGAAAATAAAAGAGAAAGAGGATACAAAGAAAGAAGAGACCATTATTGACGATGTCCGTATCGATATGCATATACAAGACACTGGAGTACAAAGGAAGGATAAAGAACCAGAAATAGAGATTATTGAGAGAACAAAAGAAAGTGCAAGAAATACCACCAAAACGAACACTAATGAATCTTTCATAAATCTACTTGTTTTTCCTCTCATGCTTTAGTATTTTAGTTCTTAAAAATTGTTTATTGATTTCAACAAGGTCACTCCATACTAGAAATTCTAGAGAAGTGATTCTATTGTGGCTTCAGACAAAGGTGATTTATATAAAGAGATAAAAATAATATAAGATAGTCATAGAAACTATTCTTGGTCTTGAAAGTATTGTTCCCAAATGCAACATTGTCTAGATCAACAATGCAAAAGAGAAGTGCAGAACACTTGTTCAAACAATAAAAGAAAACTGATTATGTTTGTAATTGAACTGATTTGTCAGAGAGAGGAGTCCATAAAAGACAAGCTACTAAAAAACTTGAAGGGGAGATGTGAAAAGGCTCTTGTCAATCTTCATCAACATGTCATGCAAGGTAAAACCCTTCTTGAGGAAGGTAACTCTCTGTATAATTTAGGTCTTCAGTGGTCGGAGGTCATAAATGATATTCAAAAAGGAATTGCTTCTATCAAGTTATCCATCCAGCAAGAATATTGTTCCTTCAAACTCTCTAAAGATCTTACAGGTACCGGAAGATCCTCTATTAAGGAATTGCACAAAAGGTTCTTTTATTTAGTGCAATAGAGAGATAAATTCATTCTACCATTGGAAAAACTTTGGGAAATGAGTGTAGATCGTATCACACTGATGAATCATGCCTTATTGAAGGCACAATAGGTGACCATATTTGAATTTGATGACTTTGACTCAACTGAAGATGCAGAGTCTCTACTAGCGTCAATCCACATTTATGTTCATCTTATGATAGAAGCAATTCAACAATGGAATAGAAACAAAGGAAAATCGATTGAGGTGACCCATGTGTTTAAGAAGACATTTTCAAAAGGTAGATTAGGTAAAACATAATGTTTCTTTTTGGTTATTGCAGTTGTATATAGTTTTTTTGGTGTTTCCCTTTTTCATTATGTCAAAAGGGGGAGTAATATAGATAGAAAAAGAAAAAAAACATAAAGGAATGCTCACAATAGTGGGGGTTATAATTAGGGTACTAAGCATCTGTAGAAACCTGTAATAACATCAAAATCTCAAGTACAAAGAGATCTGTTAAGCTGTAAGTATTCTCAATATCAAAAGAGGAAGAAAATAAACATGCATAATTATCAAATCATAATGAAATCAATCAAAACACATGAACATGCAAACCAAAAGTTCTCCTTTGTTGTTCTCCTTCTCTATGTAATGTGGGATCTCAGAAATGAGTGCTCAATGTGTCAGCATGAGAATTCAAAGCAATTGTGGTTAACAAATTAGGAGAATTAGCTCTCTATTTATAAGATTTTCAAGGTTCCAATCAAGATTCCATGATTGGTGGGTTGATTGGCTTTGATTGAAGAGTTAAACTCAGAGTGAGTGGGAGTTTAACTAAACTGATTGCATGTTGACAGAATTCATGGATTTGGTAAGAGGATAGATTGAAGAGTTGACTGATGACGTGGAGGAGAAGATGAGATAGATTAAATAGATAACTGATTTGATTGATCAGTTAGGAGAGAGAATTGTGGAGTTAACTGAAACTCATAATTAGAAGGATAAATATGATTAAATAAATAAAAGAATTCATTTATTTGCACATGTGAGGAATATAAATAAATAATTAATCTTTATTTATTTCTAAGAGGAACAATTAGTTTAATTAAATAAATATAATTTATTTAATTATAAGAGGGAAATTGATTTAATTATTACATAAATGTAATAATAATAAAGAAGGAATATTAATTAAATAATATGATTATTTAATTAATTTTAATAAGATAGGGAATAATTAAATAATGATTAATTATTTAATTACTTTATAGGTAAATAATTGATGAAATAATTAGGTAATTAATTAAATCACTTAATAATGATTTTATAGAGAAATGATGATTTTTAATTTAGATTATAGTATAATGACACAAATTCATTAAATAATAAAGATTATTTAACAATTTAAGATGAATGCTAGTAAACTTATTGTGCTAGAGTAACTGGTCATTTATAAGTGTCTACATTTTGCTTCTCTTTGATATAATGCATTTTCAAGTGTTATTTCAAAGATTAATTGATAAAAATATGCCCTGGTATGCCCTTGTGAAACAATGACAAATACCAGTTATTATGGTGCCCCCTCAAGGAAAGGAGTGAAAAATGGAATGAAGGGCTCGTTTCATTGACATCATGACTAGGATCACAACGTAATTTATGGATTGGAAAACAAAGGTCATATGTGAAAGTTATGGACTCTAGAAGGTTAAAAACATCGTGACCAATAGAAATGCAAGGTGTACACGTCCATCCAGGTGTATTAGGGGGGTATAAAAGGGGTTTGGAGGGTTTCAATTCATTGTACACATTGATTTTTTGGAAATCTAGGAGTAGAAGGAGTAGTTTCTGAGCGTTTAGAGTGTGATGGCAGGCTACAAGGATGAAGTGCATATAGGTGATTGCATGAGGACTTATTTGTGTCTAGCTGACGCCCCATCTCCAGTAAGTTTCACACTTTTTTCTTTTATTTTTCCTCATTTTCTGTGCTCTTTTCTATCTTAGGTCAGACAATTTCAAGATGAAATATCACACTTGTAGGTCATAATCAGCACACTTATAGGTATAAAGTGACGTAGCTAGATTTAAGGTTTTTAGTAACTGACTCGCACTTATATGACAATCAACGCACTTAGGATGTTTGTTCTCCGCACTTAGGGGAAAGAAACGACGTACTTGCTTGTCAAATGTGACATAGTAATTGAGCCTCACTTGGCTTCATAAAATGACACAATTTACTTGCTAGATGAAAAATGAATGATTCAAGGTGAAATGAATGTAATTTTGACTATTTTTTTATTTTTTAATGAATGGAATTATATTATGCATGCGTATGAATTACATAGTGTAGATGTATGGTAGACCGCATGTGGACTAAATGTGTGACTTTACTACATATGTAGATTAGGGATGATGTCCTCATGACACGAGAGAGTCATCCCACCCAACTAGCATATGGACATAGACTGATTGATGAGGAGCATGATATCCTAGATAGCCTGGGATTATTACATATTACCTTGATGCCTGAGATTAGGGAAAATAGAGGCCTTGTTACCCCCTCTTGTGAGCTATGGCACTTAGAGACTCCTTCCTTCCACCTTCCTATGGGAGAGTGCACAGTGATATTAGAGGATGTTTAAACGATTCTGAGGATTCCTATTTATGGGGAGAGTATAGTGTACTTGTTTTGGACTGGGAGAGCAGCTTTATGTGACCTATTTGATTACCAGGTGGATGAGTTGGGTATTCATGGATATGATATTAGATGGCGGTGAGATATGGTGGGATTTTATCCATACTTTGTGATGTTGTGCGCAGTGGTAGTAGGTGTTTTGGTACTAGTTAGGAGATGACATGGATTTCCTCTTGGGTGGGGGAGATTGTTAGGGAGATTTGGTTGTGGGGTATAGTGTACACATGGGGACCATGTGTTCTAGATATGTTATATCATTAGCTTCATGACATAACCTACCATCGATCATGACGAAGCTTGGGATGTAGCGTCACTCTTCTATAGGTGTGGTCATTTGAGCATATTGTTGTATTCCATCTAATTTTTGAAAGACCAATGATATAGCTTGGACAAACCTACGTATATTATTATGAGGCATTTGTTCACAAACAGGTAGAACGCACTAGATATTAGAGATATTTATTGGATACTCTCAGGGATTTCAGATGGAGGTCCTGTCTTAGATGCCCAGTTTGGGATGGGGATAATGATCATCACCTATTTTGTTGATAGGATATGTATTTGATTGGGAGGTCTCCACGGTATTCTTATATCATTGGCATACAATTACCTGATAGGGTTTTGATATAGTTTAGAAAGTGGTGGGGATTGTCAATTGGTCCTGCACAGTTTTTCCAAGTGTGTTATGGATGTCAGAGACTAAAGACATGTTATCCATACAGAGATTGTAGTGACATAGTTCACCATGTTGGAACCATCGATATGGCAGTGGAGGTCAAATGTTTGAGATGCAAGGATGATTGTAGACTATGATGTCTGGTGGACTACACACATGCCTATACTGTATATGCACCCAAGATTACATATTCCTATTGATATGCATCAACAAGCCCAACATCATTGGAGGAGACATGGGAGATGTGGTAAGAGATCTAGATGAGGTGGTTAAGGACGGAGAGGACAAGGTGGGAAAGGTGATGGTGGAGATGGTTGTGGTCATGGAGGAGGGAGAGACAGTGGACGAGGGAGGGAGAGAGATGGAGGGTGAGAAGGAGGGAGAGATGGAGGGAAGAAATAGGGAGAGATGGTGGAGATGGTGGAGGGGTTAATGTTTTAGTTGGTGCATTCATTCCTCCTAATGGTGCGCTTGTAGGAGAAATAGAGGGTGTGTGAGAGGAGTAGGCATATGTAGATGTGATTGGTTGTGATTTAGAGGAGACTAGGAGCACCAGTAGTACTGGCTCCTCCAGTAGTTATGAGGAGATGGAGGATGTGGTAGGAGCTGATGATACTGACTTGGTGGAGGTGATTATAGGTGTGATGACACAGCACTAATGGATGTGTCCATGGGGGGTTTTGACAAGCCAACGCGAGATGTTCCTATGAGAGCATAGGGACGTAGTTTTGATATTGATGTTGTAGATATAGATAGTTTGAGACTATACTACCGAGACTTACATGGCTAGTATGACGGATTACTAAGGAGAGTTACTCGAGCAGAGGATAGAGTTGTAGAGACAGATGGTAGGGCTGAAGTGGTGGACGCAGAGAGTCATTGGTATGTTCGGAGGGTGACTTACTTGGATAGGAGGATGGAGATGAGACAGATGCATAGAGGGACACTATGAGGGTCGAGATAGAGGAAGCTAAGGGAAGGGTGCAGGTAATAGATGCTAGAGATAGGGAAGTGGAGTTAGAGGTGAGGGACTTTATTTCCAGTATTCAGGATGCCACTACCCAATAGATTATTGATAGATACTTCTAAGAAGAGGTAGAGAGAACTAGAAAGACCTGAGAGATAAAGAGGGAGATTGATTATTGGAGAGGGGATTATGAGCAGGTTGTGTCTGGGACTCAGAGGATTCCCAATTACACCCCTTCTCATTAGTTTCAATGAACTCATAGATCTTAGGGAAGTGGTGCAGTGGTATAGCCTAGTAGAGCATCAACATAAGTGGTAGGTGCTCCTCTAGGACATACTAGAGATGGGACTTCTAGTTCAATACCACCTAGGCCTCATGGACTATAGGGCGGAGGCAGTACATATTGATTTTGCATATACTATTTTTGTATATATTTTGCGAGCTTGTGAGCTCTCAATTTGACTTTGTACCATGATACATTTCAAGCTTTATATACACATGATGTAGTTTTGGTGACCCTATATGATGTGTTCATGATCTATTTTACTTTATGATTTATGTGATGCACATGATGTCTACGGGATTATATGATTTATGATATGCTCTTTCTAATGTATGCATTTGCTATTATGTGATGCTATGATGACGTGTTATGCATTTTGTATTTTTATATGCACTTTATGTGATGTTATTACTAGCTGTGATGCAGATTTAAGTAATAGAATATGCTAAATGATCTGCGTATTCCTTAATATGATGGATGGATGCATTTATGATGTGTACTATATGATCTCTGATGTATGCAGACTAATATGCAGGATGTGTACTTTTTTTTGTATCATGATACTTTATCTTAAGGATTTGTTAGGACTGATAGAGAGAATTTTTAGTAGTGATAGATAGGATATGAGAGAGAATAAGAGAAAATGAGAGACAATAAGAATGAATCTTGATTGAAACCTGAATTTCTTTTAAACCAGCTTTGAATTCCAACTTATTTGAGAAATTTATTTCATCATTCAGCCACTTTTACTATAGAAAAATTGAATATCATCATACTCAGATATTGATGATCTAGGAATGACTATTCTTTCGCATTCTAACATGCACTTTGAACATACAAGGAATGTGGGTCGATCCATCTAGGTCATGCATTAATAGTCAAGGTATGTGTGATGTATCACAAAAAAATTATCTATTGCAATATGCTTTGTAATTAGATATCGCATGTGGATGTGAAGGCTCTTACGACAGACACCCAAAACGTGCTTTTAAAATTTCACAGCCAACATCCCACAGATAGAAGACAAAAATACAAGTCATGAACCATCCCGACATCTATAATCTCTTAATGGAATCACAAAGATGCATAAGAACATGACTTGTGAAAATCAACACATAATAAGACCAACTCGACTCAATGAGTAAGCATCCATATTGATTATGTGTCTATGTTTTTGTAGTTTGGACATTGAATTTTGACATTTGGCTAATGTTTCCTAATGAAGTATAGGGTACCCCTTGTAATACTACTCTGTCTAGTTTTGATTTTTCCCTTCCTTGTCTAAGAAAACATGATTTTTTTGACAAAAGATGCTATGTGACTCCGTTGATAGATGAGATAGTGTGATCAATCTGACTGAGGACCTACTGATAATTTTGAATATTTTGACTTGGTTTTGTTGAAGCTTAGACTTGATGTATGAAATTTTTCAATGCCTATTTTGAAAAGCAAAGAATAGGATTGATATACAAAGGAGATTGATTACAAAATTTTCTTGGTTTCTCAATTTTTTTGGTTCTGTGATGATACTTTTGTCAAGACATTTTGCAAATGTTTTTGTTATTTTCTAAGGATGATTTTGGATTGTTTTTGAAAATTTTGAAGATGTTTTCCGATTTTTAGATTTTTCAAGACATTTTCAAATTTTAGGTATTTTTTCAAAAAAAATTGCTATGTTTTTCATATTTTTTAGTGCTTGATGATCATGACATTGGAGTGCCCCCAGTAAGAATAGAATGGACAATGTATTATAGAATGGTCATGGTAGACTAACTTTGTGCTAAATATGGGACTATGGGACATAGACAATTGATAAAATTCAAGTGATGACAGATTTTATTACAGATTATGAGGTGAAATGACAAGTGGTACCAGGTTAGAGTAATGATAGATGGTAGAGAAATGATCTCTACACATAGTATTGGATTGTCTGGTTTTTGCCATGGTACATGCCCAAGACACCACCGAAGTGGTTTTTAGCATAGGACAAACTTATTTCTCTTGTATTTCTATTTTTGTGTCATTGAAGATGCTGAATTGCCATGTTTTCACCAAGGTAACATTTTTTTGCTTTTTTATTTTTATTTTATTTTTGAAATGGGTCTACTCTGACAGCTATGAATAGTACTTGTGCAGATGCAATCTATTGATGGGGTCTAAAAGAGGCTATCCATCTGATGTAGATATCTGATATGCTCCAGACCCATAGACTGTTGTGATGATATAAGGACCTAACCAATTTGGTTCAAACTTTCTTGGTTTTTCTCTTTCTGTTTGATTTTTCTAATTTTCCATTAGTTTCAGGTCACCAACTTTAAAAGATCAAGGTATGACCCTTTTTGTAGTTTCTCCAGAGACATTGATATGATTGCAAATATTTTAGTGCCTTTTGTCTCTTTTCATCGAGAAACTCTAGTTCATGTAGTCGAGATACCCACTAGTCCTCATCTGAAATGATGTGCCAAAGTGATACATCAATGATGGTATCTCAACCTCTATTGGCAAGATAGCATCAATATTGTACACTAGTGAATATGAGGTGGCTCCTATCGGAGTACAAAAACTAGTACGGTATGCCCATGAGGTGGGGTTGAGTTGGAGGTGCCAGTTGCGACTAGCTTCATTGACTATCTTTTTCAAGATTTTTATAATGGTTTTATTCGTAGCCTAAATCTGGCCATTAACTTGGGGAAAGTAGAGTGAAGAATAGCTATGGTGGATATGGATTTTTTTTGCAAATTTCATCTACTTGTTTATTTTTGAAGGGGGAGTCATGATATGTAATGATGATTTATGGAATACCATAATGACTTATGATGTAGTTTAAAACAAACTTGAGAATATGTTTGCCAACTGTGTAGGTTATTGGAATTGCTTCAACACACTTTGTAAAATACTCAGTCGCTATGATTATTTACTAATGAACATTAGAGGATAAGGGATGAATCTTGCCAACTAGGTCAAACCCCATAGGAAAAAGGGCCATGGTGATGTTAGTGGTTGCAGCTCCTGAGAAGTTGCATGGATGAGGTTCTTGTGAATCTGACACTTTTTGCACTTCTGCACAAATAACAAAGCATATGTTTGCATTGTAGGCCAATAATACCCTATTCTCAAAATTTTCCTGGCTAAGGTCAAGCCACTAGAATGAGAACTATAAATTCCCTCATGTACTTCTAATAGCATTGCTTGTGATTCTTCTGAGTTGAGACATCTAAGGAGTGTTCCATCCATACTATGTCGATAAGGTGTATTGGCAATTATAGTGAGTTGGAGGCTTGCCTTATTAAGGACTTCTTTTGGTTTTGGGACAAGTCAATGGGGATATTTTGTAATGCCCTGCTAGGGAACCCAAGAGAAATTAACCTAAAACATGTTACTAAGTTTACAAAATATTTTTTTCTTAAGAGTTTACATAACAACAATGAATAACAATGTGGAAGCATTACAACATAAACAATACATACACATAAATACAATTCAATCACTTGTTACAAATCCTAAGGGTTCCTTGACATAGAATTATGTATAAGTTAATTAATCTACTAAGTACAATAAATAATATACAATATATAATCTCCACATAATGCAAATGAATAACAAGTACATCATCTCATAAATGAAACCTAGATGCAAATGATAGCATACGGTATACATAATGAACCAACATCCATTGCACAAGTTATAGGGTATAGAATAATGAATATCAATACATCACATCTCAAGAATGAAAGTCAACCAATATAAAATTAGGTACAATAAACATCTCATGATAAAGAACAAGTCTCCAATGAAGGACAAGAAGATAGAACAACAACAAGGATTATCCAAGCATAAGATCACGAACATCAGAATCTCAAATGGTAAAAGAATCACTACCACTTGGCCACGTGGAACCAAGAAGTCTATTCCAACTATTCTAGGGAGACAGCATCAAGCCCACACAAAATAAAAGATAGGTTAAGGCAAAGCTACAAGGATGCAAGGTTACAAGGTTGAAAAAAAGATATGATCGAGACACACTAGAGAGCATAGGTCAACACAAGGGTACAAAAACCTTGCCAACAAGGAGAGATTTGTCTCCAAATACCAGAGTACTAACCAATTTTTCCTGAAGATGTTCACTAGAGAGCAGGTTCTCCTAACCTCCAAACACTTGGTAGTTGGGTCATGACAATGCGAGGCTAAATTATTTGGACATGAGACTATTTTTGTTGGGGGGATAGTTGGTTTTGACTTGTCGACCTCTAAAAACTTCAATGATAATGGGTTTCCTGCAAGCATTCTTTATATCTGGAAAAGAAAGTATCAAAATATAGGACATGGTTAGTATAAATCTCTAACTACAATCATGATATACATTTCCTTAGCATCAACAAAGTTCCAGATGAAAATAAATAACCGATACTGAGCATACATATAACCATCAATCACATATATATTAGTAGTGAGGTAAGATATTTTATCAAATCATTACAGAACTGGAACAAAGGACATAAGGAAGCATATAGTCATGAAAATCATTCATTACCTCTGGTTGGGATTAGAAAAAAAACACAGAGCATGGTGTTGAATGGTGTTCCTCATTCTTTCATTAACTTTAAATCTGACATCACTGGTAGTTACACTAGTGGCTCCAGGGGAGCATTAATCTACTTTGAACTCTAAAGAAAGATACCTAAAATCATAAACTTGTATTACTTGTGGATAGCTAAATCATCGATTCATCAACCCTTGGAATAGCATCAAATTTGTTATTCATAGACATTTTAACTACCTAGGAAACTTATCATATGCGAGCTATTTACATTATATTACAATATTTACAACCGGTACTACCTGCGCTGTCAGAATCACCATAATATAAAATAATCATTTGAGGAGAAAAGAGAGGAAAGAAAGAAGGTCCAAGAAAGCTGCCATCGAAAAGAGTGTCTTTGTACTTGTAGATGTGATGGTTCTCTCTAGGAGACTTGAGCCATATTCCCCCATTAATGCATCTGTGATCCCTGATCATGGAGAATTTCTTTGTATGCTAGATATTAAATACTGAAACAACATCTTAGGATCTAGGAGACATCTACAATGAACTTTTGGACTAACAGTGACCCCTCAAGCCATGAAGGAATGCCTTACATCTGACAACAAGCCATAGATAGTGATCAGTCAACTTGGGAGAGTTGTCAACACTTATCACCATAAAGAATACAAAAATGGCGATCCGAGATTCCTTTTATATGGGAGCTTACACTCCAAAAATAAAGAATCAATCTACAAATTATCCTTGGTAAGGGAATTCCTAGAGTCTAGGAAATCTGACTAGCCTTTGAACTTTTCGTATGCTTCCAGTATCTAGAGTATACCTTCCTCTTCCACGTCCTTCAGGAAATCTCGACAATCAACAGAACTTTCCAAGTGATCATCGGTGTCCTCGACCTTCTCCTTTAACTTTGCGGCCACATTGGCAGCTTCCAAGGATTTAAGCATCATGTGGGAGAGTTCTACCATTATGGTGCTACTGAAATCTTTGTCAAGCCAAAATTGAGCCTCAACCGCTTTGTCAAACTTGCTAAGTATAGAATCAATGGGAGTATAAGTTCTGGGGCTAAGAGGGTCAGCTGATGTGATCTCCTTGATAAAAGAAACACATTGGTCCAATGTGGTCTGGACCACCTTAAGTTGTTCCTCCAGTACCCTTACCAATTGCTTATCGGTGTTGACTTTGAATACAAGTCTAGAGTACTGGGTCCTAAGGAACCCATATGACTCATCCCCTAGGATTCCTATCGTCACCACACTATCCTCTCTGAGATTTAGAATCTCTACTAAGGCATCTTTACATTCCTCATATTTCTCAATCTCTCCTTTCCACTGAGGAATAGTCACCTCCAATTGTTTCACTGCGTCATGTGCCAGGAAGAAGTTTGGGAGAGACTCAAACAAAAAACTCCTTATGGCCCCAATCTGCTGGGTCATCCATTCCTCCACTGTCAGCACCTTCTTTTTCATTGTTCTCAGTGTGTTAAGATCACCCTGAGGGAGTGGTGTCCCAGAAACCAAAGGTCTGGGTGTTTCAGAGGTGAGGGGACGCACTAACTCAATCAGGAGTCTGAAGAGATTTGCATTGGTAACTTTCAACTCCTTCACCCTTTCAGACTATTTTTCATACCAGGTGTGTATAGAATGGCTTGCTTTGTTCAAGAGGTCCAATTCCCCTTGTTAATTTCTTTTTCCTAGAGGTCCCTCTGTGATCACATACTCTTCAATAGAAACCTTTGAGTCTTTCGTTCCTACTGGAGGGGCGACAACTATCACCACTACGTTGCCATCTGGGGCCCTTCGGGTGCTATGAAGGGTGTGAGCCTTCTTAGGCTTCTTAGTAATTTGGCATTTGGCTAACATTTTAGCCAGTGATAGTGGGTCTGTGATGGCCGTTGAGGCATTTCTTTTCTGGGACTCCACTAACCACTGTGGCATGGAGACTAACCTTTCCATTATCATTCCCAAGCTTAAGGTATCCTTGGGGTCCAATTTAGGTTCTCCCCTAAACATGTTTCCTTCTGTGTTTATGGGTTCTTCACCTTTATTTCCTTTCCCATTTTCTGCACCATCTCCCAGCATATCATTCATTAGCGGGCTAGGTGGTGGGTGTGGTAGAGGTAGTTCATTCAGATCTACCTGTTGGAATATGGATACAACCTTTTCAGCCTCTGCATCAAATGGTATTAATAAACTTTGATCACCAAATGGGCTTAGAAGCACTGCATTAGAGGGTACATTTGTTCCCAAAGGTCTGGTTTCCTCTTCTGCCACCAATTGCTTCTTTGCTAAAAGACTTTCCTATTCTTCTCGTATCCCTCTTTCTTCTTTGACCTCTTCTAGTCCAGATACATCTCCTCCTTGGACCACAACATCTTCATCCTCTATTAATTCCTGCACGACAACCTCAGTCTCTGGTTCCACCATTTCTTCCATTGTATTATCAAACATATCCTACAATTCCCTGAGGTCGCCCATCAAGAAGAAATCATCAACTTTAATCTGCGTTATCTTTGGGGGACTCTTTGGATGATCCTCTTTTTTAGAGGAGGAGGTGGAGAGTATTTCAAGATTAGGTATGTTCCTAGGCTCAAGATCCGGGTTTCTGTTTCATGGGGGCCACTCTGCCTTCTATTTATTTCTTATTTTGAGAGCCACCTTGGGGTCTACAGCTGCCACAGCTTCTTCAGTCTCTGCTCACATGTTGCACTGAAAAAAATGGCCAAAGAGGGAGAATCTCTTGGCATGGGATAGGATCCTACCGGGGTAGCTCTGAGACTGAAAGTCACTCCATAGTTTGCTGCATCCAATAGTTTTCAGGAGTGTTCAAACTTATCACCCAACTACTCCATTAGGGGGCCAAAATAAGGTCCAAAACCTGAGAAGGGGTGTCAAATTTATGCTTTCCTTGGGCTTTGGATTACTTCGTGGCCCAGGGGCTCGAGGCTTCCAAAAATTGATTGTCTAGCTAGATTCTCTTTGGGAGAACCTTCACGAAATACACATGGCTATGTTGAATCACTATTCTTGAGATGGCCTCAATACTCAAAATTTGTGGCATGTCCCAATCTAACTAAGGGAGGTCCATCTTGTCTATAAATGTTTCTTTGTACTTGGGGTCCTCAAGTGTCCTGATGTCTGAAAAAGTTTGTGGCAGCATCTAGATTTTTAGATGTTCTATCATTCCCTTTGGCATCCTAGAGTACTGCCGCTTCCGAACATCAAAATCATCCTGGAAATTAGCCCAAAAATCCTCCAAGTGTTGCACAAGGGGGTTGATTCCCCAGGGCATTAGCCTTGATAGTCACCTAGATAGATCAAAATCTTTGCAACTTAATGAATACTTAGCTAAGTTAAGCCTACTTAACTCATTTTATGCTTCCTGACCCATGACAAGGGAGCAGGTGTAGTTCCCACACATGAATGGAAAAGAAATGGAGGTGATTTTCTTGGAAGCAGTCAAAGCATGTGCCTCCATAATCTACCTACAAAATTCTAGCAAAATAATCCTCTCCCCACAAAGTTTGGGAAATACAAAAGGTTTCCTAGAAAATCTAGACACCCGAATATAGGTGTGCTGGGAGAATTGAATGAAGTAACGTCCCCATGCACCCACTAAGGTCATGGCATGTCAGGACATTCTGAATCCTCAATCACCAGTGATCACCTTAATCCTGTGGAAGATGAAAGTGTTGTTGACTCTTTGGAAATGAGAGAAACTCTGATCCCACAAAATGTGGAGGAAATAGTCTTGTGGGGTGGCCTGAGTAGCTCCATGCCTGAGAACACTAACTATAATTAAACCCCAGATTTCTAGAGTCTTTCAAGAAAGTGGCCAGAGGATGTAGGAGGTCATATAGAATTTTTGTTGTGCCTCAACCTTCCTCATCTAGATGTCTACATGCTTGATGATGATGCTGGAAAGTCAAAGCATGTCTTTTTGGTAGTCATACCATATAAAAATAAGTACATCCAAGGATAGAATTCCCAAGAATTGCACTCCCCAAAAATCCTGCATAAAAATATAATTCTTTCCTGGATGGGCTCCTTGAAGTCAGAGCGAGGGATATCCATCTGTGTTTTCTTAAAATTGTGGCATGGGCATTTTAGCCATTCAAAGTTGAGGTGACATTGGGCTAGATTAATTGCTTGCATGAACTGGTTGAGTAAAGCATCCCTAGCAAGAATAGTAGCATCCAAAAAGTGCAGGATACGCCACCCTATGGTGGCGGCATCAGGGTCCAAAGAGACGATGGGCACCACGTAACCAAGGGGGTTTGGGGAAACCAACATTGTCTAGATTGTAACATCTGGCTAAGATCAAAATTAGATATGATTCTTGCACTAAGCATGGAAAACCAACCGCTTGAATGATACCGGATGCTGCTAAGTTAACTGAGATAGAGTCATTGGCCCATCGTAGTTGATGAATTTCTTGAATGAGGCCCTTCAATTCATCCTAGGTACCAACATTTGTGTTGGTGATATCTTTAAGAGAAGACTCAATTTGGGACCCCAGAATCATCCCACCTTTATTATATTTCTAGGTTAACGGGAGCTTGGCCAATACCGGTTTTGATTTTTTCTTCTCTCTCGTGCCCAAAGGAACATTTGAGAGTTCAGGGGTCATGGGAGGTGAAGATTCTGAAGCCATTTCTTTCTTTCTTTACCCTGTACCTACAAACTGGACAACCATCAATATATAAACATTAAAAGGATTTTGGGTTCTGAGGGTCTCCAGCACGATTTTATTTTTCCACCTGAAATGAAAAATGTTAAACATCTTAAAGAGGAATCATCTGTCTGAAGATTGCATGTAATTTTAACACATGAAACTGTCCTTGCACACAAAAGATTGGGAACATTGACTGAAAAGCTTGTGTGGGGTGAATAAGTTTGGGTTTACTAATACACTTGGCATTAACTTGAAAATATAGTAATGTCAGTGACAAGATAGGTAGCCTTTCTTTCGTACTCTAACATGTGTGTGCCCACTTGGCTAAGTAATGACATTTAATACACAATTATTTTGGTATGAGTGGCATGAATGCCACTTGGAACAAATCATAAATTCTCGTGCGTGGAAACTAATTCCTCCATTAAGATGGAAAGGATGGAGGAGAGAGAAATATTAATGACCTGTTAGTGAGCTAGCCTCTACAACTGATGTACCCATCACCTAAACGCCCAAAGTTGCATCAACCATAATGGCAAATATGCTTGTTGGGTGGACATGGTTCTCATACCTCGTAAAGAATTAAAAAAAAAGAAGGGTCCCTATGAACTACCTCCATAGGACCCAAACTGGGGAGAGATCTCAAAGACACAATGTCTCCTTAGCGCAAGAAAATAAAACTTCACAGACTTAGAAAACGTACAACTAGTTGAGACTGCCAATGACACGCAAAGCACCAAGACATTTACACCCAACTCTAACTTACAGGGACCCATATCTAAATAATTTACATACTACAGAGCTGAACACAAACAAATACTTACAGAAGATTTACAACCCAAGGGGAAAATGTCCCCTCTTCTAGTCGAACGACTACGAAGAAAAAAAAAGAGACACGCCAGGTCTAGGGACAATGATGTACCGAAAAGAAGATGCAGCCTAAATGATGAGGACAAACGAATGCCCAGAAAACACACAAGATAAAAACTAAATAGAAGATGAACAAAAGAAATGAAAATGCAGACAAAAACAAAAAGGGAACACAAACAAAATGAGAGCCAACAAGCCAAAAAAAAATTAACACACAGAGAGAAAAACAAACACAGCAAACAAAAATCAAAGGAGCCCAAGAGCCTACCTGATACTCCAAATGCTAAAAGGGGGCACTACACACAACCTCACTTTATCACCTAAATTCTCCACAAGAACCATCAAACACACCTTTGCACCTTTCATCTCAAATGTCTCATCTCGAAAAACAAATTGCTTCGCTCTCAAGATAATTCTCCATAAGGTAATTAGTTTGTGGTAAGTGTAAAAGTAACAAGGTAAAAGGCCTTAAATAATGCCTAGGAGAGTGCATTAGTTACCAAAATTACTTTGAGAAATAAGCCAAAAATCAAGGTCTAGACCTCGAAGCACATAGCAATCATTCACCTTCAAAAGAAAGAGGAACAATTGTCAGGTCCTAGATATCCAAAACCATCTACTTTGGGAACGACACTTCTAGATCTAGATCCTAGAGAAAATGAAGGGAACAAAAGAAAGACAAAGACCAAGCAAGGGTGAGAGCCTGAAAAAGGAATAAGAAAAACAAAGAAAAAGGGGGACCCAACATTTTGCACACAAAATGTAGGGACGGGTATGCTAGGCATAACAAATGGTGACTCACTGGGACAAATGACTTGTGCATTTGAGAATTTCCAGAACTTTGGTTAAAACAATGAGGATCTTTACCATCACTAGGGATTCAACATCATGGCATGATTGCGGGGACCTGAGAAAACTTATTGTAATCCAGATGCTGATATTTTCCCAAGTTATGTGGCATAGGCCTGAAAAGAGGGGGGGTAGGTTGTAGCTAGAGAAAGATAGAGAAGTTGCACTAACATAGCAGAGACTATTCTCAATGAGAGCCATTCCATTCCTAGGTTCTAAATCTTCCATACTTTGGCTCCCTTTTTTTTTTGAAGATGGGGAGGAGGTGGTACTTCTTTCACCGGGGTCCTCAAGCTTATCTTGTTATCGCATCAGTACTTCTTTCACCTCATCATCCTATTGATTACTGAGTGAGGAGGAAAGATATTTTTGGAATGCATTCTTAAATTACTTTTTTATGCACCTCTTGTGGAGAGTGTGACTGATCTATCCCCTTCCGACCCCGTTGTCTTTTGATTTCAAGTTATTACCCTTTTCCAATCATCGACCATCCTTTGTTCTTCTGAGGATAAAATATCAAGACCTGGATCCAATGAAGAGTATAGTCACCTTGCCTTGCGTTAAGAGTTTCCTAAATGAGGATAAGACCAACCTTTTTTTTGTTGGAGATTTGCTTCTGTGCAAATAATTAATTGCATGTTTTTCATTGATGACAAAATATAATATACAACAGTGTTCTATATGCAATTATCAGTACATATGTTTTGGAGCTATGTGTGTTTCTTTCCATGGTGTATACATGTTCTAGATGCTATGTACATTCACGTCGAGTTAGATATGAAGTTTCAGTTAAGTTATGCTATTCAAATATGATAGTTGCAGTGACTGAAGACTATCTGAGAAGAGCCAACGTAATTACATTATTTCTTGAGTTGCACTTATCTTTGGGATATGCGTGTTTATATTAATGTTTATTTATGAGTTAAAGATAATTATCTAAAGGTGCCAAATGTGTTCTATCAAAATTGTGATGTTGGAGTTGATTTAGTAGAGCCGACTTTGTGAAGCATCGCGTCCATTTAGTTTGGGTTGTGTGATTCAAATCAAGTTGTGTGCTTGATGTGGTCGACTAAAGAAGTATTGAAGGGACTCCTAAAGCTGAAAAAGGTCACACCTTTTGGAAAGATACTTATAGTAGTTCATTTGTTGAATGCTAAGTGTGAATGATAAGAAAAAGGATAGAAAGAGGACAGAATAGAATGTCCATTGTTTTGGGACAATAAAGGCATTTCATTCATCAAGAAAAGATCTATGTGAAGAAGAATTGGAAGTTTACAATGCACTAGAACTGATCAAGATAGTAGGTCTACTCAAATAGTTCATTCATCAGATATAGTGCATATCTGTTTTATTGAAGGTTGCAACCTTCATCATTTTAGCAGTGAGCTTTTGGACAGTGAGTCCTCACCCCTAACATGGTTATATGTAAAAGAATCCTAATAGGGTCTGACCTTTAACCAAGTCTTTTTACTTATTACATTGTAAAGAACAACTCCTAACAGGGTTGCAAGATCTCCTAACAGGGATAATTATACTTAAGTACAGTTCTTTGTGGGTGCTAATTCCCACCAGGGCTTTTACCTATTTAGTTTCCTCGTAACCAAAATTGTTGTGTTCTCTATTGTGTTATTTGAATGTGCATTTTCTTTACGTTAATTGATAATTAAGTAAATAAAATAATTAAAGCTATGGATAACTGATTCACCCCCCCTCTTAGTTATCCTTTGGGACTATTCTAACATGTTCAACACATAGTTCCGGACTATCAAAATGCATGAGGAGGATCTCTCAGCGTGTGATTTTGTTATGCAAAGCATACCACCCTAACATAAGACAGTAAAACACCAAGACCTGAAAGAGAAATAATAAAAATAAGAAAATACCAGGCAAAGCGAAACAAAAAATAAAAAAAAATAAAAAAATGATGGCAAGGCCCAAAACTATTTACAAGGGAGGGTGTGTCGACCTAACACACCCAAAGGCTATTTATAAATGGAATGTACATATGATACATCTCCCGGGGGTAGAGGATTCATTATGCATCTTACTCAAAGTAATGTTTGAGGAACTATCTGTTGACGGGTAGCAGAACACCTCCCTAGTTAAGGAACTGAGGTGATATGTGTTAGCTCCATAGATTTTAGATATTTGATAAGACCTGAGCAAGACCCTCTAGAATTTTCTATACTTTCCTTTCTTCTCTCAGGCCTTTTCCCACAAGAAGACTAAGTCTAAATTTTGAAAAGCCTTTTATTGGGCTCTTTTCTCAAACCAGTGCTTGACCACAACTTGGTGTTTCACAAAGTGTTCTAACGCACAATATCTATGTTCCTCCAGTCGTACCAAATTGAGGAGGCATACCTAGACAATGCTATCCCACTCATTGAATTATTACATGAACTATAAGACTGGAACCCGTAGGTTTAATATGAATATTGGGTTTAGGCTGGAAACTAGATGAAATGAAGAAGTCCCTAGAGCAACCTTAATTCGGATGCGGTCTTCCAAAAGGGAAAACCTTAGCTTTTGGTGCCAGTCTCGAGGATTCTTTTCAAGCAGGTGTTTGATCACCTCTAAAAGGTTTTTGTTAGTTGATTTTGCTACCCCATTACCCTACAGATATTAATTACTAGAGAACTTGAGGGTAATATTCCTATCATAGGTCTATTCCAATAGTTGAGCAGAGGAAAATGTTGGGCCATTGTCGCACACTAGGGCATCTTGAACCTTGTGATGATATTTTATTTAATGAAGTGGATTACCACATCCATCATGTTGTTTTGGCATGGTTTAGATTCAGTCCACTGGGTGCAATAGTCTATGGCAGTTAAGATGTATTGATGACTTGCAGACGAGTTCGGGTTTATTTCCCCAATAAAGTTGAACGCCCATTGGGTGAAAGGTCTTTCCTAAAAAATAGGTTGGAGAGGCATTGTAGGGTTTTTCTCTTGTGAAGCAATAGTTTGACAAGTTTGGAACTTCCTCACATGTGCATAGACGTCCTTAAAACTATAAGGCCAATAGTATCTAGCCTGGAGGATTTGATGAGCGGTGGCATCAGCCGATCCGTGTCCAATTCTAAAATGACCATGGAATTATTCTATCATTTTAGTGGCATGTTCCCGGTCAGGTCACCGGAGGTAGACACCTTCATGGTTCCTACAGAAAAGGGTCATGTTCTTAATCATGAAATGCACACTTTTTAGTCGGAGAGCCCGACGTTTACTAGGAATAAGCCCTTCAGGGCATTGGTTATCCAACAAATGTATACTAAGTTTGCATACCATGGATCTTGAGTAATGGATTGCATGGTTTAGGTGTGAAATTCAATATGAGGGTTATCTTCAATCATAGCCTTAAACAGTCCTTGACCCCAGACAAGTTTCATAGGTTGCATTTCGAGATCATATTATTGGAGGATGGCTATCTATTTTCTCTGGCGTTCACCTAATCCGCTCTGAAGTAATAAAGTCTTAACAGCCTGGTCGGGGAGGATGGTGTGCACTTTTCTACGGAGAATGTAGTGTCAAAATTTGTTGACCGCCCAAACAAGGGCAACCACTTTCTTTTTGAGAGGTAAATATTGTACCTCGGCATTTTTAAAGGAGGAGCTCATAAAAATGATGGCTCATTCTTCCCCTTCGACCTTCTAGGTCTGTATGGATGCAGTAGAGTGGGTGGAGGCAAAATAATATACGTGAAATGGGAGGGAATAATCTAGGCTAGTCAGGACTGGGGCCTCCATAATAGCCTTCTTGATCTAGACAAAGGCATGTTTTGCCTCCAGAATCCACTCAATTTTGGTGTCCTTTTTCATCATATCATTTAGAGGTTTTACAACCTCGGCAAAGCTGGTGATGAAAAATTGGACGAAGTTGATCTTCCCAAAGAAAGACCGCATTTTCTTCTTACTACCCGGCATTTGCAACTTTAGCAGTGCCTCAACTCTCTCAAGGTCGATGGATATACCCTTATCAGAGATAATATGTCCCAACCATTTTCCTTCATTTATCCTGAATATGCATTTATTGGGGTTGAGGGATATACCAAACCGAAGGCACCACTCGCAAATCTTAGCGAGGTGGGCGGGATGGTCATGCCTTTGTCGAGAGAAAACCATCAAATCATCCAAGTACATGATTATGCATTTATTAACCAAACCTTCAAAGGTGATTTCCATGGCTTTCTAGAATGTAGCTCTAGCATTAATCAACCCAAATAACATTCTTTTGTAGGCAAACGTCCCCACTTGGTGGTGAATGTCATTTTAACTCTATCTTTGAATTTGACCATGACCTGGTTATACCCAGAATACCCATCTAGGAAGGACATCATCTAGGAACCATTGAAAACTTGTAACACCTCATCTAACGAGGGGAGAGGGTGGTTATCTTTCTTTGAGGCCATATTCAGATTCTGGAAGTCCACACATAGTCAAATTTCCTCATTCTTTTTTTGGACTAGGACTAAATTGGCTACCAAAGTGCTATGTCAAATTGGGAAAATTATCTGAGCAGCCAATAACTTTTGAACCTCCTGGTAAATGAGGGGTTCAAGTAGGGGATTCACTTGTCTCTATTTTTTCTAGAAGGGTTTAGTGTCTGGTTTTAGGGGGATGGTGTGCATCATAATAAAAGTATCATAAGTCTTAAGATCTTCATACTCCTATACAATTACATCAATATATTCTTGAAGGACCACAAGAATCTTCTCTTTCTCCTCTGGAGAGCAAGAGGTACCGATATGAATGAAATTTTATTCAACACCTGCCCTGATATTTACCTTTTTGTATTTTCCTCCCTAGGGGGTTTGGGACATTCTGTCTTTGGCTTGAGGGTCAGAGTCAAAGATTCGTTTGAGGGAAACCATCCCCTTTGGAATGGTGTTGGTGGGTAGATCGAGGATCCTATCCTCACTTCCTCCTTGTCTGGTATCATCATGTTTTTATTCCTCCATGATCCGGTCTTCAAAGACACCCACATTTGACATGAAGGAAAGCATATGTTTGTCATCTTCAAAGACCTGAAGGTGGATTACATTATCAGATATGGAGGGTGTGGGCACCATCTCCACTAAAAATATCTAGAGCTGGGAACCTACCATGGGTTCAAGAGTACTTGCTGATACCGTGAGGGAATTTGGGACAAAGTTCCATTTCTGGGGAATTACGTCAATACCAAAGGCATCAAATTCCTCTATCAAGCTCCATGCCTAGTTGCAATAGGCTACTATTCATTTATCATGGCATGTGTATTGGCTTTGAACTTGCTTGACTATAAGTTTTAAGTCGCCCATTTCCTGGAGGCAAGTGACTCCTTTCCTTAGTGCGAATAGAAGTCTGAGGACCAAGGCCTCATACTCAGTGACATTGTTGGTGCAATCAATCTACAAATGGTAAGATGCAAGGATAGACTTCCCTCTAGGGTTGATTAGTTCTACCCTAGCTCCGCAACCTTGTTTGGATCTAGATCTGTTAAACTTAAGGATCTAGAGGTCATAGTTAGTATAGTGGGGGTAGTGAAGGTTTGGTAGTGATTGATATTGTTTTTGAATGGAAAGGAGGGTTAGGTGCATGATCCGATAGGGGAGACATGAGAACCAAAACATCTCTTGGAGGAGTCCCTACTAAAGACTTCTTAAAAGGCAGCCCTTCAAATATGTTCGTGGTTGGGCCGTAGCAAGATGGGGCTTGGCCCCTATTTTTTTCCACTTGGAAATCTTCAAGGAAAACTTTAGCAACATCTACACATGGTGCGTATTCCAACTCAGAATGGCACTGATAGTGGACTCAATACCAAGTGTCAGATAGTAGGGAAGTTAAATTTTCATTTCTGCCCTGGGATCTCACATCGGCCTACATCAGTTTTACAATGAAATCATGGATTCTCTAGGTGATTATAGTGTCTTCATTGGGTATCATTCCACCCAGGATGAACTCTAAGGTTAGAATCTCTTTGGCTCTGTACAACCCAAGATCTAACTCATCAAACACTATTTCACTCACCTGACCGTAGTCGATGAGGGCTTGTTTCATCTAGGGTTCACTTCCACTTTGATTTGGTTTTCCTCTCCTCTCTAAGGGAGCCATAAGTGGGGAAATTCAGTTGAGATGTATATGTTCAAGGATTTGAACCAATTCTAACTTAGGAGAATCCTATAGATTTCATGGATTTCAACCACTTGGATATCAATGATGTTGTATATTTGGAGATCTTGTACCAACTGTACTTGGATGTTTTTTAATTCACTCACCATTTTAATGATGGTTTTGTCTAGTTGGATGACCGTGCCCTTGGAAGGTGTGGGGGTCAATCCATGCTTCTTGCAAATGGACAGGGGCATGACATTACCCAAAGCTCCAGAATCTCCTAAGAAATTGTGTAAGTTATTACCATAAATTTTACGACCAAGGAAAAAGGGGGAGTCCTTTATACTCCCCTGGAATATGGCCTCATTGGCATCGTCAAAAGTGACAGACTTGGGTGGGCAGTTACGTGATTCCAGGTTCTCTAGATACTGCAAGAGAGACTTCCTCTGCTCGGGACAATTGAGCAGTACTTCTATTAAGGTCATGGCTATGGTGGTATTATCCATCACCTTCATGATTTCAAATTTCCTTCTTGGAACCCATGAACATTTTCTCATAAAATCTCGTGTGTGATTTGGCATAGGCCCTTTTGGAGGGGGTGGATTGACATTCATGAGAGGGTCTGGTGGGAGACTCACAATTTTTTTGGGAATTGATGTTGTTAGAGGACCTTTATTTGACTAAATCTAGGTGTTATAGGGAGTCTTGGGGTTGTTAAAAGTATTAGCCTCAAAGGCTAGGATGGAATCATCAAAGTAGTGCAGATTGGGCTCTTCTCTGTCTTCCTCACCTTCTTCAAAGAAGACAGTTTCACAGGAAAAAGAAGAGTGGTGGGGTTTGGTTGAAGATTCTAGAGAGGGAGAATAAACATTTTTCTACCTATCAAACAGGGAGATCTAAATGATCTTCTCTAGGATGGTGTAGTTTACCACAAAATGCAAGTCAGTGTCATGCAGTCAACACCATGACATCGGGGGGTGGATTTTGAAAAATTTGGTGGAATGGCTAGGTCCTACACCTCCTTGGGTGTTAGGATGATTTGGGGGAACACCCTCATTGTTAGGTGTGTTGTTCCATTATTGGTTGGGCTGAGCATTATTATTTCTGCTATTGTTTTAATGGTTCTGGGGCCAGAGTTATTAGAACTATGTTGTCCCGAAAAGATGTTCCCTCATTGGGAGGGATTGGTACCATGGGACATGGAAGTTCCCATCTTCAGTTGTCCCATGTCCATGGTGAGTGAGGACACCAAATGCCAGAGGGAATCAACCTCGGTGAAAAATTGGGTAGTGGTGTTACAATGTGATGACTAGGATAGTGGGATAGGTGTAGTAGTGCCTATCACCACTGAAGGTAATCCTCCAGACGTAGACACTTGGAAGAAGGGTACTATAGAGGGTTGAGGTAATAGGGGTTGTTTTTGTGCCTATGGTGTGTAGTCTGGGGATGGAGGATTTTGATGGGGAGTGGGGTAAACATACTGAGGTGCCAAATTCATCATCGGGGCACCTATTGCCGAGTTAGGATTATACCCTCTCAGGTAAGTTATTCCTCTAGGCAGCATGTTATAAGCTAGGCCCTGCCCGATACCGTTAGGGGCTTTGCTCAAGTTATGTGAAAATTCTAGGGAAAGGTTGTAAACCTTGGCCAAGGTATCCCTTTCATTA
Organism: Thuja plicata; assembly: GCA_018584345.1. Taxonomy (NCBI): domain Eukaryota; kingdom Viridiplantae; phylum Streptophyta; class Pinopsida; order Cupressales; family Cupressaceae; genus Thuja; species Thuja plicata. The sequence continues at coordinate 376,764 of MU225594.1, read as the reverse complement.
GAAGTAGTGGTTTTCCACAAAAGAGTAGTGACAAACGGGTTCAAGGCATTAAGATAAGTCTGAATAGTTACCTCGGTAGATGGGATGAAGGGTCTTGTGAATCATTTTAGGGCCCTCTAGAAATGATGGTTAAAGGTTTCCAAAGGCTCGTTGGGTTCCTTCATAATGGAAATGAACTGATTGTGGGAACAGGCTGGGTCCACGTGAACCTAAAATGTTGTTAGGAAGGCGACTTCCATATCCCGCCAACTATTGATGGAGTTGGCAGGGAAGTTCAAATACTAGTTCAACTCATTATCCCCAAGAGACAACAAGAACATCCTTCTTATTACATCCTCATGTTGGATGCAGTGTCATTTCATAGCATCTTTATAGGCTTGCAAATGTTCTTCCACGATCTGGGGACCTAGATGTTCATAATTGGAACAAATCTTCTCCAGATGTGGAGGAAGATCATTGACAGTGTTAGAGAACTGTCCCATTGGAGACCCAGTGTTGTTGAAGTAGGAAGCCATTGGGGTTGCAAGATTAAAAGGGGGATCTGTCACTAAGGTAGGTTGAGTAACCTGGGCACTCTGAGAAATTGTGAGCCCTAAAGCACGATTCAAAGGCTACCTTTTCTGGTAGGTCCTTCTTCCTCGAATGGGAGGTCTAAGCTCTACAAACTCTCTAGGGTTGGGGATTGATCAAAGTATTCTTTCAAATGGTAAAGGTGAAAATAACCCTAACATATGGAAAGATTGGTCCCTAAAATTACTGCTTGGGGAACCTTTAGGAGGCATAGTATCAAATTTTTCAGGGGAGGACAAGCTTATTCCCTCCTTCTAGCACCAATTTCTGTTGATGAGACTTTTTGACAGCCTTACCAATAGGGAGAGAGTTTTAACCAAATACTAGAGTACCAGCCAACTTTGCTTGAAGAGGTTAACCGAAGAGTGGGCTCTTTTAACCTCCAAGCACCTGGTAGTTGAGTCACAATGGTGCAAGGATAACTTAGTTGTACAAGTGACTATTTTTTGGGGGGGAATAGCTAGTTTTGACTCGTCGACGTCAAAAAATTCAATGATAATGAGTTTCTTGTAAGCATTTTTTATATCTGAAAAAAGAAAGTATCAAAAGATAGGACAGGGTTAGTATAAATATCTAACTACAATCATGATATACATTTCCTTAGCATCAAAAAAGTTCTAGATGAAAATAAGTAACAGATACTAAGCATACATATAACCATCAATCACATATATATCAGTAGCAAGGTAAGATATTTCATCAAATCATTACGGAATTGGAACAAAGAACATAAAGAAGCATACAGTCATGAAAATCATTCATTAACTCCATGATCATAAACAACATAGAGTGTGGTTCTGAATAGTGTTCCTCATTGTTTCATTAAATTCAAATCCAACATCACTGGTAGTTATACTAGTGGCTCCAGGGGAGCATTAATCTACTTTGAACTCTAAAGAAAGATAACTAAAACCAAAAACTTGTATTACTTGTGTACAGCTAAATCATCAAATTGTTGACCCTTTGAATGGCATCAGACTTGTTATTTATAGACATTTTAACTAACTAGGAAACTTATCCTATGCGAGGTATTTACATTATATTACAATATTTACAGCCGGTACTACCTGCGCTATAAGAATCACCAGCAATGTTAGAATCACCATAATATAATACAATCATTTGAGAAGAAAAGAGAAGAAAGAAAGAAAGAAAATCCATGAAAGATACCATCGAAAAGAGTGTCTTTGTACTTGTAGATGTGATGGTTCTCTCTAGGAGACTTGAGCCATACACCCCCATTAATGCATATCTGGTCTCTAGAAATGGAGCGGTACTTCATACGCCATATATTAAATGCTGAAATGACATCTTGGGATTCAAGAGATGTTTGTAGTGAACTTTTGGACTAAGAGTGACCCCTTAGGTCATGAAGGATGACCTTGGGTCTCACAATAAGCCGTAGATAGTGATCAGTCAGCTCGGGAGAGCTGTCAACACTTATCACCATAAAGAATACAAAAGTGGGGTTCCAGGAATCCAGGATCTGTTAGATTATGCTCAAAGAATAAAGAATCACTCTACAACCTATCCTTGGTGAGGTAATCCCTAGAGTCTTATAAATCTTACTAGCCTTTGAAATTTTTGTATGCTTCCAGTATCTGGACTATGCCTTCTTCTTCCTCACCCTTCAAGAAATCTCGACAATAAAAAAAACTTTCAAAGTGATCATCGGCATCCTTGACCTTCTCCTTTAACCTCGTGGCCACCTTGGAAGCCTCATGATATTTGAGCATCATCTGGGAGAGTTCCACCATTACGACGCTACTAAAATCTCCATCGAGTTGGAATTGAGCCTCAATTGCTTGATCAAACTTGGTAAGTATAGAATCAACAGGAATATAAGTCCTGGGCTGAGAGGGTTAGTTGATATGATCTCCTTGATAAAAGCCACATTTTCCTCTCTAAGATTTAGAATCTCTACTAAGGCATCTTTCCATTCCTCATATTTCTCAATCTCTCCCTATCACTGAGGAATAGTGGCCTCCAATTGTTGAACTCCATCATGTGTCCACAAGAAGTCTATGAGACACTCAAACATAAAACTCCTTATGGCCCCAATCTCCTGGGCCATCCATTCCTCCACCGTAAGCACCTTCTTTTTCATTGTTCTCAGTGCGTCAACATCACCTTGAGGGAGCGGTGTCCTGAAAACTAAAAGTCTGGGAGTTTCGAAGGTGAGGGGAAGCACTAACTCTGTCAGAAGTCCAAAGAGATTTCCATTGGTAACTTTCAACTCCTTCACCCTTTGGGACTATTTTTCATACCAGGTGTGGATAGCCTAGCTTGCTTCATTCAAGAGATCCAATTCCCTTTGTTGATTTATTTTTCCCAAAGGTACCTTTGTGATCACATACTATTTAGCGACAACTTTCGAGTCTTCCTTTTTTGCTAGATGGGTGGCAACTATTGCCACTACGTTTCCATCTAGGACCCTTCAGATACTGTGAAGGGTGCGAGCCTTCTTAGGCTTCTTAGAAATTTGGCCTTCCGCCAACATTTTATCCAATTATAGTGGGGTCATGATGGTCATCGAGGCTTTTCTTTTTTGGGACTCCCCTAACCACTGTGGTGGGGCAACTGACCCCCCATTATCATACCCGAGGTTGAGGTATCCTTGGGGTTCAATTTAGGCTCTCCCCTGAACGTGTTTCCTTATGTATTGATGGGGTCTTCACCTTTATTTCACTTCTCATTTTCTACACCATCTCCCAGGATATCATTCATTAACGGGCTAGGTGGTGGGTGTGGCAGAGGCAGTTCACTTAGATCTACCTATTGGAATATGGACGCAACCTTGTCGGCCCCTGCATCAAATGGTGTTAATGAAATTTGATCACCAAATGGGCTCAGAAGCACTGCATTAGAGGGTACGGTTGTTCCTGAAGGTCTGGTTTCCTCTTCTCCCAGCAATTGCTTCCTGGACGAATGACTTTCCTATTCTTCTCCTATCCCTCTTTCTTCTTCGACCTCTTTTGGTCATGATACATCTCCTCCTTGGATCACAACCTCTTCAGCCCCTATTAATTCCTACATGAGAACCTTTGTCTCTGGTTCCATCATTTCTTCCATTGTGTTATCAACCATATCCTGCAATTCCCCGAGGCCGCCTATCAAGAAGAAATAATCAATGTTGATTTGCTCTATCTTTGGGGGACTCACTAGATTATCCTCTTTCTTAGAGGAGGAGGAGGAGAGAAATTAAACATCAGGTATGTTCTCGGGCTCAAGATCTAGGTTTCTATTTTGTGGGGGTCATTTCACCTTCTATTTCTTTCTTCTTTTGAGAGGCACCCTAGGGTCTGCAACTGCCATAGTTTCTTCATTCTCTACTTTGCACGCTACACTTAGAAAAATGGTCAGAGAGGGAGAATATCTTGGCAGGGGATAGGAACCTACTGGGGTAGCTCAGAGACTGAAATTCACTCTATATTTTTTGGCATCCAATAGTTTTTGGGAGTGTTCAAAAGTCTCACCCAACCACTACATTAGGGTGGACAAAATGGGGTCTAGGATCTGAGAAGCGATGCCAAATTTCTTCTATCCTTGGGCTTTGGGATACTCTACAACTTGGGAGCCTGAGGCTTCCAAAAATTGATTGTCTAGTTGGACGCTCTTCGGGAAAACCTTCACGAAATACGTGTGGCTACGTTGAATCACTATTCTTGAGATGGCCTCGATACTCAAATTTTCTAGCATGGCCCAATCTACGAGAGGGAGTTCCATCTTGTCTATACCTATTTCTTCATACTTGAGGTCTTCAAGTGACCCGATGTCTGAAAAAGTCTGTGGGAATGTCTAGAGATTTACTTGTTCCATCAATCCCTTCAGCATCCTGGAGTACTGTCACTTTTGGATGTCAAAATCATCCTAGAAATTATCCCAAAATTCCTCCAAGTGTCGCACATGGGGCTTGATTCCTTGGGGCATTATCCTTGCTAGTCACCCAAGTTGATCATAATCTTTGCAACTGAATGAATACTTAGCTAAATTTAGGATACTTAGCTCATTTTCTGCTTCCCAGGCCGCGACGAGGGAGCAGGTGTAGTTCCCAAACATGAATGGAAAATAAATGGAGGTGATTTTCTTGGCAGCGGTCAAAGCATGCACCTCCAGAATCTTCCTGCAAAATTCTTGCAAAATAAGCCTGTCCCCACAATGTTTGGTCAACAGGAAAGGATGCCTAGAAAATCTGACCACCTGAATATAGGTGTGCTGGGAGAATTGAATGAAGTAACATCCCCACACACCCACTAAGGTCATGGCCTATGGGGACATTCTAAATCCCTGATCACCAGTGATTGCCTTAATCCCATGGAAGATGAAGGCATTGTTGACTCTACAGAAATGGGAGAAACTTTGATCTTACTAAATCTGGGGGAATTAGTCTCATGGGGCAGCTTGAGCAGCTCCATGCCTGAGAACACCAATTGTAATTAAACCCCAGATTCCCAGATTCTGTCAAGCAAGTGGCTAGAGGATATAACAGGTCATATAGAATATTTGTTCTACCTCGACCTTCCCCATCTAGATGTCTACATTCTTGAAGATGATGTCAGACCAGTCAAAGAGTTCCTTTTTGGTAGTCATACCATATAAAAAGTAGTACATCCAAGGAGAGAATTCCCAAGCATGGGGCTCCCCAAAAATATTGCATAAAAATATAATTCCATCCTGGATGGGTTCCTTGAAGTTGGAGTGAGGGATATCCATCTACATTTTCTTTAAATCCTGTCATGGGCATTTTTTTCACTCAGAGTTGAGGTGGCGCCAGACTAGTTCAGCTGCTTTCTCAAACTGGTCGAGTGAAGCAGCCCCAATGAGAATAGTAGCATCCAAGAAGTGTACAATGCACCACCCTATGGTGGTGGCATCAAGGTCCAAAGAGATGATCGGCACCAGGTAACCAAGGGGTTGGGGGAAAGCAACATAGCAACCAAACTACATGGATTGTAACATCTAGCCAAGAGAAAAATTAGATCTGACACTTGCACTAAGCATGGAAAACCAGTTGCTTGAATGATACCGGATGCTGCTAAGTTGACTGAGATAGAGTCATTGGCCCATCATAGTTGGTGAATTTCTTGAATGACGCCCTTCAATTCAGCCCAGGTGCTGACTTTTGTGTTGATGATCTCTTTAAGAGCATACTCAATTTAGGATCCCAGAATCATCCCTCCTTTATTAAATTTCTAGATTAACGGGAGCTTGGCCAATACCCGTTCTGCTATGTTCTTCTTACTGGTTCCCACAGGAGTATTTGGGAGTTCAGGGCTCCTGGGAGGTGAAGATTCTGAAGCCATTTCTTTCTTTCCTTACCCTTTACCTACAAACCAGACAACCATCAATATATAAATACTAAAATAATTTTGGTTTATGGGGGTCTCAGGCATGATTTTACTTTTCCACCTGAAATGAAAAATTTTAAACTTCTTAAAGAGGAATCATGTGTCCAAATATTGCATCTAATTTTAACACATAAAGTTGTCCTTACACACAAAAGATGAGGAACGATGACTGACAAGGTCGGGTGAGGAAAATAAGTTTAGGTTTACCAACACACTTGGCATTAACTTGGAAAGATAGTAACATCATTGACAAGATAGGTAGCCTTTCTTTCGTACTCTAACACGCATGTTCTCACTCAGCTAAGTAATGACATTTAATAGATAGTTGTTTTGGCATAAGTGGCATGAATGCCACTTGGGAAAAATCATAAATGCTCATGCATGGGAACTAATTCTACCATTATGATGGAAAGGATGGAGGAGAGAGAAATATTAATGACGTGCTAGTGAGGTGGCCTCTACAACTAACATACCCATCACCTCAATGCCCAAACTTGCATCAACCAGAATGGAGAATGCACTTATTGGGTGGACATGGTTCTCAGACCTCATAAAGAATTTGAAAAAAAGAAGGGTCCCTATGAACTACCTCCATAGGACCCAAACTAGGTAGAGCTCTCAGAGATGCAACATCTCCTTAGCATAGGAAAAAAGAACTTCATAGACTCATAAAATGTACAACCAGCTAAGACTGCAGATGACACGCAAAGCGCCAAGAAATTTACAGAGCCCAACTCTGACTTAAAGGGCACAACCAAGTATTTAAAAGGAGCTACCATGCTCCAAGGACCCATAGCTATAGAATTTAAAGACTATAGAGCTAAATACAAACAACTACTTACAAAATATTTACAACCCAAGGGGCAGACGTCTCCTCTTCGAGTTGAACAACTATGAATAAAACAAAAAGAGATGCACCAGGTCCAGGGATGAAAATGTACCAAATGGTAGACGTGGCCTAAATGGCGAGGAAAAATGAACACCTAGGAAAAATGGATAACAAAAACCAATGAGAAGACAAACAAAAGAAACACAAATGGAGACGAATACAAAAATGTAACACGACCAAAACAAGAGCCAACAAACCAGAAAATAAGCAACGTACACAGAGAAAAACAAACGTAGAAAACAAAAATAAAAGGAGCCAAAGAGCCTACCTAAAACTCAAAATACTGAAAGGGGGCACTGTACACAACCTCACTCTGTCACCTAAACACTCCACAAGAACCGTCGAACACACCTCTGCATCTTCCATCTCAAACATCTTAGCTCAGAAAATAAATTGCTTCACTCTCAAGATAATTTGTGAGAAGCTTATTAGTTTGTGGTAAGTGTAAAAGTGACAAGGTAAAAGGCCTTAAATAATGTTTAGGAGAGCGCATTAGTTACCAAAATTACATTGAGAAACAAGCTGGAGACTAGATTCCAGACCTTGGAGCACCTAGCAATCGTTTGCCTTCAAAAGAAAGAGGAACAATTGTTGGGTCCCAAAGGTCTGAAATCATCAAATTTGGGAATTACACTTCGGGATTTGGATCCCAGAGAAAATGAAGGGAACAAAAGAAAGAAAAAGACCAATCAAGGGTGAGAGCCCAAAAAAGGAAGAATCAAAACAAAGCAAAAGCATAAAGAAAAAGGGGGACCCAAAATTTTGTACAGAAAATGTAGGGACGGGTATGTAGGGCATAATAGAACAAATCAAAAGTAACCAAAATACCAACAAATACCAAACACCAAACACTAACCAGATACCAAATATCAAATTCTAACCATCAAAATACCAAATACCAAATAAATACCAAGAGATAAATACCAACCACCAAAGGCGAATGAAAAACCTATGGAGTAGACTTAGGATACATACTATGGGACTGTCATTAGATGGTCAGTTACTTGAATTACCCTGGACTAGTCTCTCTGGACCCTAGACCCTCAAGCATCATCTAGGTGAGTTACCCTAGACTCATCACTCTAGACCCTAGACCCTCAACATGATAACTAATCTTGTATTTAATGTTATCCAAAAGTTTTATTATTATGTTATCACTTATTAAAAACTTACGATAGGTTACCTAGGAACTAACCTCTTTGGGCCTCAGACTCCTATTGTAAGCCACTCCCCTAAGATGCACCTAGTTAACCTCCCCTGGAGCTCATAGATCACAAATACACTGGCCCTCAAACCATAACATCACAAATCCATACTGGTCCTCAAACCATAACTGCTAGCCTTGAGAGAGAATATTACTAAGAAGGGGGGTGAGTTTGTAATCAACTGATTGAACAACTTAAAAACCTTATAGCAATACACAGGATTAACTTATTAGAATAAAATGTAAAATTCAAATAGATAAGAAAATCCAGAAAGAAATGAAACACTTGACACAAATATTTTTCTCGTGGAAACCCAATTTGGGAAAGACCATGATTGGAGTTAGTACCCACAAAATTTTGCACTCTTCAAAAGTACGCCCTATGAGGAGATTCACCCTATTAGGAATTTACAAATACATTGTTAGGTGCCACCTGGTTAAGGGATTTACCTCTAGCCCTATTAAGAGCTTTACCCTATTAGGATTAACCTTCTTAGAGGACTAAAACTAATATCTCTTCCCTTTAGACTAAACTTTATCCTGGCTTGATCGCACCTAAACACACATTGGCTATCCATGATCAACAACCAGTTCTTTCAACCTTATCACATATATATTGTTCATCAAACCCTAGAGATATCCACCACCTTAATCTTTTCCTAAATGTATTACAATTTGACTTTCAAACTTCCAGCCTAAATACTACCCTCCAATACACAAAAATTGATGTAAAAAATAACTTTCCTATACCGCGTTGATCCACACTTAGATTTACTTATGATTTCATGAAGAACAGTCAAACACATTTTGACCCCACAAACCCTTCTTCTAGAATATTCATGACACACTAGCATACAACACTGAAATGTTAGATCATCACCTTTGATCTTTAGAACACGTCACCACATCATGACTAACACAACTTTATTCACCGTTTCTTCCATACCAGTCACCGATTTAAGATCTACCATCGGTAGCTTAAGAAAATGATGTAAGTGTTCCAAGGGCTTGCTTGCACAATTGACTAAGAAGATATTCTTTGTCTTCTTCAAGGATCCTAATCTCCTCTAGGTCCTTATTAGGCTTAGATGATTAACTAATTCCTAATCCAACTCTTCTCTAAGAGTCTCACACTTTGTGCTTCACCTTTGAAAGACTAACACCTTAGTAGTTACTTCACTTCCTCTCCTACACTTAGAAGGATCTAAGTGCCAACTCCACTCTAGCATTCATGAATCATTTTAGGGGTATCTATCATCATTTATATAGTCCATTTTATCCCATTTGAATCCATTTTGAGGGTTCTCTTAACTCTTTTTAGTCGAGTTCAAACTTTAGTCTCCATGACGCCTAATTGGGCTTATTTCCTTGTAGCCTTTTACAGTGTGTTTTTCCCAATTATTTCAAAACTTTCCCAAAGAAGTTGAAAAAATAGTCACACATTTAGATACCCTTTATCACTTTACAAAATATTTTGAAGGTTTTAGTTTCCCAAGCCCTTCATACATAGGGTTCCTACAATCTAGGTCCAATAGGGCTAATAGGCCTAATTTCTAGGACTGTCTACAACTTAGTTGTAAACTTACTCTAAAATTGGTCTTATTGATTGGTATGAACTCAACCATCATAGTATGTTATGATATGACTAAACCATAACTAGAAATGTACTTTTCCCGTACAGTACTTCTCTACCCTGCAAGATATGCTCACTTTTTCATCACTAAACCTCTAACCGGGCACTGTCTGCTCGCCTAGGGCTTAGTAGTAAAAATATCTCTCCATTTTCCTTAGACTCCTAATCCTAAACATATATACACTTTTGAATCCCCTAACATATCCATCCATCCTTAGGTGTTTCCCATGGTTAGATTTCATGGGGGAGCCATGAATCGACTAACTGGTCAAGACAAGACCAGTGAACACACAAAACACAAAATAATTTACCTCAAACCTTAGAATATCTCTAAACAACTATCTTACTGAATGAAAGATTCTTGTAAATATCCTATGAACACAAAACAATCATTAAACTAAACCATTCAATCCATTTGATGTTACTGTCACAATAAAATGCATGGGATTTCTGAAAAACATAGAATTGCAGAGCTCTCTTCAATCTTCACCACTTGTTACAATCATCACTTGTCATGAGTTTCAAGTCTTGTGTAACATTAGGTGCCTTTTCCATGATTCTAGGGACTATTAGTCGACATCGCACTTCCTATTCATAAGGGGATCCAAAGATAACCAGGTTGCATGCAACATTTGCAATAATTGCAAATGTTGTCATAGCAACATTTTAGCAACTTTTGGCATCTTTGCCATTATGAATTCTCCCTAATTTTTAGGACATCTAACCTCTTCATTTCAAGGATCCAAGATCATTTATGACCTTATGGAATCTCTATGACATCATAAATGTGTTAAGACACATTGAAGACTCTAACCCAAACTCCTAACACTAAGAATTTAAAAACTACTAACAATGGCTAATTTGGTGACCTTAGTCCTAATGACTAACTCACCTAGCCCACATTGCAAAGACCTTCTAAGGTCTAAAAAAAATGTAACTATCTTGACTTGGCCAATTCAAAGTACAATCCAAAACATACTAACTATGGACGTTAGCCTAGGTGTGCACCTGCACCATCCTCCCCAAAACAAAAAGTTCAATCCACCCTTGGATTGAGGATGCTTGGATCAATCCCCATCTTCTTTAACTATGATTTTTTTACCCATACTGCATCAAATTTCATTTGATCATGCTTATTTATCGAGTGTTCCTTGTAGGCTTTGGTTCTAGTCTGTTTGTAGACTCTGGTATCCAATACACTGTCAACTCTTGTGACTGTAGCAGGGGGTAAATGGATATCTTCCACATCTCTGATCACTTCTTTGAGACTCTGATCCATGTCTTGTAGTGGTCCTTTGTAATGGACTAAGTCTGCAATATTAAAAATAGGTGATAGTCCACCATCTTCTGGGAGCTCAACTCTAAATGCATCATCACCATACTTAGCTAAGATAGGACAGAGACCTATCCTTCTCATCTGCAACTTGTAAGGGACTCCCTTTTGAATTCTTGATTTGTTAAGATGCACCATGAACATGTCTCCCACATTGAATTGAACTGCTCTCCTACTCTCATCAACCTTGGTTTTATGTTTCAAGGTGTTCTCTGTCAACATTTTCCAAACTGTATCATGTATCTCCTACATTGAATAAGAAAAATCATCTGCATATCCACTTGCCTTGATTCCATCCTTAAAGTCTCTCAACTCATAGACTCCTCTAGGATGTAATCCATACACTACCTCAAATGGGCTCTTCCCTATTGAGCTCATGATGGTATCATTGTAGGCATGCTCTACTTGCCCAATCAATTAATCCCAAAACTGTCCATACTCCTTGGTCAAGCATCTTAGTAGATTTACAAGGCTCCTATTCACCACTTCAGCCTAACCATCAGTCTGGGGATGGTATGTAGACCCAAACGATAAATTAGTGCCCAATATTTGCCAAAGAGTCTTCCAGAAATGACTCATAAATTTGGTGTCTCTATCTGACACTATGCTCATAGGCAACCCATGGATTCTTACTATCTCTTTGAAGAAGAGAGAGGCTATTTGGCTGGCATCATTAGTTGTCTTACATGGCACAAAGTGAGCCATCTTGTCGAATAGGTCCACAACTACATATAAACTATCCATTTCTTGTCTTGTCTTCAGTAACCCAACTACAAAATCCATGCTCAAGCATTCCCATGGCCTAGTGGGAATAGGTACTAGCTGATAAAGGCCTACATTTGAAGAAGTACCTTTTTTCTTTGACATACAATACAACTTTCCACATACCTCTTAACATCAAGGTTCATCCTTGGCCAATAATAGAACCTTTGAACAAGTCCTTGGGTCTTAGTGATCCCAAAATAACCACTCAATGCACCATTCTGCTTTCCTTGGATTTAGTTGTCCCTAATAGACCCTCTAGGGACACATAATTGATTTATCTTAAACAAAAGATTACTTTGAAAAGTGTATTCAACATACTTACTATGAAAATGGTTCTTGTATTCAGCACATACCTTATAAATGTCTGTAAAGTCTTCATCATCAGCATATAGATCCTTGAAATGATCTATTCCCATACTCTTCAACTGAATTTCCTGAATTGTGAGAGCTCTTCTAGACAATGCATCTGCCACTTTATTGAGGACACCTTTCTTGTGTTTGATATTAAAGGTATAAGCTTGTAGGTACTCAACCCACTTCATGTCCTTGTGACTTAACTTTTCTTGAGAGTTCAAGAAACTCAAAGCTTGATTATCCGAGTAGAATATGAACTCCTTGGGGAGTAAATAGTGTCTCCATTTCCTTAAAGCCTAAACCAATGCATACATTTCAAGGTCATAGGAAGAATACTTCCTCTTGGATTCACTCAACTTTTCTGAATGAAATGCTACTAGTCTACCCTCTTGGCTTAGGACAGCTCCAATAGCCACATTGCTTGCATCACACTCAATGGTTAAAATCTTCTCAGAGCTTGGCAAGACTAAGATAGGTTGTGTAGAAATATTTTGTTTCAATAACTCAAAGCTCTTAATGGCTTGTTCATTCCACATGAACTTAGTCTTCATTCCTCCTTTGATTGTGTCCAACATAGGAGCACAAATAGCACTAAACTACCTTATAAACTTCCTATAATATTAAGAAAGGCCATGAAAAATTCTTACCTCTATTGTTGACCTTGGAGTAGGCCAATTCATGATGGCTTCCACTTTACTTTTGTCCATCTTCAGATTGCCATGAGAGAGAACAAAGCCAAGGTAAACTAGCTTTATTTTAATGAACTCACATTTCTCCAAGTTGATCATTAAATTTTCTTCATGCAACTTCTTGAAGATAGTCTCAAGGTGTTGAAGATGTTCCTCTCTTTTCCTTCTATAAATCAATATATCATCAAGATATACTACTACAAATTTGCCAATATAGTCTTTGAGGACTTCATTCATGAGCCTCATGAATGTGGAGGGGGCATTAGATGGTCCAAATGACATGACAAGCTATTCATACAAACCTTCATTAGTTTTGAATGTTGTCTTCCATTCATCTCCCTCATGTATCCTAATTTGGTGATAGCCACTCTTCAAGTCTATCTTACTAAAGTACTTAGCTTCAGCTAGACAATCCATTAGGTCCTCAATCCTAGGTATGAGAAACCTATACCTAATGGTTATCTTATTTATGGCTCTTGAATCAGTACAAAGCCTCCATGTTCCTCCTTTCTTTGGTGCTAGGATAGTAGGTACTACACAAGGGCTAATGATTTTCTTAATAAGGCCTTGGTTAAGGAGTTCTTCTATTTGCCTAGCAATTTCCTCATTTTGTTGAGTGGTCATCTTGTAAGCTACCTTATTAGGTAGAGTAGCTCCATGTATGAAGTCTATCCTGTGACTTATGGCTCTTATAGGGGGTAATGCTAATGGCTTTCCATCACTTACTATACCTTCATAATTCTACAACATACTTTATATCTCCTTAGGTAGCTTTGGATTCTTGTCTCCTTTTCCTTCATTCTTTTCTCTTGGCCTTAGCACCAATACATAGCCAACTCCTTCTCCTTCTTCCATGGCTTCTATGAACTCTTTTTCACCCACCATGAGCACATTAGGACCTTCTCTCTTCAGATCTGCATCTTCTAACAATGATTGGATTTTAAAAGTTACTTTATCCTTCTTGAATATATAGGATTTCTTCACTCCATCATGGATAGCTTGGCGGTCAAATTGCCATGGTCTGCCTAGGAGGAAGTGACATGCATCCACAGGAAGCACATCACATAGAACCTTGTCCTTATATCTTTGATTAGATAACTCTACCCAAGCTTGCTTGTTGACTAATACATGTTGTCCCTTATTGAGCCATGTGACCTTGTAAGGATGGGTATGAGGTATCCTTGTCATGCCTAACTTGATGACTACTTCTTCTAACACATTGTTGTCAGTAGACCCTGAGTCCACAATGACTCTACATACTTTTCCTATCACCTTACATTTGATTCTAAATAGGGACCTTCTTTGGCTTGGATCCTCCTTGACTAGTTCCTTGATCAATGTTCTCCTCATCATGAGGTTCTCACCTTCTTCTGAATTCATTGGTACCTCAGAGTGTGTTTATGCTGCACTTGTCTCTTCATGAACTAAATTAGTTCTCTTGTTTCCTCCTTGAGAAGTACTACCCTTCTCTGGACACCTATAGGCAGGGTGTCCCATTTGGTTGCAATGGTAGCATTTCATATTGGCAAAGTAATTGCCTCTTCCTTGTCCACCACTTCTTCCTTTGAAGTTTGAGTTCCTTCCTCTACCACATATACTAGAACTTCCCTCTTGCTGCTCAGTGTACTTGACTTGTCCTTGTGTCCTTGGTTCTAAACTTCTTCCACCATATCCACCTCTTGATATGCTACTATCCGTTCCTTTACCTCTTCCTTTGGAGGTTTGCTCCTATTTTCTTTTACCTTTCTATTCTATCTTTAAGGCCATTTGATAACATTGGTGAATGGTTTTGAAGTTCACAAGACTCATGTCTTCTTGAATAGGCCACTTGAGTCCATTCAGATATCTAACTAGTTTGATGCTTTCATCCTCCACCACTTGTGACCTTAAGCACAAATTTTGAAACTCTTCGGTGTATGCTTGGACATCCAAATATTTTTGTCTAAGATTGTGTCTTCTCCTATGCAACTGAACCTCATAATCATTAGGCAAGTAAGTCTGCTTGAACTTAGTCACCATTCCCTTCCATGAGACTATAGGACTCTTTCCTTCTTTCTCCCTTTCAGTTTGAACAAGCTTCCACCATGTGAGAGTTGATCCTCTCAATCTTGTCTTGGCCACACTCAATTTTTGGGCCTCTATGATACCATCACATTCGAAATGGTTCTCTATACTATCAATCCAATCCATAACTGAATTTGGATCCATTTGTCCACTAAAAGGTGGTACACCCTCTAAAACTTTGCCACTTAAAGCCTGTAGTGCCTTTAAGAAGGGTTCTTGGTCACTGACAAGGTTAGGGGTTGGAACTTCCTCTTCTACATCCACTCCCTTTTCCCTTGCTTCTTCTTCTTCTTTCTAATCTATCTTATCTTTCATCTTCCCAGCTTTGTCTTGGACTTCTCCCAAGAATTGCTCCATTTGAAACAACCTTTCTCTCAACAACTTGTTGTCTTATTCTTTCTCTTCTACCTTTTTAGCTAACTCAGAATTAGTCACCATGGTTTTATCTTTCTCTAAACTTCTAGGTGTATTCTCTCCCACTGATTCAGTAGGCTGAAACATCTACCATAAGCCTAATGTCAATCAAGCTCTGATACCAATATGATGTAAGTGTTCCAAGGGCTTGCTTGCACAATTGACTAAGAAGATACTCTTTGTTTTCTTCAAGGATCCTAATCTCCTCTAGGTCCTTATTAGGCTTAGATGATTAACTAAGTCCTAATCCAACTCTTCTCTAAGAGTCTCACACTTTTTTCTTCACCTTTGAAAGACTAACACCCTAGTAGTTACTTCACTTCCTCTCCTACACTTAGAAGGATCTAAGTGCCAACTCCACTCTAGCATTCATGAATCATTGCAGGGGTGTCCATCATCATTTAGACAGTCCATTTGATCCCATTTGAATCCATTTTGAGGGTTCTCTTAACTCTTTGTAGTCGAGTTCAAACTTTAGTCTCCAAGAGGCCTAATTGGACTTATTTCCTTGTAGCCTTTTACAATGTGTTTTTCCCAATTATTTCAAAACTTTCCCAAAGAAGTTGAAAAACCAGTCACACATTCAGATACCCTTTATTAATTTACAAGATATTTTTAAGGTTTAAGTTTCCCAAGCCCTTCGTACATAGGGTTCCTACAATTTAGGTCCAATAGGGCTAATAGGCCTAATTTCTAGGACTATCTGCAACTTAGTTGAAAAATTTCTCTAAACTTGGTCTTAGTAATTTTTATGAAATTGACCATCATATTATGTTAGGATATGACTAAACCCTAACTAGAACTGTACTTGGCTCATATAGTACTTCTCTACCCTACAAGATATGCTCACTGTTTCATCACTAAACCTCTAACTAGGCACTGTCTGCTCGCCTAGGGCTTAGTAGTAAAAATAGCTCTCCATCTTCCTAATACTCCTAATCCTAAAAATATATACACTTCTGACTCTCGTAACATATCCATCCATCCTTAGGTGTTTCCCATGGCTAGATTTCATTGGGGAGCCATGAATCGACTGACTGGTCAGGATAGGATCAGTGAACACACAAAACACAAAATAATTTACCTTGGACCTTAGACTATCTCTAAACAACTAGCTTACTAAATGAAATATTCTTGTAGCTACAATCATTAAACTAAACCATTCAATCCATTTGATGTTACTGTCACAAAAAATGTATGGGATTTCTGAAAAAACAAAAAATTGCAGAACTCTCTTCAATCTTCACCACTTGTTACAATCATCACTTGTCATGAGTTTTGAGTCTTGTGTAACATTAGATTCCATCTCCATGATTCTAGGGACTGTTAGTCTTTATCCCACTTCCTATTCATAAGGGGATCCAAAGATAATCGGGTTGCATGCAACATTTGCAATAATTGCAAATGTTGTCACAACAACATTTTAGCAACTTTTGGTATCTTTGCTATTATGCCTTCTCCCTAATTTTAGGACCTCTAACCTCTTCATTTCAAGGATCTAAGATTATTTATGACCTTATGGTATCTCTATGACATCATAAATGTGTTTATGACACATTGAAGACTCTAACCCAAACTCCTAACACTAAGAATTTAAAAACTACTGACAATGGCTAATTTGGTGACCTTAGTCCTAATGACTAACTCACCTAGCCCACATTGCAAAGAACTTCTAAGTTTTAAAAACAATCTAACTATCTTGACTTGGCCAATGTCAAGTACAATCCAAAACATACTAACTGTGGAGGTTAGCCTAGGTGTGCTCCTGCACCAGAAAATAAGCTCTTTATCATAAAATCACTTCTATAGCTGCAATACTTGATCACTGGTCATCCAAATAAGTTACGATCAAAACCATAGATTCTACACACTATCAATAACATTATCCTATAACTGCGCCACATACCGCATCATAGATTTGACAAACCAATCAAATCACCTATCACATGTCACTAATTGTTCTAGCAGTTGCACTGTCAACCTTCATCTGATCATAACTTGCTTACCAATATACATCAATAGTATTGGTCAGACGTTTGACATTTAGAGACATCCCCAAGTCTCTCATAAGGATCGCTACAACTGAAACTCATTGCAAAAATATTTTCATCATTCTTATACTCAACAAAATACTAGGAACACAAGATCAATACTTGACATCAATGACAACAAAATAATTGATCATCATGCAATCAAATATGTATCATGACAACACCATAAATCACTTACCATTACTGCATTAGTTATGTCAACAATCTACCCCTTTGGTATTGATGACAACACAAAAAATCATCTACTTACCTTCTCAATTAGTTATATTCCTTAGAAACAAAAATGTTTCCACTTTTGTATGTCTTCTGTGAGGTTTCTCCCCCTTTCACTGAACTTCTCTCCAACACCATCCTCTTCATTCTGTGTCTTTCAATTTGTCTCCTCCCATTCTTGTCTCCTTCCTTTCTCTCCCCCTTTGACAATAATGCCAAAGGTTTGAATCAATTTGACTGACCATGTTTTTTAAATTATTTTCCTCTTCACTACACTAACTGGTGCCCTTAAGGAGTAGCCCCACAACATCAATCCAATCATAATATATTCAATGCATATAATGGACCGAGGAAACAACATCTCTTTTAGTTCAATTTAGGTCCTAGGAAATCACCCTCAACCTACCTCTTAGATACTCAAATGCATCCTTAGGTAATGGATTTGTGGCAATATCTGCTACTTGTTCCTTAGTTGGTACATACTCCAATCGTACCTCTTTTTCTTGCACCTTTTCTCTAACAAAGTGATATTTAATAGATTTGTGCTTTGTCTTAGAGTGCATCACTGGGTTCTTAGATATATTGATAGAACTTGTATTATCACATTAGATAACCACTGATTCAGTTACCTTTTCTTGAATTCCTTCTAGTAGCTTCTTGATCCACACCACTTGTGTACAATTGACAGCCGCAACAACTTATTCAACTTCAGCTATGGATTGGGATATAAAAAAAAAATTTACTTGTCCAAGACACAAGTCTATCACCAAGAAAGAATGCACCACCATTTGTGCTCTTCCTATCATCCACATTTCCTTCCCAATTTGCATTAGTAAAAAAATTTAAAGAGAAACCACCCTTATGAGCATACCAAAAACCATAGTTTTTAGTCCCTTTAAAATATCTGAATATCCTTTTCACCACTATCATATGTGATTCCTTAGGATTAGCATAAAACCTAGTCACTAACTTAACTTCTTGTACTACATCTGGTCTACTATGCACAACATATTTTAACTTACCAATCATGGATCTATACCAAGTTGCATATACCTCCTTAGATTCATCATCCTTTGACAATTTACAACCTATCACCATAGGAGTGCCAACCGGTTTTGAGTCTTCTAACCTAAATACCTTCAATATATCTTTCACATATTTGAACTAGCTGATGTAGATTCCATCTCTGAGTTGTGATATCTTCAATCCAATGAAGAATTTGATCTCCCTGATCATTGAAATCTCAAATTCCATCTTCATCTCATCTTCAAATTCTATACGCATCTCATCATTTCCACCAAAAATGATGTCATCTAAAAAAAATTTAGCAATCAACAATTTGTCATCCTTCTCCATCTTCAATTATACATTGTTTTTTTCACTTGTCCTGATGAAACCAATTTTGATAAGATATGAGTGTAGTCTCTCATACCATACCCTTGGTGCTTGTTTTAATCCATATAAAGCTTTTTGTAGTTTTCACACCATGTTCTTTCCTTTAGATGAAGAAAAACCTTCAAGTTGTTCAATGTGCACTTCTTCTTCCAGAATACCATTTAGAAATTCTGACTTGACATCCATTTGATATACTTTGAAATTTTTGTAAGAAACATATGCAAGTAGAATCCTCACACCTTCAAGTTTGGCCACAGGTGAAAATGTTTCACCATATTCCAAACCTTCCTTGTGTGCATAACCTTTACATACAAGTCTTTTCTTTTTTCTCACTACTTCACCTGACTAATTCATCTTGTTCTTGAAAATCCACTTGGTTCCAATCACGTTCTTATCCACCGGTCTGGGAACTAATGTCCATGTTTTTTTCTTCTCAATTTGTTCCAACTCTTCTTCCATAGTTTTCACCCTGTCATCATCCTTTAATGATTCTTTCATAGTTTTAGGTTCAAGTTCTGAAAGTCAAAATATGCTCTCTCTTACCTTTCTTCTAGTTAGAACACCTACATTCTTATAACCAATAATTTGATTAGTAGAGTGATCCATTTTCACATACCTTGGTGACATCAGTTCAGATCTAGGAGTCTCTTCTATTGCTTGTACTGGTTCCTCCTCATTGACTTATCTATCTTGATTTTTAGCTTCTTGCTCCACTAGTTGTACGTATAGAAAACCTTTGATAGTCTTCAGGTTCCTTCTTGCTAGATTCATCATTCTACTCAGACAATTCATCAACTCTCACATTTGCACTTTCTACTGTCTTGTTGTTTCTCTTGTTCAGACACTTTTAGGCCTTTCTTTTTGTAGAATATCCCTTCATCTCTCTTAGGATCAAACTGGCCTATATTTTCATCTCTCTTAATGTAACATATTCTCCCAAATACTTTCAAATAATTCACATTCGGTGAGTGACCATGCCATATCTCATAAGGAGTCTTGTTTGTTCCTTTCTTTACCTGTACCTGATTCAATGTATACATAACAGTGCTCACAACTTCCCCCCAAAATATTTGTGCCACACCCTTTTGAATATTCAATGTCCTTGCACAATCAATTATTGATTTGTTTCTTCTCTCTGCATTACCATTCTGCTCGGGGGTTCTAGTAGCTGACATTTGCCTTTTGACTCATTTTTCCTCACAATATGTAACAAACTCATGTGAAGTGAAATCACCTCCTCTATCCGATCTTAAGCACTTTAGGTTCTCATCGTTCTCCTTTTCCACTAAATATTTGTATATTTTGAACATATGAGAAGCTTCTTATTTATCCTTTAGAAACATAGCCCATTGATGAACTATAACTGATTGAATGTTTGAAGAAGACAATTTGATGATCACCGAGCTATAGAAAGTAAATGCAAGACATTAAATCAGTTAATATATTGTATTGTCATTAATGTCAAATTGATATAATCTGATTGGTCATATACATATTAGACTTCAAGAAACCAAAGAGATAAAGTTTCTGTTATCGATAAACATAAAAAGCCAGTGTATACCGAGCGACAGTAACCACCGACGGATAGTGCACACTGACGAATAGAGAACCCCAAGAAGTCACAGTGTATACTGAGCACCGCAACCCCGAGCATAACTGAAGTGAACTCTGAGAAGTTCATAGTGTTGACCGATGGACAGTCATTGAAACTCGAGGACAACTGGATTCAATGACCGAGAAACTAAGAGTTGATCACCGATCAGAACTGGAGTTAGAAAATGACAAAACACTTAGATGGAAGGAGCTATATTTAGAGTTAACTAGTTCATAACTTTGTTTTCATAGACCAGTTGAACTGAAGATCTAAAGCTAGTTTTATTCCTAGTTATCAAGAAGAAATCTACAGGATAAAACTAAAGCAAGCTTTAAATCAATGCATGGCGAGATTTGTGGATCAAGAAAGCTATCTATGTCAAGAAGAAGAAAGACAAGGAGATGAAACATTGAAATCATGTCTATATAAAGAGACAAGTAATTAATTATCAAGAGAGGAATTTTGAATATAATTTTGGTGAAGATAGAAGTCTTCATACAGATCTGATCATACAAGCTAAAGAACAAAGCCAAGAATTCTGCAGACACCGAGCAACAAAGAAGCAACAACATTCAATGAGTAGAAAGAAGGAGAGAAAAGGAATTGAAGATAACATTGATCGGAAGAGGTATTATGGACTTACAATAGATCTGAAAATCTGCAAGTTTAAGTTGTATTAATGAACAGATCATTTACTACTTAATTTTAACCATTGATTCATAAAATCTCTTAACTGAGTGGGATTTAACAATCCTTAATGTGTTGAGATACTCAAGAGTATGAGAATTTTTTTACTTGTTGACAACATAGTAAATGCACAAGGTCAAAAGACTAACCAATGGTTTTAAATCCTCTAACAAGGTCACACTTAACAATGTGTTTGTAACCTTTAACAGGATTGGCTCTTCACCGAGCTCACTTCAAAAGAGTAAACATTTTGGGTTACCAGTCCCAAGTGGTTTTTCCCTTAACAGGGTTTTCATGTTAAAAATCCATGCATCAAATGTGTATATTGTTCATTCCTTTGATGTTTTTCTTTACACATTAATAAAATAGGATTGGTCGGTAAACACTAAGTTTATTTACTGCTATTCGGTAAAAGCTAGGAAAAAATAAACTGCTATTTGGTAAAGCTTAGAAAAGGATAAACAGAGTATTCACCAAGCAGTTTATATTTGTTAAGATTAATTAAAGGCATACATCTTGTAGGACTAAATGATAACTAGAGGTATTATATTTCTGATATAAATTTTTAATTGGATTATTGGATTATTTTTTGAGGCCACTGATTCACCCTCCCCCCTCTCAGTTATTCTAATAATTGGTATCAGAGCAAGTGTGCTTGGAAGAGAGTTTCAAGACTCAAGTTAAGATCAAAAGATGGGTAAAAGGGATGTGCCTAAGTTGAACAAGGACAAATTTGCATCATGGAAAAGTAGGATAAGACTCCACCTATCAGGTATTAGAAATGATGTCACACAGTACTTAGATACTAAATTTGTTTTATCTATTGGACCTCCGACAGTTGACCAATTGAGAGAGAAACATGAACATAATTCTATAATGATAGAACTTTCTTCCTCAGTGTCTGATGTTGAATTTGAAGATGTCAAATCATGCACCACTACAAAGCAAATGTGGGACAAACTCAAGCTAGTACATGGAGGAGATAAAAATGTGTTCAGGGCTAAAGCTGAAAGCCTAAGAGGAAAGTTTGATGACCTAAGAATGAAAGAAGGAGAAAACATCACTTAGTACATTAGTAGAATCAAAAATGTTGTTAATGCTATCCGAGGAGTAGGAGGTGTACTTGAAGAAGAAACAATGGTAAGTAAAATTCTAAGAACCTTACTGCTTGTTTATGCTATTAGAGTATTTGTAATTCAAGAAATGAGAGTAGTAGCCAATAAAAATGTTACTCTAGATATTTTGATTGGTAGACTTATTTCATTTGAGATGAATAACTTTAAAAATAGTGTCTTACCAAATATTGAGTCTGCATTCAAATATTCTCTGAAAACAAGTAAATCAAGTCATAAACACACTATGAGAAATGATAGTGAAAGTGATAGTGATAAATAAGAACTTTATGAAATTGAATCACTAATGGTTAGAAGATTGCAAAGAGGCAAAGGTATCTACAAAGGTAAATTACCATTGGTTTGTTTTAATTGCAAAGAAATTGGACACTTTGCTGCTAGATGCCCTAACAAGAGAAAATATGAAAGAAACAATGACAAATCTTATGAAAAGAAGTTTGATAGAAGTGATGACCGAGACTACCGAAGTAACCAACACTCTAACAGAAAAGATAACCGAGACTACAAGGACAAAGGCAAGAAAGCTTGTTACCTGGTTGAGAACAATGCTGAAAAGACTGACACCAAATTTGATGAAGATACTAAGGTGGTATTTGTTGCTATGGAGGATGATTCAGATGAAGAAGATAGGTATGTTGAGACTGCACTCATATCTAAGGTTAGTAAAATTGATGTTTGGCTTATTGATAGTGGTTGTACTCACCACATGACTGGAAATAAGAAAAATCTTGAAAATTTTGAATATTATAATGGTGGATCGGTAAGAATGGGTAATGACTCACCTTGTCCAGTTGAAGGTAAAGGAACCATCATGTTGAATAATCTAATCATATTTTAAAATGCATATTGGGTGAAAGGACTTTACTATAATCTATTGAGCGTTTCACAGCTAAATAACATAGGTCACCGAGTTGCATTTGAGAACCAAAAGGAAAAGACCTATAATGAAATAGGAAGGTTGATCGATACTGGTGAATAAAAAAAGGTAACCTATTCTATCTTGATAATATTGAGACCACTTGTTTATTGGCTGGAAATGAATACATTTGGTTGTGGCATAAAAGGTTATGTCATGTGAATTTTGACAACATGGTTAGGATAAGAAAGAAAAGAAAAGTAAGAGGCTTACCAAGCATGTCAAAACCTGACCATGTCATGTGTAAGAATTGTCAAAAAGGTAAAATGAAAAAGTCTAGTTTCAAGAGAAAAACCTACACATCTAATGCTATTCTAGAATTAGTCCATACTGACTTATGTGGACAAATGAGAACAAATAGCTATTATGGTGATAGATACTTCATTCTATTTGTTGATGATTATTCTAGAATGATGACTGTTATGTTCTTAAAAGAGAAATCAGAAGCATTTAAGATGTTCAAATGGTAAAAAGATATAGCTGAAAAACAAAGTGGAAAGGAACTGAAATGTATAAGATTAGATAGAGGAGGAGAATTTATTTTTGATGAATTCACTAACTTTTGTAATGAGCATGGAATTAAAAGACAAGTTTCTGCACCGAGAACACCACAACAAAATGGGATTGCTGAAAGAAGGAATAAATCAATTTTTGATTGTGCCAAAATACTAATGATTGAGAAATTAATCACACAAACATTCTAGAGAGAAGTTGTAAGTACTATTGTCTTATACATTAAATCGAGTTCAATTGAAGAAAGACACAAATAAGACACCTTATGAGTTATGGTATGGATACACACCAAATGTAAGTTACTTTAGAATTTTTGGAAGTCAATGTTATATATTGAAAGATGATAGAAATGGAAAGCTTGACTCTAAAAGTGATGAAGGAATATTTCTAGGTTATTCTACCAAAAGAAAAGCTTATAAATGTCTTAACAAACCCTCTAACAAAATCATTAAAAGTGCAAATGTTAAAGTAGATGAATTTGCTGAGAAAAATGATGAGGAAAGAAGAAAGGAACCGGACAATTAAAATAGATTTGTCTATAGTGAAGAACCTAACACTCTTCCCGAGCAATAATGTATCACTACCGAGTGACAGAACAATGCAACTGAGCAACAGGCTACACACACCGAAAATCAGGAAATTGCTCACAATGATGAACTGAGCGATTAAGATCAAAATGAATGTCAAGATTATGATCTAAATGATGTACAAATATCTAAACCTGTACTTGCTAAGTATGTAAGAAGACACCATCCACAAAACCATATCATAGGAGACAAAAAGGCTGGAATGAGAACAAGAAGTAAGTCACTGAATACTAGATGTTTGATTTGTGATTTTGAGCCTAAATCTGTTAATACTGCACTTGAAAATCAAGAATGGGTTAGTGTTATGAATGAAGAGATAGAACATATTGTAAAGAACAAAACATGGACATTAGTGCCTAGCGTAAGATAATAAAATGGATGTAGTTGTTGTTGTTTGATTTTAGGGTTTTTAATTATCCTACCTTACATTTGAAAGATTTGATTAATTTGTTTATTGAAATGTAGGGGGTAAATAAAATGCTCTCCTTTTATCCTTAGATATACAAATGAAGGATCCAAATTGATTAATCCAAAATGGAAGGATCAATGCATAAATGAATCAATCATTTGGAAATAAGAACCAAAAAGGAAGATCTTAAGTGCCCATTTATTGATTTGAATGTGTAATAGATATAGATCGATTAATAACTTTAATTGAAATGGATGGGAGAAAAGTATTAACCTTGAAATGTTGTAGAACTAAAGAATGTTTCTTTTGGGGGGCTGCACTTAGTTTTTGGAAAATCTGAGACCGGATATGGAATGGAAACGCAAAGATGAACAAAATCCGAAAATCATTTTCCATTTTGACAGAGTTCTGATTTGTACCCTCAAGTCAATGTCACCATTGACCTAGAATTCCCAATTGCGACCTAGGGAAAAATCAACCTTAAAAGTCTCAGACTAAAAATCTATTTTTGGATCCCCGAAAGTTTGTCAAAAAGGGTATCCGGATATGTACTCCGATCTTTTATTCCAAACCTATACCTACAAGAAAAATTATTTTTTTTTGGGGGGGGAGGGGTTTGCCTCGATAAAACCCCAGTTTTGGAATTAACCTTAGTATAATTGAGTTTGGATAAATAAAACAAAGTAAATAAACAAATTCACATTGCTTGTAGAAGTCCTTGTGGTGGATTCGAATCCATGATTCCACAAGTATGTATGCACCAAAAAAGGATGTAGAATGTGGAATGTAGAATGTAGGATGTCTTCAATCAATTTCTTGTAGATCTTCAACACCAATCTTGAATGGGTTCTTGAGTTAGAATAGGCTTGGAGGAATGTGGATGGAGAAATCTTCAACAAGAGGGCTCCATGGAGCTTGAATCCTTCAATGGCCACCAATGGATCTCCTTGATGAAAATGAGTTGAATGGATGAATGCTTCAATGGCTTTCTTCAAATCTTGCTTCTTCACCTTTGGATCTCACTCTTCAGTTCTTGAAAGTCTTATGATTCTTGATTGTGCTTAGTTAGAGAAAGTGAGAGGAGAAAGCATCCTTTTATATGAAACTAGCGCACAATCCTATAGAGAGGCCGACATAGGAGAATTAAATTCCAATTGGACCCATGCCCCTAGAAGAGGTCCTATATTAAATATAATTTAAGATTTGTTTTTCTGAAGACCGGAACAGCCGACCCAGAAGTGGGAATTAAATTTTTCCCAAGACCAACATCTGGAAACCCTAAAATTTTGAAATTTGAATCCCAGGCCTAGAAAAGGTCAATTGTTACCTAGTTCAAGGTTGAGGTTGACCTTGGTCAAGGTCAAGGTCGAGGTTGACCTTGACCCAAAAATTTCAACCTTGACCCTTAGGTCAAAGTCCTAGTTTTTTAGTCTGGGGTGCCAAAAATAGGTTGGAAAAAGTGGAAATGGGGAAAAACAGAGGGATAAAGCTAGATCAAAGTCAAGGACCCATTCAAGGCTCTTGAGATGACCGCAAACCACTTACTCAGAAGGAAAAACTAGTCTACCATGGAAGTGCTTCCATTTTTTGACTATACATTTAGCCCCCACTTTAGCTAGAGTATGGACTCAATACAAACAATTGGTAAAGGAGATAATAAAGAATAGATAATCTTATTGGAATAAAAAGGGACAAATAAATCATCAAGCCCCCAAGGGACTTAATTCTTTATCAACCCTAAGATCATGATAAGAGAGACATCACCAATTAAGGAGAAAGAGAGAGAGGGTATGGTTACCTCGCCCAATGAGAACTTATGTCCCATTGTGAACCACACAATGAAAAAGTATAACTGGAAAGATGGAATTGAACCACCTAGTGAATGTGGCTACTCATTACTCAACCCATCAAGGAGATCTATTCTTAAGAACACCTTCCAACCTTAAGAGATCATAACATTATAAATTGAAACTGGAGGGATCAAGAGATCCATGTAAATTTAAAATGGAGGGATCAAGAGATCCTAAAATTAAAATTTCCATTCTTTAAGGATTAGTCTTTAATCCATAAAGGGAAAAAAAATTAGGCTTCTAAAATATTTTGAACGTGCGTGTGTACAAAAAGTGAGTAGAGTGTATGCCCCCACATTAAATTCATTGCTAACACTTTAACAGGAGAAATGGATTTGACGGAAACATAAACAATTGTACTGATTACATTTCCACTACGAGATGCCCCCAAGAAAAGAAAAATTATCAAGGGAAATATCACATAAACATACGAAGAACACAAAAAGGATCTACCTACTGTGGGGTCAGTATGATCATAGGATAACATGTACATATATATATGATATTATTGCAAATGAATTGACATCATTCCCTAAATAAAGTAGAACTACAATCACAATGGAGGAAAGAAAACTCAAGAGTTACTAAGAAGAGTCTTTTCGGACCACAACATGGAGACCAAAAAGAATCAATGCTACCATGTCGCAGATCCAAGTGGACTACACAAGGAAAACATTTATGAACAATAGCACAAGTACAACATAACATGAAAACAACATATAGAAGAATAGAGATACATATAGAGGAATTATACAACAGGTTTGATTCCTTTATCACCTTGCACCAAAAAAGTAACAAGGGTCGTATAAAAGAGTCTAACAAACATTTAGCAAACACATTACGGGAGAAGAATAGTACAAAATGCAAACACAAAAAGGGATACCATGAAGGACAAGCCAATCAAGTGCATTGCCTACTCTCCCCATCTCAATTTATGTTATTTAGGGAAGGTGGGCAAATCGCAAGAGAGACTATATCCAATACAGTAGGAATAATAGCCAGTTCCAAACAAGGATCCTCTTAAAAATTACATTGCTCGATACTAGGTGTAATTGTCAATTGAGTTGAAAGCATATGAGGTAAGTTAGTATCAAGATCAATGGTCTCATATTCATCACTAAGATCAATAGGATCATCTAGAGTATCCTCCTCATCAAGATTA
>MU225594.1:324697-335490 GCA_018584345.1 Thuja plicata | reverse complement strand
CCCAAGCATAATCACCTAATGGAAATCAAGAGGATATTTAGATATCTTAAGGGAACTATAGACTATGGTTTATGGTATCCTAAATCAGAGAATACACAAATTCATGTGTATACTGATGCAGATTGGGAAGGTTGTATTGATGAAAAAAAGAGCACTTCAGGAGGAGCAGTATTTCTTGGAGAAAGGTTGGTATCTTCGACAAGCAAGAAGCAAAACTATATTTCTTAGTTAACGATAGAGGCAGAATATGTTGCAGCAGCAGTGAATTGTAAAAAAATTGTTTGAATCAAGCAGATGGTTAAAGACTTTGGTATTCAGGTTGACTATCCTATTTTTATTCATTGTGATAACACCAGTACTATTAACATGTCTAAGAACCCTGTGATGCACGCAAAGAAAAAACACATAGAGATCAAGTACCATTTTTTGAGAGAAAAATTTGCAGACAAGGAAGTGACATTGGACTATGTAAGCACAAAAGATCAGTTAGCAGAAATTTTCATGAAGCCTTTAGCAAAGGATACTTTTGAGTATCTAAGGGAGAAGTTGGGAGTAATTCCCTCTCCTAAGTCTGATTAGAGAAAGTAGCACGTATATTAGTCTTGTGTGACTGATGAATGGTTGACTACTCTACTTCTGGAGTAGTACCTGTGCATAATGGTTTATGGCACCCTTTGTCATTGATGTCAATGGGGGAGTTTGTACTAAAAACAAGGAAAACAAGGAACACATACAAGGAGCCTATACTCTGGTGGAGTACACAGATAAAACACAGTCTAAGCAACTGTAGTAGTGTAGATGAATCTTTGATGATAATATTGAGAAGATTGTAAAAGAAAGAAGACACCATGAACAAAAGTTGTTTTTATCATATGTTGCCATCAATGCCAAAGGGGGAGATTGTTGGAGATTTGATTCTGAATAG
Source organism: Thuja plicata (assembly GCA_018584345.1). Classification (NCBI taxonomy): domain Eukaryota; kingdom Viridiplantae; phylum Streptophyta; class Pinopsida; order Cupressales; family Cupressaceae; genus Thuja; species Thuja plicata. Next base: position 334,565 of record MU225594.1, on the reverse strand, counting down.
TTGATTAATTGTATGTTTGTCATCGATGACAACATATAATACTGTTGTCTGACTTTCAGTCACCCCTTTTTTTGGCATTATAGTCAGTCTGGTTAGTCTTGAGTCTAGGTATAAGTCGTTATAGGTAGGTAATCTTTGCCAGATTTCCCTTCATTTGCCTTTTGTTCTAAGCCAGGGGGATGTTTTCAAGGTCTCATTAATTGGGTAGGTTGTAGCACCCAATCTGGCAAAGATTATGATCTTGCAATTGATGATCTTTTCAGCAGAAGAATAGTTGGTGATTATGGTTTCCAGGAATTCAGAAAGTCTGAAAAGAAAGTGCTGTTGATTGTATTTCTTGTTTGGCAAGTTTCCTGGTTCCTTGTCCTGATCTCTGTGCTATGGTAAACCCTAGAAACCCTAGACTTTCCAAGTGTTAAATGATGAAATAAACCCTAAGTCTTGGCATTCTATTTTGTAGTTACCTTTTTCCCATTCACTAATGGCATGTGCTTTAATTTGAATTGCCTTGTCGCGATACCCTGAGCGAATATCCCTTTTGCTTTCCTGACTTTGCATTTTTTCTGTGTCACGTAGTCTCCTAATGCTTCTGAATATTCCTTCTGTGTTTTGAGACTTAGCGCCTTCTTCACAGTCGGGTAGTCGCAGGATACTTATATCATAAAGCCTTTATGCAAATGGGACCCACTTCTCAGTCGGGTGATCACGGGAAGTTCTTGACAGTTATGAAAAGGTCTTCAGACTTCGCGAATGCTTCAGTCGTGTTATCGCTAGATCAAGCCAGAGTTAACAGTTAAGTTAGGCAGTTAGTCGCATGATCTCAAAAGGAAACGAAGGTTAAGAGGTTCTAGCTCAGACTTCGTGACTAATCGACTGTGGTTTGCAGAAGTGCTTAGTCGGGTTGTTGCCAGAAAGAGAAAATAGTTTCAGCAATTCCAAGACTAAGGGCATGTGTTTTAAATCAGTCGCCTCATCGCGTTACCCGACTGAATATTCCATTTGTCTCCCCGACTCTGCGTTTTCCTTCAGTCACGTGGTCTCGTTCAGAATCAGTATATTCCCTAAGTGTTATGAGACTCAGCGATTTCTTCATGTCAGGAAGTCGCAAGATGACCATGTATAAAGCTTTATGAAGGAGGGACCCACTGCTCAGTCGGGTGATCGTAAGAAAGTCTCAGCAGTTACCAAAGTGTCTTCCAACTTCGTGATTACCTTTCAGTCATGTTATCACTGAATCAAGCTGAAGTTAATAGTTAAGCAAAGTCTTCAGTCGCGTGATCGCGAAATGAAATGGCGGTTAAGAGGCTTTAGTCCCAACTTCATGACTGACCATTGCGGTTTGCAGAAATACTCAGTCGGGTGATCGCGGTAAACTTCTCACAGTTATGAAAATGTCTCCCAACTTCGTGATTGCCTTCAGTCGTGTTATTACCAGATCAATCAATGCTAACGGTTAAGCCATGCCTTCAGTTGCATAGTCTCAGAATAGAGCAGCGGTTAAGGGATTTCTTCTCAGACTTCGCGACTGACCATCTGTGGTCTGCAGAAATGTTTAGTCAGGATGTCGCCACAGCAAAATGACAACTCAATTCTCCAGTAGGCAATGAATGAACAAATGACTGTGTGACATGTGTCAAAAGGCAGGTGGATATTGAAAGATAGTCAGGTGGTCACCAGATAGAGAAAGTGGATTCAGCGACTTTGAGACTAAGGTATGTTGCCTTTAGTCACATAGTCTGAGAAAGATTTAAGGGTATACAGAAACATCAAGTGATTAAACGATGGCCGTTGGATAAAAGGTTCAGAGGATCTGACGGTAGTCGCGAAGTCTGAAGAAGGAAAATGCCCTAATAAAAATTCCTCTCGACTTGGCGATTAAGGTCTGCTGTGAAGTCGTCAGAAGTGAAAAGGGTGCTTATGACCTAATAAGATAAGATTAAACATTAAGGACTTTTATCCCCCGACTTGGCTACTAAGCATTGTCGCATAGTCTCAAAACAAAAACTAAGCATTTGGTGATAAAGAGACAACCGTAAAGGGTAAGGGCAACAGCTAGTCGCAAGGTCTCAGAATCAATGACGAGTTAATGTTAACTATGCGCGACTTTGATCTCAGTTGTGTCGCATGATCGCCAGATTGTAACTCAGGTCAGCCAAAGGATAAGAACGTACATTGTCGCCAAGTCTTGAAATGGAACCATGGTTAGTGACGGATGCCCGCAACAATGATACTTAATGCAGTCGCTAAGTCGCTAGTTAGCAGAGCAAGGATGAAGAGTTTCAGATTTCATGGTGACTGTTTGAGTTCTCAGATTTGAAAAGCTTTTTTCTTTGTATTTTGTCTCTTTGTATTCAAAGAAGAGGAAAGATCATTGGTTCTTAGAAGCCTGAATGTATTGTAAAGTTTATAAATTTTGAAAAGATTTCAGTAATGAGGGTCGGCAAGCTGGATAATAAAGCAGTAGTAATTCCATTTACAGTGCTGGGTTTTCTAGTTTTGTTCTTCCACTGTAGGTTCATTTGCATGTGGATAGTGTGAAAAGTTATACATAAGCTGTAATGACAGATTGGATTCCATTTCAACTTTGTAATTACAGTCAAGTGATTCTATTTACTTGTTGTGTATATCTCTTCTGCTATTCATTTCAGTTAGATAGTTGCATGCTGAATAGAAAGTACAGTTGTGTGTAGAGCTGTAATGTATGCGTGGATTCTATTTCATGACAAAAGTTGCAATTAAAACAATTCTATTTGTCTTCTATGCATGATTCTGCTCCTGTTCTCTTGGCTAGATTTTGCATGGTTAAAGTAGGTAGATTAAGGTTACGAGATAGTAAACATAAAATCCTTGCCTGAATTGCTCATGCCTATGAGAAATTTGGTTAAAACCCATAAGGAATTAACTGATGATCGATAAAAAGACACATTCATCGCAGATCAAACACAATCGGGGAGCTGTACCTGTCAATTCAGAGGGCAGTGATAGATGACATACACTGACCCGTTTGTTGGTGACATCCTTTTGTTCTCTCACCTTGGGTATCAAGAAGAGTCAGAGATTATAAATCTAACAGGAGGACAAAATGTTAACCAACAGTTTTTGGTGACTCCGCTGGGGAGAATTTGTAATAGATGATATTTCTGGTTTCCCCTTTAAATATCTGATCTTGTGGAAATAAAGTGCTTGTCAAAAAGATCAGATTTCCAGTCCTGCAACCTCTATTTGATGAAGAAAGAGCTAACTCAGAAGTTGAAGACTAGAGGATTTCTTTTGAAGTAAATAGAGGAGAAGATTGGTTTTAATATTGATTTTCTCAGTTTGATAATTATCTCTGCTATCCAGAGGTTGGCGAATCCATTCTGGTCCTCATAGCCTTGATTGAGAAGTCCAGTTTTTATATTTTCAAAGTTATCTCTAACTTGCATAAATTGGTGTTTCTGTTGAATAAGAGAATCATTCCTATTAAAATAGTAAAGAAAAGAAGACCAGACCCTTCCCTTGAGGAACTTAATTACACTATTGATCTTGTGTTGTATGATATGCTTCAAAAGTTCAAAAGAAGTGTCAGTCTTGGAATAAAGATGAATCTGAGTAACAAGGAGGATCATGCAAGTAGGTCCCTTTGGAGAAAGATCTGTGATAGATACCACTCTTGGAAAATGTTTGAAGTGAAAATGAAGTTTTTTCAGCTAAGTGAAAAATTAGAAGAGGAGGATGATGAAATCTCAGAAGGTCTACATGAATTTGTCTCTTATAATTCTTCAGTCCTAAGTGAAAAAGAAATTAAATCACAAAAACAAACCAGGAAGAGGCCTACATATGAAGAAATTGATGCTAAAAATAATTCCCATTTACAAGTCATTTGGTCTGCATTCAAACAGAGCATACTTGAAGCTGAAGATGAGAGTTTCTCTGTTCATCTATTAAAACTTGTATATCAAGGGTACTCTATCATTCAAGATTCAAAAAGAAAAGAAATGTATTTTTCAGCTCTTGTTCCTGATGACAAAACAGTGGATGCAAAACATTCTCAGCCTGAACCATCACAAGAAGAAGAAAAGATAGTTTTTATCCCTTCTTACTCAACAATTTTTCCTTTGGAAAAATTGGTTACACCTATAGATACATCATTAGAAGGTGAAATGGAGAGTTCTTCTCCTAGTGATGAAAATAATGAAAGGGATCTACATGTGCCTGAACATCAAGAACATACCATTAATAGTTCAGATGCAATTGTGGAAGACTTCAGCTTTTCTCAAGAATTTTCAGGTATGGATCTAGAATTATTTTTTGAATTACAAGCAGATGACTCGGTTTTGGTTCAAGATGCTAAAATTATTGAAGCTAGAGAAAATGCATTGATTGTTAAAGAGAGTGAGGAATCAATGATTGAAAATGAAGATGATACTGCTCATAGTCACAATCAGCAATCACCTCTCTTAGTTGAATCAGAAGAGGCTGCAGAAAATTTTCCTGAGGAAGATACAATTAGTGAGCAAAATGAAGAGCCTATGTCAACCAGTGGTTCAATTTTTGAAAAACAAGATATGCCCTGGTTCATAGAAGCACAATTTTCAGTGAATGAAGACATCTTTCATGATGATAAAGAATTGGTAAGAAGAGTAGACAAAGAGATTTTCCCTATGCCTTTGTTTACTTCTGATCTAAAACATTTCAGATTTGATGAAGATAAAGATAGACCTTTGCATGAAGTCTCTCTTGAAAATCATCTAGTGGTTAATGCACTCCCAGAACATGAAGAATTTCACTTTATTGAAGATCCTGACAAAAATGATTTTCAATTTACAAAGGTTTATAGTGATTCCATGATAGAACCTATTTGTCTTGAAGAAAATGCAATGATTGATTATCTTAATGAATCTTTTATTGAAAAGAAAGTAAGATCATGTTTTGCCAAATATGAAAGTATGGCTGAGGAGATGATAAGCAGAGTTGAAAAAGGAATTGATGAAGATCATGTTTCAAACTGTTGTCTTCCTGAAAATTATCCTGAGAAAAATGTGTTGGTTGCATTACATTCTAATGGTTATCATACTGAATCTAAGAATGTAGTTAAAGAAATTGGTGCTACAACAAATGTTAGACAAGAAGAGTTTTCAATGGCTGATGAAGTGTTGGGGCATCATATAAAAGATGAAGAATTAGATGAAAGCTCTCCTGGTCTGGAAATTAAAAATGATCAAACCTTGGGTGAATCTTTTACAGTCATTTCAGGTATTGAGGCTTTGAATTCAGATGAATATCTTTCAGGTTTGATAGCTACAACAAGTGGAGAAGATGTCTCAAGTTGTATGGAGCCTGTGTACGATGAAGAATCCTCCTGTTTCAGTCTTGGTTTGAAGTCTCAAGATAACAAGGATAGCACCTGTGATCAGTATAATGTCATTTCTCTTCCAAAGATTTTCCAATTTTCTGATTATGTTCATCCTGATCTGAACATTGATATTTCTACTAAGGGTGATAATGAAGTAAATAAATGTAAGCAAGTTCCAGCATTGCTTTCAGAATCTATGGGATATCCTGATGCTTTCTCATTCAAAGTTGATGGTGGTAATTTTGATAAGAATGGAAGTGTCGAAGAAAATAGATGGAACTACATTCCAGTTGTGCATTCAGAACCTATTGAATATCTTCTTCCATCACAGAAGAATGTATATGCAAGGGAAGATGTACATGAAAATACAGAAGAATCAGAAGTTTATGATGAGGCATGGTTGTTTGGAAAATTTCTATGGGCTTCTCTCTTGCAAATTGCTTTTAGACTCAGATTTAACAATGGAGTAGCCAGGATTTCTCAACGCTTTTTCAACTTGGTGGAGAATCCTTTATTTAAGAAAGGTTCATACTTTTCTTTTCCTGTTAATGGCCATATATGAATCTTTCTTTGCTTTTGGTCCTGCTGGTGAGGTCTCCTCACCTTTTGTAGATAGGTTTACTTTCCAATTTTGGTGTGTCTAGTGTAGCCTTTCTTTGCTTAGTTAGTTTTTGTTTTCTCCTACTTTGCTTCAGTCTGCCCTGTTCCCCTCCGCCCTCCCTGTATGCATCTTCTCATTGTTCTCTTTGGTCTAGACTCCGCAACCCAATGGATAAGGCACTTGCAAAACCAGAGAAGCTGAATTCTTCATGCACTTTGCAGTACATGATTCCCCAGTCGGAGCCAGCTGTTGTCTGACTTTCAGTCACCCCTTTTTTTAGCATTATAGTTAGTCTGGTCAGTCTTGAGTCTAGGTCTAAGTCATTATGGGTAGGTAATATTTGCCAAATTTCTCTTCATTTGCCTTTTGTTCTAAGCCAGGGGGGATGTTTTCAAGGTCTCATTAATTGGGTAGATTGTAGCACCCAATCTAGCAAAGATTATGATCTTGCAATTGATGATCTTTTTAGCAGAAGAATGGTTGGTGATTATGGTTTCCAGGAATATAGAAAGTCTCAAAAGAAAGTGTAGTTGATTGTATTTCTTGTTTGGCAACTTTCCTGGTTCCTTGTCCTGATCTTTGTGCTATGGTAAACCCTGGAAACCCTAGACTTTCCAAGTGTTAAATGATGAAATAAACCCTAAGTCTTGGCATTCTATTTCACAGTTACCTTTTTCCCATTCACTAATGGCATGTGCTTTAACTTGAATCACCTTGTCGTGATACCCTGAGCGAATATCCCTTTTGCTTTCCTGACTTTGCATTTTCTCTGTGTCACGTAGTCTCCTAATGCTTCTGAATATTCCTTCTGTGTTCTAAGACTTAGCGCCTTCTTCATAGTCGGGTAGTCGTAGGATACTTATATCATAAAGCCTTTATGCAAATGGGACCCACTTCTCAGTCAGGTGATCGCAGGAAGTTTTTGACAGTTATGAAAAGGTCTTCAGACTTCGCGACTGCTTGAGTCGCGTTATCACTAGATCAAGCCGGAGTTAATAGTTAAGTCAGGCAATTAGTCGCATGATCTCGAAATGAAACGGCGGTTAAGAGGTTCTAGCTCAGACTTCGCGACTAACCGACTGTGGTTTGCAGAAGTGCTTAGTCAGGTTGTCGCCAGAAAGAGAAAATAGTTTCAGCGATTCCAAGACTAAGGGCATGTGTTTTAAATTAGTCGCCTCGTCGCGTTACCCAGCCGAATATTCCATTTGTCTCCCCGACTCTGCATTTTCCTTTAGTCGCGTGGTCTCGTTCAGAATCAATATATTCCCTCAGTGTTATGAGACTCAGTGATTTCTTCATGTCGGGAAGTCGCAAGATGACCATGTATAAAGCTTTATGAAGGAGGGACCCACTGCTCAGTCGGGTGATCGCAAGAAAGTCTCAGCAGTTACCAAAGTGTCTTCCGACATCGCAATTACCTTTCAGTCATGTTATCACCGAATCAAGCCGAAGTTAACAGTTAAGCGAAGTCTTCAGTCGCATGATCGCAAAATGAAATGGCGGTTAAGAGGCTTTAGTCCTGACTTCGCGACTGACCGTTGTGGCTTGCAGAAATACTCAGTCGGGTGATCACGGCAAACTTCTCACAGTTATGAAAATGTCTCCCGACTTCGCGATTGCCTTCAGTCGCGTTATCGCCAGATCAATCAATGCTAATGATTAAGCCATGCCTTCAGTCGCATAGTCTCGGAATAGAGCAGCGGTTAAGGGATTTCTTCTTAGAATTTGCAACTGACCGTCTGTCGTCTGCAGAAATGTTTAGTCGAGATGTCGCCAGAGCAAAATGACAACTCAGTTCTCCAGTAGGCAATGAATGAAAAAATGACTGTGTGACATGTGTCAAAAGGTGGGTGGATATTGAAAGATAGTCGGGTGGTCGCCAGACAGAGAAAGTGGATTCAGTGACTTCGAGACTAAGGTATGTTGCCTTCAGTTGCATAGTCTGAGAAAGATTTAAGGGTATACAGAAACATCAAGTGATTAAATGACGGCCGTTGGATAAAAGGTTCAGAGGATCTCATGGTAGTCGTGAAGTCTGAAGAAGGAAAATGCCCTAATAAAAAGTCCTCCCGACTTGGCGATTAAGGTCTGTCGCGAAGTCATCAGAAGTGAAAAGGGCGCTTATGACCTGTTAAGATAAGATTGAACATTAAGGACTTTTATCCCCCGACTTGGCGACTAAGCATTGTCACATAGTCTCGAAATAGAAACTAAGCATTTTGTGACAAAGAGATTACCGTAAAGGGTAAGGGCAACAGCTAGTCGCAAGGTCTCAGAATCAATGATGAGTTAATGTTAACTGTGTGCGACTTTGATCTCAGTTGTGTCGCATGATCACCAGATTGTAACTCAGGTCAGCCAAAGGATAAGAATGCACATTGTCGCCAAGTCTTGAAATGGAACCATGGTTAGTGACGGATGCCCATGACAATGAGACTTAATGCAGTCGCTAAGTCGCCAGTTAGCAGAGCAAGGATGAAGAGTTTCAGATTTCATGGTGACTATTGGAGTTCTTAGATTTGAAAAGCTTTTTTCTTTGTATTCAAAGAAGAGGAAAGATCATTGGTTCTTAGAAGCCTGAATTTATTGTAAAGTTTATAAATTCTAAAAAGATTTCAGTAATGAGGGTCGGCAAACTGGATAATAAAGCAGCAGTAATTCCATTTACAGTGCTGGGTTTTCTAGTTTTGTTCTTCCACTGTAGGTTCATTTGCATGTGGATAGTGTGAAAATTTATACATAAGCTATAATGACAGATTAGATTCCATTTCAACTTTGTAATTGTAGTCAAGTGATTTTATTTACTTGTTGTGTATATCTCTTTTGCTATTCATTTCAGTTAGATAGTTGCATGCTGAATAGAAAGTACAGTTGTGTGTAGAGCTGTAATGTATGTGTGGATTCTATTTCATGACAAAAGTTGCAGTTAAAACAATTCTATTTGTCTTCGATGCATGATTCTGCTCCTGTTCTCTTGGCTAGATTTTGCATGGTTAAAGTAGGTAGATTAAGGTTAGGAGATAGTAAACATAAAATCCTTGCCTGAATTGCTCATGCCTATGAGAAATTTGGTTAAAACCCATAAGGAATTAACTGATGATTGATAAAAAGACACATTCATCACAGATCAAACACAATCAGGGAGCTGTACCTGTCAATTTAGAGGGCAGTGATAGATGACATACACTGACCCATTTCTTGGTGACATCCTTTTGTTCTCTCACCTTGGGTATCAAGAAGAGTCAGAGATTATAAATCTAACGGGAGGACAAACTGTTAACCAACAAATACACAACATTACCTCTATATGTACTTATCCATATGATGACATGAAGACTTGCATGGATAGGTACATGTTGTTGACATGTTTATTATGCTATGTTCATACACACAAACCCAGATATGATGTTTAAGTAAAGATATGTAATTCTGTTATTGACGGTTACAGTTCTAGAGGAATAATAGTTTAAGGCCAACATATGTAACATGTTTATTGAGTTGTGCCTATCTTTGTAACCACCTAATTTCGGTCTGTCGTAACTATAGACCCTATTTTCCCTAAGTGTGATCATACCCTTGAGTTATGTCCAAACGACCCTGTTACTGTTTGGCATAATTCTTTTAATCAATTTAATGTCCTAGGTGATTTTTATCACTGATTTATATTATCTACTATAGCCATACAATTTAAATCAGTATCGACCAATTAGATCAAATCAAAATCAAACATGGCTATAGTATTTAATTATGAAGGAATTAAATAAATCTCTAAATCAGATAATCACTGGCAATCCAACCCTTTCCTCTAGCCTATTTAATTTAATTAAAATGGCTATAGTCCCTTAATTATTAAAAAGCAATTAAGTTGTTTTAATAATTAAATCCTATATTTCTAAATGAATTAAATAAGTTTATTTCATTTATTAATATTC
>MU225594.1:249131-290541 GCA_018584345.1 Thuja plicata | reverse complement strand
TCTTCTTATGTCCTGGTTTTCCACAGTACCAGTAGTCGCTAGGTCCTCTTGACTGAGACCTCTTTCCCTTTGACTTCCCTCATGATTTTCCATGATTTCCAGAGTTGTTTCCTCTGTCTCTTGTTCTACCTCTGCTTTCTGTGTTCAATACACTACCAGATGTGGATGCCCCTGAGCTTTTCCTACAAATTTCCTCACTCAATATAACACCAACAACATCATCAAACTTTAGGGTATTAAAACCAGAAATAGAGTTACTAACAGCCATTACCAAGCCATTCTAGCTTTCTGGCAAAGAGCACAAAATCAAGAGAGCCATAACCTCTTCATTAAAGGTAAATTTAACTAAAGTTAACTGACTTGTAATTGTATTAAACTCATTTAAATGATCAATGACTAATCCACCTTCTACCATTTTCATGTTAAATAAACACTTCATGAGAAATACCTTGTTTGAAGCTGAAGGCTTTTCATACAACTTCGCTAGGGTTTCCATCAAATCTTTAGCTGTCGTTGCTCCAGTAATATTGAATGCCACCGATTGTGCTAGGCATAAATGAATACTCCCCAGTGCCTTCCTATCTAAAATATCCCAATATTTCTTAGACATTATTACCTCTTTCTTGGCTATTCCCTCTAATGGCCACCATAGATCCTTCTGATAGAGATAGTCCTCCATTTGCATCTTCCATAACTGGAAGTTCTGCCCATTAAACTTATCAACCTTCAGCCTACCCTTGTCTGCCATTTCTCCCACTTAATCGAGAGACTCTCCCACGAACTTGTGAGACCTGCTTCAGAGAATAGATGAAAGAATGAATGAAATAACCTCACTCTGATACCACTTGTTAGAGTAATAAGCAGAAAAATGCAAATATAAACACGGAAGAGAACACAAATGACACAGATATTTAATGCGGTTCACCCAATCCCTGGGCTACGTCCACCAACAGTGAGTCCAATATCTTTATTATTATCCAGTGATTACAATTTGAAACCTACAACTCAATCCCATCATAGGAAGCTATGAAAATCTCTCATGCAATGAAAATATTAAAACCCTAAGCCCTTTTCACAAGCATATTTGACCTAACCTAATTAGGACAAAAAATACTCTGACTAATAGAAAATCAATGGTTGACCCTTTACAATATTATTAAATCATTGTTGGCTCTGCCCCTTGACCCCGCCTGGGGCACTGCCCCAGGACCCTGCAAGGGGCTTTGCCCCTTGACCCCGAGCTTGGGGCCAAAATAGATATGTCTAGGGGGAAACCGCGCTGAAAGAAACTGAGTCTGATTAGGCTCCACATACATAATAGATGTATGTAGAGTATGCAAGAGGATTGCTTAGTCAATTGACTAATTGGCTTAATCAAAGAAGAGAAATTTGAGCAGAGAAGCAAAGAGTTGCATAAGTGATTGCTTGATGGATTTCCAAGAAGATCTGAAAATTGAAATGAGAATGGATGCCACTCAGTGAATTAGCATTAGAGCTTAATTGGATTTGGATTTGCAAAGTAAGTTGTATGTATCAGATCACACATTCTGATTACTTTCTAACCATTGTATCAGTCAAAATCCTTTAATGAGGTTGACCTAACAGTCATTGTGTAAATCCTTTTAGCAAGGTGACATTCAGGTGGAATGTTCTAAGTCCTCTAACAAGGCCACTCCTAACAGGGTGATTAAATCCATTCACTATGTCACATTTAGCAATGTGTTTTGTAACCTTTAACAGGGTTGGCTCCTAATAGAGCTCACTTAAAAAGAGTGAAAATTTGATAGCATGTTATTGGTTGTTTTTTCCATATTAGGTTTCCACATTAATTATGGTGTCAACTTGTGTGAATGTTTATGTTGTGTTTTACTGTTAAGTTACTGCAAAGTTGTTTACATCTGAACAATAAATTGCATATGTATGTTGTTAGTTTATGTTATTGTTATCGAGTAGATCTGAGTTGTTAAAATTGGTATAAAGTTTAAATGGGCACATCTAGACCTGAGGATAACTGATTCACCCCCCTCTCAGTTATTTTGAATTCATTCTAATAGTTATGCATGCTAAGACAAAGCACATTGCTATAAATTATCATTACTTGAGGGAACAAGTACAAAAGAAAGAGGTGATACTGGAATATGTACAATCCAAAGAACACTTAACAAACATATTCACAAAGCCATTTCCAAAAGATACATTAGAGTAATTGAGGAAGAGACTTGGTGTCAAACCCTTGTCTACTGGTCACTAAGCTGAATAGAAGGCTACATTAGCCTACACACAATCAGAAGATCAATCATGTTGATGCAAGCAAAGATATGGACTACAATGATATATCTGTAAACATAAAGGTACTTATCTGAATCGAGCACCAGAGATATTGTTGGCTACTACAGAGTTGTATTGCTGATGGAAAAGAGATATTTAATGATATATTTAAATTTGGCATTGATGTCAAAGGGAGAGAATATATCCATATGAAATATGAAATATCTAGACATAAGGGAGAGAGATCAAATAAAATATCCAATGATAAGGGAGAGAAAATAAATATCCATCAGAGAGAGGAACAGTCAAAGGGAGAGAAAAGACTCAATAAAGTAAACCATCCATCCAAGGGAGAGAATTGGAGAAAATTTCACACTGCATATCTATCTAGAAAAGGGAGAATAAATTCTATAAAAAAATAAGAGACAAAAGCGTAAGACAGAATTGCTACACCTATCCATTGAAGGGAATGAAGATAGCACTCTGCAAGAATCAAATATAAGGTAGAAGAGCTTACCGAGAGTTAGATATTTGAATTGGTTATATAACAATAAGTTTGGCATGTTTTATATTACATATTTCATATTGTGTTAGTATGTTTCCATCAATGCCAAAGGGAAAGATTCATGAACTATAAATGATTGAATGTTTGAAGATGACAATTTGATGATCATTGAGTTGCAGAAAGTAAATGCAAGACATTGAAGCAGTTAATGTATTGTATTATCACTAATGTAAAATTGATATAATCACATTGTTCATATACATATTAGACTTCAAGAAACCAAAGAGATAAATTTTATGTTATTAGTAAACATAAAAAGATAGTGTACACCGAGTGATACCAAAAATTGATGAACAATGTACACCAACGTACGGAGAACCCCGAGCAGTCACAGTGTATACCAAGCACCGCAACCCCAAGCATAACTGAAGTGAACCCTAATCAGTTCATAGTGTTGACCAAAGGACAGTGATTCATGCCTGAGGACAACTGGAGTCAATGACCGAGAAAACTAAGAGTTGATCACTGATCAAAACTGGAGTTAGGAAATGAAAAAATACTTAGCTGGAAGGAACTATATTTAGAGTTAACCGATTGATAACTTTGTTTTCATCGACCAGTTGAGGTGAAGATCTAAAGCTAGTTTTATTCCCAGTTGTCAAGGAGAAATCTATGAGATAAAACTAAAGCAATCTTTAATGCAATGCATGGCAAGATTTGCAGATCAAAAAAGCTATCTACGTCAAGAAAAAGAAAGAAAAGGAGATTAAATTGTGAAATCATGTCTATATAAAGAGAAAAGTAATTCATTATCAAGAGAGGAATGTTGAATATAATTTTGGTGAATATCGAAGTCTTCATACAGATCTAATCATATAGGCTGAAGAACAGAGCCAAGAATTTTGCAGACATCGAGAAAAAGAGAAACAACAACATTCACTGAGAAGAAAGAAGGGGAGAAAAGGAATTGAAGAGAAAATTGATTAGAAGAGGTATTATGGACTTACAATAGATCTAAAAATCTGAAATTTTAAGTTGTATTAATGAATAGATCATTTACTATTTTAGTTTAACCATTGATTCAAAAAATCTCTTAACTGAGTGGGATTTAACAGTCCTTAATGTATTGAGATACTCAAGAGTATCAAAAGGTTTTTACTTGTTGAAAACATAGTAAATGCACAAGGTCAAAAGAATAACCAATGGTTTTAAATCCTCTAACAAGGTCGCACTTAACAGTGTGTTTGTAACCTTTAACAGGGTTGGCTCTTCACCGAGCTCACTTTAGAAGAGTGAAAATTTTGGGTTACCGGTCCCAAGTGGTTTTTCCCTCAGTGGGGTTTCCACATTAAAAATCTATGTGTCAATTGTGTATATGGTTCATTTCTTTGATGTTTTTATTTACACAAACATTACTAAAATAGGATTGGTTGGTAAACACTAAGTTTATTTATTGCTATTAGGTAAAGGCTAGGAAAATATAAACTGCTATTCAGTAAAGCTTAGAAAAGGATAAATAGAGTATTCACCGAGCAGTATATATTTGTTAATATTACTTAAAGGCATACATCTTGTAGGACTAAATGATAAGTAGAGGTATTATATTTTTGATATAAAGTTTTGGTTGGATCATTGGATTGATTTTTGAGGCCACTGATTCACCCCCCCTCTCAGTTATTCTAACACCCACATCATTCTATAAAAATCATCAACAAATAGCATGAATTATTTATCACAATAGTAAATTTGAGTTCTCATAGGACCACACAAATTGGTATACACCAGATCCAAAATAATTTCAAAAGAATGTGACTTACTGATAAAACTAGAGCTACTTAACTTTCCCAATTCACATTCCTTACACATCACATTGTCTAGTTTAACTAGATATGGAAATCCTCTTACAATTTTATTCTTACTTACTTTAATCAAGCTATAAAAATTAACATGAAAAAAAATTTTGTTCCATAACCAACTATCCTCAACCTTAGCAACCAAACAACTTTTAATAGTAGTGTTTAGATGGAACAAGTTACCTTTGGTCTATTCACTGGTAGAAATCAAATCTCTTAAGTTACCAGGAATCCTGCACACACCTCCATTGAACTCCAACAAATAGTCTTTGTTATTTAACTGTGCAACACTCAACAAATTGTACTTCAGAACTTCAACCAAATAGACATCATCACAATTTATCTTATCATTTAGTGCAATAGACCCTTTTGCTTTTAATAAAAAAGGATCATCATTACCAAATCTTACTGATCCTCCATCACATTCCTCCATTTTGGTAAACTTTCTTCTATCATCGGTCATATGATGAGTGCAGCCACTATCAATTATCCAATCTCCATGGTGATTCATGCTCAAGACTAATGTTTTGTCACCATCTTCAAGGGGTTCTTCCTTAATAGCAAAAAATAAAATTTCTTCTTCATCATTGCCATCAAATTCTTCTTCTGTAACACCTTCTTCAGCTAGATAACATGCATTCTTTCTCTTCTCCTTGAATCTCCTTGGCTTTTCTTTTTTATCATTGTCAGGACACCTGGAAGCAATGTGTCCAATCTTGTTGCATGAAAAACATTCGAGAGGTAGCTTACCCTTGTACTTACCTTTTCCTCCAGGGAAACTCTTAGCAAGTAATGCTTCCAACTCTTCCTTTTATTTTTCTTTAGACAAAATGGATTTGTAATCATTAGAGTAAAATATCATAGCAGAAGAATTATTATCAACCTCCTTTCCTTTCCTTGTCAGTGCAAGAGTCATAGATGATTTAAATACAGCTTCAACTATAGGCATACTATTAACTGTTGGAATTGGTTTTTTTTGTAGTTGTTGGCATTCATGTTTTTTCACTAATGTCAACATATGTTTTTGATGAGACTCACAGACTAGTTATCACTGGTGCATGGATGAATGAAAGAAATGTACATGCATTGTATGACTGTTGCATAGTATGAAATGATGGGGATGTGTATAGGGATGAGGTTTGATCTTGTATCTAAGTTCACTTGATTTTATGTTTCTTTTGTTTGAGTTACAACAATTTTTGTGAAGACTATTTGTTGAACAGTGGCAGAGAATTGTGACAAAGTTAGTCTCTGAGTTTTGAGGATAACTTGAGTGCGAGAATGAATCATGTTATGTGAGCATGAGGAATCGTAGAAGACATGTTGAGGAATTTTTTTTATTCTTCTTGGGTTGCAAGACTCTTGGTGACATCAGTTGTGGCATATGTTCTAGATAAGACCTATTTGGGGTCGACTTCAGAGATGTGTTGACGGGGTTTTGCTGATCGGGTCCGCCAATAGTCATAAGTTGTCACCGGATACCGGAGGTACCGACCAAATCCACCTGTAAAGGTTGTCCAGGGAAATTAGATTCCCCAGGCCTTCAAGCACCTGGGTGTCAGGTCACGATAGTGCGGGGCTCGGTCAGGAGAAGTGACTATTTTCGAGGGGGATAGCTGATTTCTTCAACTCGTTCTCTCCAGAGATTCAATATGGTAAGGTTTTCCCTAGCACTCTACACTTGGCAAATAAAATGAAAAAGATCCTGTAGGGTTAGGAACACTTCATCTAACTATAGTCATGTTTAAATGTCTAGAACATCAATAATACTCTAACATACTATACTAAATACCGAAGAAATACATAACCATTAGCTAGCATTTTATCAGTAGTGGGAGTAAAGAGGTCGCTGATCTATTTTAACATATCAGAGTAAAAGACATAAAGAACATAAAATATGAAATACCATTAACTCAAAAGCAGGAATGCCAACAACATCACTGCAAATAATTCTTCCTTCTTCATTAATGTCTCTTCCAGCAAGCACTGGTGCATGATACAATGGAGGCTCTAGGGGAGCGTCTAACTATTGAAAACAAAATAATAGAGCATTGAGATCTACGAATAGAATGAAAATCACTTTGATATTACTGTGGATAAAAAAATCATCAATTTTGCCAACCCTTGGAAATGGGCCGGTCTTGCTATTTATACAATTCCTTTCTAACCGTAACCCTAATTTATATCATGTTTCAATAAAATACAATATCTAGGGGCCGGTACTACCTGTGCCACCCTAAAAAAGACCTTGAGACAGAATAGGTATGCCAAGTCAGAAGAATGAGAGAAGAATATACAACGGAAGAATCAGCCTCGAGGAGAGAGCCAGGAAGGACAAGGAAGAAAGTAGGTCCCCTGGGGATCAAGGCTACATGCCTCATAAATAGAAAATGTGGCACCCTATCTCCAATGCACCAGGTGTACCTCTGAGCGGCACCTTGAGAAGACCATCCTGTCAGAAAACCAACTATTGAGTTCACGTCCCATTGATATAGCCAACCACCTTCTGACAGTCTTTATTAACCGCTTCTGAAAGCAATTGGTCAGCCTTGGGGACTGGGACACGTATCACTTGAAAGAATATAAAATTTTGGGATCCAGGACTCCAGGATCTGAGAACTTACGTCCCCAAAAGAATAAAGAATATCCAATGTTGGAGTTTTCCCTGACCTCCAGATAAAGCTCAAGGTTGCTTATTATCATTGAAATCCTAGAGGAGGCGGGAGATGCCATCCTCATTAATATCCTTTAGGATAGCCCTTTGGTACTAAGCCATCTCAATTTTTTCCCCCAGGTCTGGAACATTTTCTTTAAACTCATCGGCCATTTTTTCTATGTCGTGGCCACTAAGTACCATGCGAATTAACTTTGTCATTTGGGCCCCATCTATCCCCTCCAAGGATTGATACCGGGACTTCATTATTTCATCAAAACTCCCCAAAAATGAATCTTCGGGTGTACATGTATCTGTGCTAAGGGGATCAGCCCCAGAAGTCTTTATTATAAAAGAATTATATAAATTGAAAGAATATTTTACCGCATTGATTTTATCCTACAGAGACCCTACCAGTTGCTTGGTTACCTCCAATGTGAGGTCAAGTCTGGAGTGTTGGGTTCTCACAAAATCAAATGATTCATCCCCCAGAATCCCAGATTCAGAAATCATATCCTCTCCCAAGTTAAGGATTTCTTCAAGCTCCACCTTCCACGCCTGATAATTCTCATTATCACCCTCCCACAGGTCAATAAGGGTCTCCGCCTGGTGTATAACCTGTCGGGTTGTATATAAATCTGGGAGGGTAGATACTAGAAAATGCCAGGTGTTTTCTATTTGTAGGGCGATCCACTCGTCCACTACCTGGGCCTTCTTCTTCATTACACACAGGCAGTCTATGTCACTCCGTGATAGATCTTCAGAGGTGGAGGCCTCCAGAGGAGCGACATTCATAGGTCGAGCCAGCTCAATGAGAAACCCTATGAGGTTTGCATTCTTTTCCTTTTCTGCTTTGAGCCTCTGGGCTTCTTTCTCATAACGGGCCTCCACTGCCCTTGATGCCTCCTTCAGCAAGTTCACCTCGCCTTGCTTTCCCCTTTTACCCAGTGAAACCTCTGCAACGTTATAATCTCCAATTTTTGTAGTTGCTTCATCAGCACCTAGGGGAGGTGTTGCCACAACAGCAACTATTTCTTTGCCTGACCCAGTTCGAAGGGTATGAACTATCTAGGATTTCTTGGCCTTGGGCCGGGCCTGGACTTGGGCCATCATTTCAGCCAGGCAGAGAGGAGTCACATGAGCGGACTGAGCTTTTCTTTTCCTGCTCTCTATCAGCCACTGAGGTGGTAGGGGTGGCCTTCCTGCCATAATTTGTTCCCTTGATTCTTCCCCGGTGTCCTGCAGCTATTGCTCCTCAGTGGCGTGGATCTCATCCATCCCCTCCCCTGCATCTGCTTCTTTAGCAACATTTTCTTCCTCAACTTCCATCTCTTTAGCCTTGTCCTCTAGGTCAATTTCTCTATCTGGACTTTGGTAGGCTTCCTCAAGGATTTCCTCTTCATACTGCTCTTCTTGTTGCTCTTCTTCTACTACCAAGGCTTCTTCCTCTACTGGTACATCTTTTGGCAGTAGGGGAGGTGTTGGGCCAATATTTAAAGTTTAGGCCACGGTAATCACCTGCCCAAAGGTTGCTCCTGGGAGTGGCCTTTGGAACGTGGCAGCTAGGGTTATAGTTATTCCCGAAGGTCCAGTTCCCCCAGCGGATGCCATTTGTTTACATTATTTTTATTGGTCCACTCCCAGACCCTGCATCGCTTGAGCCTCGGAGGCAATCTCTGGCTTTGGCTCTTTTTCTTCTTCCTGCTTGCCCTGTTCCTATGCAAGCTCTAGTTTAGGAGGCTCTTGTTTTGTAGCTTCTAGTTCTGCCTCTGGGAATTCTGTCCCTACTTGTCTGTTGTCCCCCTACAAGTTTCTAAACTCATCGGTTGCAAATATATCATCAAATTCTTCTTGTGCAGGAGGACTAGCCGGGACCTCAGCAGGCTCTATTTCCTTCTTCGGCTCCAGAGAACTGGAAGAGAGGATTTCTACTTGTTGGGCTTGGGATGTTCCCAACCCTGGCTTTGCCTTAGGTTTTTTTTTGAGCTTCTTCTTTCTCTGGGTAACCAAAGGTGGCCCCGCATCTCTTATTGCTACCACTTCCATGGGATCCACCCCCATTGCCTTTCCCATTAGGGCTGCCAGTGACGGGGAGGAAGAGGGACGAATCAGCCCGGCCATGAGCAATGGAGTGGCCAGTTGTATTATTAATTTTTCCCTCATCTATTGGGAGGCTGCCACTGATTTCTTTATTCATTCCTTGATGGGGACTTCTTATGTAGGAGGGGTTGTATCTATCTCTTTACCTTTATCATCTCTCTGTGAAGAAGTCCCGGCCCCCGGAGTCAATTTTGGTACAGGCTGCAGAGTTAATTTTGGCACCGGCTGGGCTGCTCGGCGGGTACTTCCAGGGCACACCTTCTTAAAATAGGTGTGACTTTGCTCAACCACCTCTAGAGTGAATTCCTGAATTGTGGGCCCCTTTTGGGCGTCCCATTTTACTGGTGAAAGAGTCTTTTTATCGATCCCCTTTGCCTTGTACTGGGGATCGATAGTGGGGGCGGCATCTGAGAATTCTTCTGAGAACCTCCAGAGCTTCAACTTTTGCATCATGTCAGCCATCATCCTGACATAGTGCCTACTCTGCACCTCCACATCATCTTGGAAATCTACCTAGAAATCTTCCATATGGATGTGATGGGGTTCTGAAGCCCAGGGTAGTGCCGTTGCAATTCTTCCGTGCAGATCAAAATTCTTCTGCGCTAAGTAAAATTCTCCCAAGTTGGCTCTTTTTAATTCATTGTCTGCCTCCTTTGCGACAGCCAGACTGCAGGTGTAGTTCCCACAGGTGATTAGGAATGGAATGTTGGGTATCTTTTTTGAGGTAAAGAGGGCATGCACCTCCATCATTTGCCTGCAGTATTCTAAAAGCATGATCTTGTCCCCACAGTGTTTG
The DNA here is from genome assembly GCA_018584345.1 of Thuja plicata. Classification (NCBI taxonomy): domain Eukaryota; kingdom Viridiplantae; phylum Streptophyta; class Pinopsida; order Cupressales; family Cupressaceae; genus Thuja; species Thuja plicata. The sequence continues at coordinate 280,366 of MU225594.1, read as the reverse complement.
GGTAAAAAGTAGGGTTTCCCAGAGAAGCCGGTGACCCTAATGTAGGTGTGCTATTGGAATTGAATGTAATAATATCCATAACTATAGACCAAATTTATTGCTTCTAAGGACAAGCGGTATCTGGCATCCCAGGTGGCTGTAAGTAGATGATAATAAACGAACACATCATTTACCCGACAAAAACTAGGGAAGCTGGCCTCCCATTAAACTTGTGGGAAATGGTCCCACGGTGCCTTTTGTCCTGGACCAATCCTGAGCACACCATCTATGAGTAGGCCATGGGCGTGGGGCCTCTGCTGTGCTAGGGCCCAAAAAATATAGGAAGACATGTAGAATTTCTTTTTCCTGTTTAATTACAGGAACTGGGAGTCAACATGGTTGGAGATTATTGTTGCCCAGTCGAAGTATCCTCTCTTGGTGGAGATGCCAAGGAGGAAGTAATACATCTATTTAGTGAACTCTTGGGCGGAGGGCTACCCAAAGACCTGGGCTGATGCTATCATTACCATCCGAATGCTCTTTTTGAACTCGAAGCGGGGAATTTCTATCTTCATTCTTTTAGGGTCCCTCTTTGGAACCTTGAGCTAGTGGATATTCATATATACCCGGGCGGCATCCTCCACCTATGTGAATTGGGCCAAGGCATCAGTCCTTATAACCACTGCGGCCTTGGTGAATTGGGGGATTCCCATACTTGCCTTGAATGTGACTGGGTCGAGGGATACCAGAGGAGTAGGGTATCCGGTCAGTTCTGCGGCCGCGAGCATAACAGCCCGAATAGAAGAGTTGTAGTTGGTGGCCAATGTCAAGATAAGCTTTGGAGATTGCACGGAGCATGGGAAACAAGCCACTGTAAGGATTCCAGAGTTCCCAACATTGATTGCTAGTTGATCTCCAGTCTGTCACTGGATGTGTATTATTTTTACCAAGGCCTGCATTTTTTACCATATCTTGGCGCTGGTGTCGGTAATAAGTTTGACCTTGGACTCGATCTTTGAGCCCATGATGACATTTTCTTGCACAAATTTCATAGTCAGGGGCATCTTCTCCAAGACCTTCTCCATTTTGGACTTTACTGCCGCCCTAGTGGCTACCGTGGAAGGTAGCTCTAGACTTCTGGGTGGAGAGGATGCAGATGCTTCAGACATGCTTGGGAAATGAAATTTGAGAATCTGTGAGACAAAGTGACCGTCAGAACGTATTAATCAAAATAAATATTCTGGGGTCCAGAGATCTTACCACCGTGATGCTTGCTTTTCCTGAAAAGTTAGTTTCATTCAAAAATAGCCGAAAAGCAAACACATCGCATAAACTTAAGATTTTTATTAAACATCTAGGTCCAAAAATTTCATCACACTTGGTAAAGACACAGGATGGATGATGGTAAGAGACCCAGAGCCTAGAGAATTAACCATTGGTGAGGATGTGTAAAAAGGCAAGTCATCAAGCCCACATGGGCGCCACGTGCGTAGCTATTAAATGGAAGTTATGGCGACGACAGCGGAGCCAACTGTCCGAACGCGTGAAAAGTGAAGGCCACTTAGCTAGAATTGATTGTGCGCATGGGACATAAATGATGGTTTGACTGGTTTTATGGGAGAGAGAGAAAATTGCCTGTTTGAAACCAGCCAAGAGCCGAGTTTCAAACAGGTGGTTTTCTACCCTGAAGCGAGTTCATGGGTCAGAAAACCAGTGACACAGGCAACTCGACTAGCTTGTCAAGCCACCCAAAAAGATATACATGAAGGCTGAGGGATATATCCATAGAAACAGAGGGATATATAAAGACTATACATAAATATACACATATACACATATACAACGCAGAATGATGTCCACAGGAAACCAGGCAAGGCAAAGATTATAAAAAACTATCTACACATTCTACAGACCAACCACTTCTACGCAGAGGGCGGACAACCCTCTGGCAGAGCTGACCCTCCAACGGGCAGTTAAACAAGAAAACAAAAGACAGACAAAAAAGAAAGATGACAAATGAAAGCAAGACAAGGAAAAACCAACCAAACTAGAAGAAAACCAAAAGGCGGGAATAGAAAGACCAACTTGAGAACGTCAAAAGGGGTGGAGGAAAGGAAGAAGTTACCATGGGAGCTCTGCAACAGCTACAGTCATCAAACGGTCAGAGCCCGCCACCATGAAAAACCCATAATTGTTTGAGAAGTATGGAGCTGTTAAGTACTGGTTATCACTAACTCTCTGCAAATCACTTTGTAATCGCTTTGAAATCGCTTTGAGTGCTCGAAGGTTTTAATCACGGTAAATGTGAAAGTGACAGATAAGTTCTATTTATACCTATGGTAAAAAGGCAATCCACCTCCTTCCAGCAATCTCCAAATAAGCAAACCTCCAGATTTTGGGCCCGGGGATTCCCTATGATGATACCCTTTCAGACATTATGGCAAAGAATCCTGGAGTCCGGAGTCTGGCTCCTAGTGAAGAATGACCTCGGGGACTAGATTCCCAGAGACAAAAACCAAATAAACAAAACACAACAATGGGGAAGAAAACCCCGGAGAAAGAAAACAAAAGGGAGAAGGACAAGGCAAGAGCCACAAGAAAAAACAAACAAAAAGAAAAAAGGGGGGACCCAACATTTTGCACACAAAATGTAGGGACGGGGATGCAGGGCATAACAAATGGCGACTATCTGGGACAAATGCCTTATCGCATTTGAAAACCATAGAATCTCTAGTTAGCAAAACTAGAATAAGCCGCTTCCCGAAGTGTCTGACAGGCAAAGAGCAACATATCTGAGAGAACCCAACCACATAGGAGTTATTTCGTAGCCCTTCATCAGTGGTGTCATGTGTGCTTTAGAAGGGAGTCAAGCCGGTGACCTCTAGGAGGAGTAGAGAAGAGGCACTAATTACATTGAACCAATCATCCATTTCATTGTTTCCCCTGGAGTCCAGAATTTCATCCCGCTTTTCCTCTTTTGTTATTTTGTTTGCTTCGAGGTGGGGAAGGTACTTCTTTCACCTATCCACCTATACTTAGATGTTTGAAGAGGGGATAAAACTCCAGACCTAGGTCAACCAATTAGCACAACCGATCTACACTCAGTCTGTCTGATTACTTTTTCCTTGTATTACTTGTGTTCACTGATTGCTAGACTCTCGAAAACAACACCCGATGGAGATTGCTCAAAATGTGCCATAACCCTGAAACAATCCTTGAGACTAGGCCGATTCCACTATGCTAAAGATAGATTCTGAAGTTCACCATGTTGTAGACATCATACTAGAAACCAGAGTTTATGTGAAGCATCCCAGTTCCTACAAGACAGAACAAAATGCTGGGACCGGAAGAAAACCAAAAATGAAAACAAAACACCAAAAGAGGATTGCCCCGAAGGACAACCAACAAGGCTATTTACAAGATGGGGTACCTCACAACGAGGCACCCGAAAGAAATATTTACAAGTGGAAGGCTTTACATATAATACAACTTTGGACAAACTTATCCTATTCAAAGTAGTTTTTGAGAAACTATCCATTAACGGGCAATGCGAAAGGTTCCCCAGTTAGGGTGTTAAGGCGGTAAGTATTTGCCCGCAGATTTTTAAGATTAGGTATGGTCTGAGATAAAGCCATTGGAATTTGGTATGCTTCCCTTTCTTCTCCCGAACCTTGTCCCACAACAGGACCAGATCTGAGACCTGAAAAGCCTTGTATTGAGCTCTTCTGTCAAACCATCATTTTACCATTGCTTGATGACGCGCGAAATGTTCAAGGGTTGCGTCTCACTGTTCTTCCATTCGCACCAGATTTAAGAGCCAAACCTCCACGATGTTGTCCCTATTTCTAAATTCTTGCATAAACTGTAAAACTGGGATCTATAAGTTAACTAGGAATACAGGGTTCTGACCATAAACCAGATGGAATAGGGATGTCCCCAGGGTGGCCTTGACACGAATGCGATCCGTCCAGAAGGAAAATTTCAACTTTTGATGCCAATCCCAGGGATTCCATTCTAGCAGGTGTTTGATCACTTCAAGTAGATTTTTATTCATTGATTCAACAACGCCGTTTCCCTTGGGATAGTAGTTGCTGGAAAAATTCAAATTGATCCTCTGATTGTAGGTCCATTCGAGTAATTATGCTAAAGAAAATGTCGGACTATTGTCACACACAAAAGCAAAGTGCATTCCGAACCGTGTGACGATGTTTTCTCCCAAGAATTTGATAACTACATCTGCCGTGTTGTTTTTGTAGGGTATAGCCTCAGACCATCGAGTGCAGTAATCAGTAGCAGTGAGAATGTATCAGTGATTGGTAGATGAGTTAGGGTTGATTTCCCTGATGAAGTCAAATGTGCACTAGGTGAAGGGTCTAGCCTCAAAGACTGGTTGTAAAGGCATAGCTGGGTTACGCTCATGATGCACCGTGGTTTGGCAAGTATGGCATTTCCAAACATGAGTGTACACATCCCTGAATATATAGGGCCAATAGTATCCAGCCCGAAGCATCTGGTGGGCAGTGGCATCAACTGAGCCATGCCCAGTTCCAAAGTGTCTGTGGAATTCATTAATCACTCTCACAGATTGGTCTCTGTCGATGCACCGGAGGTACACTCCCTCGTAGTTTCTGCGGTAAAGTGTGGAGTTTTTGATCATGAAGTGAGCACTTTTCATCCGCAGGGCACGGCATTTGTGGAGAGGTAACCCCTCCAGAAATTTATTGTTCAGTAGCAAATATACCAAATCAGTATACCACGGGTCCTTGGTAATAGACTCCATTGTGTAAGTTTGACATTCTATGCGGGGAGTCTCTTCTGCCATCGCTCGACTTAGTCCTTGGCCCCAGACTATCTTCATGGGATACATTTCTAAGTCATACTCCTGGAGGATGGCCATCCACTTCCCCTGTCTCTCACCCAATTCACTCTACATCAACAGAGACTTGACGGCCTGGTCTGGAATGATAGCATGTACCTTGCTCTAGAGAATATAATGCTAGAATTTCTTCACGGTGCGAACTAGAGAAAAATCCTATTTTTCCATCGAAAAATGTCAGACTTCGGTGTTCTTGAAGGGGGAGCTCATGAAAGCTATTGTTCGTTCTTCCCCTTCAACCTTTTGAGTCAACACTACCACGAAAAAATGTAGCGAAGCAAAGGAGTAAATATAAAATAGCAGGGAATAGTTCGGGCTAGCCAGGATAGGTGCTTCTGTTATTGTCTGTTTGATCTGGGCAAACACCTGCTTTGCTTCAGGACTCCACTCAATTTTGGTATCTTTCTTCATCATCTCATTGAGCGGTTTGACGATTTTCGCAAATCCAGTGATGAGCTGCCGGATGAAGTTGATCTTTCCAAAGAAGGATCGCATCTCTTTTTTGCTGCCAGGCATTTGTAAGTTTAGCAATGCTTCGACTCTGTCAGGGTCTATGGATATACCCTTCTCGAAGATGATATGCCTGATCAACTTCCCCTCTGTGACCCTGAATATGCACTTCTTGGGGTTGAGGGATATTTGATACCGGTGACATCTCTCACAGATCTGAGCAAGATGGGTGGAATGGTCACACCTGTCCCAGAAAAAATGGTCGAATCATCCATGTAGATGATTATGCACCAATTCACAAGGCCCTCGAATGCAATGTCCTTGGCCTTTTGAAATGTAGCCCCTGCATTGATCAGACCAAAGAACATTCTCCTGTATGCAAACGTTCCCCACTTGGTCGTAAACATTGTTTTCTCTCTATCCTCATACTTAACCATGACCTGGTTATATCTAGAGTACCCATCCAAGAAGGACATCATCTAGGATCCATTCACTATCTGCAATACCTCATCCAATAAAGGGAGAGGGTGATTATCTTTCTTGGAGGCCTTGTTCATGTCATAGAAATCTACGCAAAGGCAGATCTCACCATTTTTCTTTCTCACAGAGACTAGGTTGGCAACCCACATAGTGTGCCAGATTGGGAAGATTATCCAGGCTAACAGTAGTTTTTCTACCTCTTGACAAATCAGAGGCTCGATTAGGGGGTTGATTGGTCTTTGCTTTTGCTGAAAGGGCTTAGCATTAGGTTTCAGGGGAATAGTATGGGTCATGATGGATGTGTCATATATTTTCAAGTCTTCATAACCCCAGGCAATTACGTCGATGTATTCTTGGAGAACTACGAGAATCTTCTCCTTTTCCTCAGGGGAGCAGGAGGTACCAATATGGATCATCTTTTCTTCACCGGGCTGGCTGATGTTCACCTTTTCATACTTTCCTCCCTCAGAGGAGGATGAGACCTTCTCCCGGGCCCGAGGGTCTGAGTCAAAGATTTGTTCTAGAGAAACCATACCCTTCAGGATGGTGTTAGTAGGTAGGTCCATGATCCCATCATCTTCGTCACCCTACCCAGTATCGTAATGGTCTCGTTCTTCCACTATCTGGTTCTCAAAGATGCCAACATTCGCCATGAAGGCCAGGATATGCTGATCATCTTCAAAAAAATGAAAGTAGGTGACATTATCTAGAATAGACGGGGTAGGGACCATCTCAACTAAAAATCTCCAGAGTCGCGAGCCGGCCATTGGCTCAAGTGTGCTGGCAGAAAAGGCCAGGGCATCCAGGACAAAGTTTCGTCACTGGGGAATGAGGTCAATGCCAAAGGCATCAAAATTCTCAATAAGGCTCCAAGCCCAGTTGTGGTATGCGGCCAACCTTTTGTTGTTACATGTGTATTGACTCTGGACTTGTTTAACAATCAACTCTGAATCACCCAGAGCACGAAGGTGGGTGACACCTTTCCTTAACACAAATAAGAGTCTAATGACCAAGGCCTCATACTCTGTGACATTATTTGTACAGTTAAACTGTAGTCTGTAGGATGCGAGGAAGGATTTCCCTCGCGGGTTGATTAGTTCCACCCCAGCCCCGTAGCCTTGTTTAGATCGAGACCCATCAAACTTGAGGGTCCATAAGTCATTGTTCGTAATCCAGGACTGGGGAAGGGGAGTATTCTTTGAATTGCTGTTGGGAGATATAGGAGGGGCTCCCTCCCAAACTACTGGTGTGGAGGTAGAGTTTACCTTTGGAGGTGTTTGGATTTGGGATTTCTGAGGAGACGGTACCAAGAGAGCACATCTCGTATGAGCACTGGGCTTTGGAGGATTGGTTACATGTTTTTTATCCCAAAAGGTATCAAGGTGCCAGTTAGCGATCGAAAGGAAAGGCCCACACTCAAGCTCTGAATGTTTCTGATAGTGTACTCAACACCAAGTGCCAGATAGGAGTGTAACAAGGGTTTTTGTGGCACCTTGAGAGTCAATTTGAACCCTCACCTTTTCTTCTAGGTCCTGGGTTCTCTACAGCACTGCAAGATCCTCTCCGGGGATGAAACCAAATGTTAAATTTTCAAAGGGTCGGTACACCCCCAGGGAAGTCTCAGAGAACAAGACCTCATTGACCCTTCCAACCTCGGTAAGGGCCTATTTTATCCAGGGCTCACTTTCGACCCAGATCTTATTTGATTCTCCCTCCCATGGAAGCCATAAATGGGTGAAGTCAATCGAAAAGTATCTATTCAAGGAATTTGACCAATTCTGACTTAATAACATCCCATAAGTCTCTAGGATGTCCACCACTTGAATGTCAATTATGCTGGCTATCCTAGGGTCCTAGATAAGCTGTATCTGGATGTTCTTCAATTCCCCCACCATTTTTACAGCAGTCTTATCCAGTTGGACCACTGCACCATTAGATGGGGTGGGATGGAATCCAAGCTTCTGACAAATGGACAAGGGCATGATGTTACCTGAAGCTCTGGAGTCTACTAAGCAGTTGTGTATATTCTTGCCTTGGATATTTAGGCCTAATAGGAAGGGGGGATCCTTATTGTTCCCCCGAAAGATGGCCGCGTTAGCATCTTTGAACGAGATAGTCTTGGGCAGGCGGCTGACGGCTTCTAGGTTTTCCAAGAGCTTCAGAAGAGACTTCTTCTGCTCGGGATAGTTTAGAAAAACCTCCATCAAGGTCATGGAGGTGGTAGTCTATTCTAATGCCTTCGTAATGTCGAACCTTCCTCCCGGGAACTGGTGATTTTCCTCAGTTAGATCTTTCGCTTGGTTAGAGCTAGGACCTTTCAGAGGAGTGGGTCGATCACTCATGTTACTCTAGGGAGGGGGAGTGTCTTTGATAGGAGGTGTGTAAGCTGGTCCTTTACCAACCTGACTCTGAGTATTATATAGATTCTGTGGGTTGGTAAAGGTGTTGGCCTCGAAGGGCTAGATAGATTCATCAAAGAATCCCTATAATTCAGATTCTTCTTCATCCTCCTGAGAAGTTTCAAAGAAGATGGTGTCACAGGTGAAGACACTATGGGTTGGCTCTTGTACAGGAGGCTCTAGAGGGGTGGTATCATGCGACTGCTGCCTGTCTAGCTGGAAGATCATGATGACCTTCTCCAAGGTGGTACAATTCACCTCATTGTGTGAACCCATGTCGTGCAATCTACACCAATTAGTCATGGGCTGGAAGTCTGCAACTGGTGTGAAATGTGATGGTCTAGCACCATTTTGGTTGGCATTTTAGTTTGAAGGCGGGCCTCCAGTGTTCGCATTATTATTCCATTGTTGTTGATTAGGCCTAGGCCCGTTGTTGAAGCTTCTTCCTCTGGCATTGTTGTTTCGTTGGCCAGAGAAAATGTTTCCCCTCTGGGAGTTTGAATTCTGGGGTGCGTAGGACCCCGCCTTCAGTTGGCCCATGTCCACAGTCAAGGTAGATAGCATTTGCCAAAGGGATTCAACCTCAGCGGTCAACTAGGTATTGGCATCATATTGTGACAGTTGTTGTTGTTGGTTTCCCGAGAAGGTAGCAGTATTAGCCAGAGTCGAGGGTGGCAATCCTCCAGTCGCAGATGACTGAAAGAAGGGCACTCTGGGCGGTGGTGTGTGAGACTGTTGTGCTTGCTATGGTTGACTCCAAGGGAAAGCTTCCAGACCTTGTACTATCTGGGTCTGTGTTGGGTAAAAGTACCAGGCCTGCTGGTCTATCAGGGGTGGTGGATGATTCATCTCCATCAATGGGGCTTCCATTACCAGATTGGGATTGTACCCCCTGGCATACATAGTTCCACCGGGGATCATGTTGAAGGGTGTATTCTGCCCAATCCCGCTCGTGGATTTGTTGAGACCATGGGACAATTCTAGAGCTAGGTTGCAAACTTTTGCCAAGGTGTTCTGGTCGCCCGCGGTGGTTGTTCTCCAAAGGAGAGTGGCAACGAAGGGGTCCATCACGTTAAGGTAAGTCTGTATGGTTACATCTGGGGATGGAATAAAAGGGCTCATGCACCACTTTAGGGTGCGCTAGAACCTATGGTTGAATGCTACAAGAGGTTCATTAGGTTCCTTTCTGATGGAGATGAACTAGCTATGGGACCAGGCTGGGTCCACATGCACGCGAAAGGCAGCTAGGAAGGCATCCTCCATGTCCTACCAACTATTTATGGAGTTGGCAGAAAGGTTAAGGTACCAGTTCAACTCACCTTTCCCTAAAGATAAGGGAAACATCTGAGTCACAACATCTTCATGCTGGATCTGGTGTTGGTTCATGGCATCTTTATATGCCTGTAAGTGTACTTCTGCAGTTCATGAGCCTAAGTGCTCATATCGTGGGCAGATCTTCTCTGGGTAAGAGGGTAAGTCGTTGATTGCACCTAAAAAAGTTCCCATTGGGGACCTAGTGTTTCTGAAATACGTGGCCATTGGGGGAACTAAATGTTGGGTAGTTTGAGTATTGGTTCCCGGGACTACCTGAGAAGTTTGGGTGTTCTGAGGTATGCTAGACCCCCAGACAATAGTGGCTGGTATGATTTTTGAGGTCCGTTTCTTTCGAGCAGGAGGCTCGAGTTTGACAAAATTTTTGGGGTTCGGGGCGGACCTAAGGATTCATTCAAATTTCACTAGGGAGAAAGCCCCAATCCTGTTGAAGGCTTGACTCTTAAAAATATAACTCAGGGAACCCTCAGGAAGTGTAAAATTGAAATCTCAAGAAGGGGATGAGTTCATGCCCTCCTTCTAGCGCCAGTTTCTATTGACGGGATTTCGCTGACCAGGTCCACCAACAGTCATAAGTTGTCACCGGGTACCAGAGGTACCGGCCAACTCTGCTTGTAAAGGTTTTCCAGGGAAATTAGATTCCCTGGGCCTTCAAGCACCTGGGTGTCGGGTCACGACGATGCGGAGCTCAGTCGAGAGAAGTGACTATTTTCAAGGGGGATAACTGGTTTCTTCAACTCGTTCTCTCTGGAGATTCAATATGGTAAGGTTTTCCCTAGCACTCTACACTTGGCAAATAAAATGAAAAAGATCCTGCTGGGTTAGGAACACTTCATCTAGCTATAGTCATGTTTAAACATCCAGAACATCAATAATACTCTGACATACTACACTAAATACCGAAGAAATACATAACCATCAGCTAGCATTTTATCAGTAGTGGGAGTAAAGAGGTCACTGATCTATTTTAACATATCAGAGTAAAAGACATAAAGAACATAAAACATGAAATACCATTAACTCAGAAGCACGAATGCCAACAACATCACTGCAAAGAATTCTTTCTTCTTTATTAATGTCTCTTCCAGCAAGCACTGGTGCGTGATACAATGGGGGCTCCAGGGGAGCATCTAACTATTGAAAATAGAATAATGGATCATTGAGCTCTGTGAACAGAATGAAAATCACTTTGATATTACTATGGACAACAAAATCATTAATTTTGCTGACCCTTAGAAATGGGCCAGTCTTGCTATTTATACAATTCCTTTCTAACCCTAACCCTAATTTACATCATGTTTCAATAAAATACAATATCTGGGGACTGGTACTACCTACGCCACCCTACAAAAGACCTTGAGACAGAATAGGTCTACCAGGTCAGAAGAATGAGACAAGAATATACAGTAGAAGAATCAACCTCGAGGAGAGAGTCGAGAAGGAGAAGGAAGAAAGTAGGTCCCCTAGGGATCGAGGCTACATGCCTCATAAATGGGAAATGCGACACCCTATCTCCAATGCGCCAGGTGTGCCTCTGAGTGGCGCCTCAAGAAGACCATCCTGTCAGAAAACCAACTGTTGAGTTGACGTCCCCTTGATATAGCCAACCACCTTCTGACAGTCTTTATTAACCGCTTCTAAAAGTGACTGGTCGGCCTCGGGGACCGGGACATGTATCACTTGAAAGAATACAAAATTTTGAGATCCAGGACTCTGGGATCCGGGAACTTACGTCCCCAAAAGAATAAAGAATACCCAATGTTGGAGTTTTCCCCGACCTCCAGAGAAAGCTCAAGGTTGCTTATTATCATATATCCTTTAGGCTAGCCCTTTGGTACTTAGCCATCTCAATTTGTTCCCCCAGGTCTAGAACATTTTCTTTAAACTCATCAGCCATTTTTGCTGCGTCGTGGCCACTAAGTACCATGCGAGTTAACTTTGTCATTTGGGCCCCATCTATCCCCTTCGGGGATTGATACCGGGACTTCATTATTTCATCAAAACTCCCCAAAACTGAATCTTTAGGTGTACATGTATCTGTGCTAAGGGGATCAGCCCCAGAAGTCTTTATTACAAAAGACTTGTATAAATTGAAAGAATATTTTACCGCATTGATTTTATCCTGCAGAGACCCTACCAGTTGCTTGGTTACCTCCAATGTGAGGTCAAGTCTGGAGTGTTGGGTTGTCACAAAATCAAATGATTCATCCCCCAGAATCCTAGATTTAGAAATCATATCCTCTCCCAGGTTAAGGAGTTCTTTGAGCTCCACCTTTCGCACCTGATAATTCTCATTATCACCCTCCCACAAGTCAATAAGGGTCTCTACCTGGTGTATAACCTGCCGGGCTGTATATAAATCTGGGAGGGTAGATACCAGGAAATGCCTGGTGTTTCCTATTTGCAGGGTGATCCACTTGTCCATTGCCTAGGCCTTCTTCTTCATTATGCGCAGGGAGTCTATGTCACTCTGCGGTAGATCTTCATAGGTGGAGGCCTCCGGAGGAGCGGCATCGATAGGTTGAGCCAGCTCAGTGAGAAACCCCATGAGGTTTGTGTTCTTTTCCTTTTCTTCTTTGAGCCTCTGGGCTTCTTTCTCATAACGAGCCTCTACTGCCCTTGTTGCCTCCTTCAACAAGTTCACCTCGCCTTGCTTTCCCCTTTTACCCAGTGAAACCTCTGTAACGTTATAATCTCTAGGTTTCGTGGTTGCTTCATCGGTGCCTAGGGGAGATGTTGCCACAACAGCAACCGTTTCTCCGCCCGGCCCAGTTCAAAGGGTATGAACTGTTCGGGATTTCTTGGCCTTGGGCGGGGCCTAGACTTGGGCCATCATTTCGGCCAGGGAGAGAGGAGTCACATGAGCGGACTTAGCTTTTCTTTTCCTTCTCTCTATCAGCCACTAAGGTGGTAGGGGTGGCCTTCCTGCCAGAATTTGTTCCCTTGATTCTTCCCTGGTGTCCTATGGCTGTTGCTCCTCAGTGGCATGGATCTCATCCATCCTCTCCCCTGCATCTGCTTCTTTAGCAACATTTTCTTCCTCAACTTCCATCTCCTTAGCCTTGTCCTCTGGGTCGATTACTCTGTCTGAACTTTGGTAGGCTTCCTCGAGGATTTTCTCTTGATACTGCTCTTCTTGTTGCTCTTCTTCTACTGCTAGGGCTTCTTCCTCTGCTGGTACATCTTTTGGCAATAGGGGAGGTGTTGGGCTGAGATTTAAAGTTTGGGCCGCTGTAATCACCTGCCCAAAGGTTTCTCCCAGGAGTGGCCTTTGGAACATGGCAGCTGGGGTTACGATTATTTTTGAAGGTCCAACTCCCCCAGCGGATGCCATTTGTTCACCTTATTTTTATTGGTCCACTCCCAGACCCTAAATCGCTTGAGCCCTGGAGGAAATCTCTGGCTCTGGCTCTTTTTCTTCTTCCTGCTTGCCCTATTCCTGTGCAGGGTCTGGTTCAGGAGGCTCTTGTTCTGCAGCTTCTGGTTCTTCCTCTGGGACTTCTGTCCCTACTTGTCTGTTGTCCCCCTGCAAGTTTCTAAACTCGTCGGTTGTGAATATATTATCAAATTCTTCTTGTGTAGGAGGACTGGCTAGGACCTCAGTAGGCTCTATTTCCTTCTCCGGCTTCGAGGAACTGGAACAGAGGATTTCTACTTGTTGGGCTTGGAATGTTCCCAACCCCAGCTCTGTCTTAGGCTTTTTGTTGAGCTTCTTCTTTCTCTGGGTAACCAAAGGTGGCCCCGCATCTCTTATTGCTACCACTTCCATGGGATCCACCCCCATTGCCTTTACCATTAGGGCTGCCAGTGACGGGGAGGAAGAGGGACGAATCAGCCCGACCATGAGCGGTGGAGTGGCTAGCCATGTTATTAATTTTTCCCTCATCTGCTGGGAGGCTACCACTGATTTCTTTATTCATTCCTTGATGGGGAATTATTGCATAGGAGGGGTTGTATCTATCTTTTTACCTTTATCATATCTCTACGAAGAAGTCTCGGCCCCCGGAGTTAGTTTTGGTACCGGCTACGTAGTTAATTTTGGCGCCAGCTGGGCTGCTCGGCGAGTACTTCTGGGGCACACCTTCTTAAAATAGGCATGACTTTTCTCAACCACCTCTTGAGTGAATTTCTCAATTGTGAGCCCCTCCTGAGCATCCCAGTTTATTGGTGGAAGAGTCTTTGTATCGATCCTCTTTGCCTTGTACTGGGGATCGATAGTGGGGGTGGCATCTGAGAAGTCTGCTGGGAACCTCTAGAGCTTCAACTTTTGCATCATGACAGCTATCATCCTGATGTAGTGCCTACTCCGCACCTCCACATCATCCTAAAAATCTCCCCAGAAATCCTCCATATGGATGTGATGGGGTTCTGAAGCCCGGGGTAGTGTCATTGCAATTCTTCTGTGCGGATCAAAAATTTTCTGCGCTAAGTAAAATTCTCCCAAGTTGCAACTTTTTAATTCATTGTCTACCTCCTTTGTGGTGGCCAGACTACAGGTGTAGTTCCCACAGGTGATTAGGAATAGAATGTTAGGTATATTTTTCGAGGCAAAGAGGGCATGCACCTCCATCATTTACCTGCAATATTCTAAAAGCACGATCTTGTCCCCACAGTGTTTGGGTAACAAGTAGGGTTTCCCAGAGAAGCCGGTGACCCTAATGTAGGTGTGCTATTGGAACTGAATGTAATAATATCCATAACTATGGACCAAATTCATCACCTCTGAGGACAGGCGGTATCCGGCATCCCGGGTGGGTGTAAGCAGATGATAATAAATAAACGCATCATTTACCGGGTAAAAACTGGGGAAGTTGGCCTCCCATTGAACTTGTGGGAAATGGTCCCATGGTGCCTTTTTTCCTGAACCAATCCCAAGCACACCATCTATGAGTAGGCCATGGGCGTGGGGCCTCTGCTGTGCTAGGGCCCAAAAAATATAGGAAGACATGTAGAATTTATTTTTCCTATTTAATTGCAGGAACTAGGAGTCGACATGGTTGGAGATTATTTTTTCCCAGTCGAAGTATCCTCCCTTGGTGGAGATGCCAAGGAGGAAGTAATACATCCATTTAGAAAACTCTTGGGTGGAGGGCTGCCCAAAGACCTGGGTCAACGCTATCATTCCCATCTGGATGCTCTCTTTGAACTTGGAGCAGGGAATTTCTATCTTCATTCTTTTAGGGTCCCTCTTTGGAACCTTGAGCCAGTGGATATTCATATATACCCAGGCGGCATCCTCCAGTTGTGTGAATTGCTCCAAGGCATCAGTCCTTGTAACCACTGAGGCCTTGGCGAATTGGGGGATTCCCAGACTTGCCTAGAATGTAACTGGGTTGAGGGATACCAGAGGAGTAGGGTATCCGGTCGGTTCTACGGCCGTGAGCATAACAACCCAAATAGAAAAGTTGTAGTTGGTGGCCAATGTCAAGATAAGCTCTAAAGATTGCATGGAGCATGGGAAACAAGCCACCTTGAGAATTCTGAAGTTTCCGACATTGATTGCTAGTTGATCTCCAGCCTGTCGCTGGATGTGCATTTTTTTTACCAAGCCCTTCATTTCTAACCATGTCCCAACGCTAGTGTCGGTAATAAGTTTGACCTTGGACTCGATCTTAAATCCCATGATGACATTGTCTTGCACAAATTTCATAGTCAGGGGCATCTTCTTCAGGGCCTTCTCCATTTTGGACTTTACTGCCGCCCTAGTGGCTGCCGTGGAAGGTGGCTCTAGACTTTCAGGTGGAGAGGATGCGGATGCTTTGTTTGGAAAATGAACTCTGAGAATCTGCGAGAAAAAGTGACCGTCAGAATGTATTAATCAAAATAAATATTCTGGGGTCCGGAGATCTTACCACCGTGATGCTTTCTTTTCCCAAAAAGTTAGTTTCATTAAAAAATAGCTGAAAAGCAAACGCATTGCATAAACTTAAGATTTTTATTAAACATCTAGGTCCAAAAATTTCATCACACTTGGTAAAGACATGGGATGGATGATGGTAAGAGACCCAGAGCCTGAAGAAGTAACCATTGGTGAGCACGTGTAAAAAGGCAAGTCATCAAGCCCATGTGGGCGCCACATGCGTAGGTATTAAATGGAAGTTATGGCGATGACAGTGGAGCCAACTGTCTAAACATGCAAAAAGTGAAGGCCAATTGGCTGGAATTGATTGTGTGCATGGGACATAAATGAGGGTCTAACTGGTTTTATGGGAGAGAGATAAAACCACCTGTTTGAAACCGGCCGAGAGTCGAGTTTCAAACAGGTGGTTTTCTGCCCTGAAGCGAGTTCATGGGTCAAAAAACCAGCGACACAGGCAACTTGACCAGCTTGTTAAGCCACCCAAAAGGATATACATGAAGGCCAAGGGATATATACATAGAAATAGAGGGATATACAAAGACTATACATAAATATAGACATATATACATATACACATATACAACACAGAACGACGTCCGCAGGAAACCAAGCAAGGCAAAGATTATAAACAGCTATCTACACATTCTACAGACCAACCACTTCTACATAGAGGGCGGACAACCCTCTGGAAGAGCTGACCCACCAACGGGTGGCAAAACCAGAAAACAAAAGACAGACAAAATAGAAAGATGACAAACGAAAGCAAGACAAGGAAACACCAACCAAACCAGAAGAAAACCAAAAGGCGGGAACTGAAAGACCAACCTGAGAATGCCGAAAGGGGTGGAGGAAAGGAAGAAGTTACCACAGGAGCTCTGCAATAGCTACAGTCGTCAAATGGTCAGAACCTGCCACCATGAAACACTCACAATCATCTGAGAAGTATGGAGCTGTTAAGTACTGATTATCACTAACTCTCTGCAAATCACTCTGTAATCGCTTTGAAATCACTCTGAGTGCTCGAAGGTTTTAATCGTGGTAAATGTGAAAGTGACAGATAAGTTCTATTTATACCTATGGTAAAAAGGCAGTCCACCTCCTTCCATAAATCTCCGTACAAGAAAACCTCCAGATTTTGGGCCCAGGGATTCCCTGCGACGATACCCTTTCGAACATTGTGGTGAAGAATCCCGGAGTCCAGAGTCTGGCTCCCAATGAAGAACGACCTCCGGGACTGGAGCCCCAGAGATGAAAACCAAATGAAAAAAACACAACAATGGAGAAGAAAACCCCGGAGAAAGAAAACAAAAGGGAGAAGGACAAGGCAAGAGCCGCAAGAAAAAACAAACAAAAAGAAAAATGGGGGGACCCAACATTTTGCACACAAAATGTAGGGACGGGGATGCAGAGCATAACAAGATGTAGCATATATTATGGATGGAAAATGTGGATTACAGATCTTGGATTATGTTTGATGGAGTGTAATTAACATTTACTTGTTATAGCTACCATGTGTATCTTATCAAGGGTTTATGTAATTATTTGTGCATTGGAGAAGTATTAATTGGCCGACCTAAGTGCTTATTATAGTCTTGTATAAAATAAAGTTGTTTTCTTTTGTGGAGAGAGTGATGAGACATCAAAGTGTGGAAGCTGGAATCTTGTATTTCCAAATTTTGTTAGATGTAGAGAAGTGGTTTTGATTGAATAAATTCATTGGAACTATTTTAGAAAAGTTGTTTCTATCAGTTAGTTCATTGAATTGTATATCTTATACATCTATATTTTGAACAGTATGTCCTGAGGGTGGATTTAACCTTCTTTAGGTAGCGATCCTGTTGGCTCTCTTGACTCCTAATAGGGTCTGTCCTTTAACAGGGACTGTGTACAATATGTAAAAATCAGCTCCTAACAGGGCTAAATCTCCTAACAAGGATACTATACTTTTATTGTATTATTTGTGGGTGCTAATTCCCACCAGGGTTTTTCTCTTAACAAGGTTTCCTTGACAACAAATGGTTGTGTTATGGCATTGTTGATAATATTTTGAGAATTGTATTTATCTTTTAATTGTTTAAATTTAAAGTTTTAATTATTTACACACAACTAATTTAGTCCCCCNCGCTCTAAGTTAAGGTGATCTTGAAGATGGCATACTATAGAAAGGATAGTCCAAAGTTAGATCTTAAAAAATTTAACAGTTGGAAGAACAAGATGAGAACTTATTTGTTGTGTTTGAGAATTGACTACTGGATGATTACAAAGAAAGATGAGAAGATCAAGACTGAAGATGAACTTGACAAAGCTACTGATTATGAAAATAAGTTGTTTTCTTGTAACATGGTTGTAAGAGAAGTACTGATTAGTGCACTCTCTGAAGGTAAATTCATAGAGCTTAAAGATTTAGATTCTACACATAAAATTTGGTCAAGATTGGAATTACTATATGAAGGAAATAAGTTTACTAAGCAGGAAAAGTTACAGAACTAGAAAACAAGGATGGAAATTATGAAAATGAAAGATGATGAGAATGTTAGAACATATTTACAAAGAGTTACTTAGATTTTTATTAGCATTAGAAACTCTGGATGCACATACAGTGAAGAAGAATTGATTGGAAAGATTCTTAGATCTTTGACACCTGTTTACAAAACTGAAGTGGAAGCTATAAAGGACATCATACCTTTGGTGGAGAACTTCAACAGAGAGATGTTGATTGCTAAATTAACTACCTTTGAGGCAATAGAGCTGGGAGACTCTTTACCTAATATTGAAACATCATTCAAGGGTACAATGCACAATAATAATAAATACTTTATCAGGGATTGCGAACACCGACAAAAGTGACTTCCGAGAAGAACTTGGTAAATATGTTGATGATTTGGAAAAGATACAGGAAGAAAAGAGGAAGTTAAATGAAATTGTGTCCCTGATTGCAAGAAGAGAAAATAGAGGTAAGGGAAAGTTTGAAGGAAAGTTACCTTTGAAATTTTTTTCATGCAATAAGATAGGTCATTTTGCCTCTAGATGTCCTATAAGGGTTCTTAAGCATAAATCTAAGTTTTATAAACCTAAATACTCTAAGGCTAAGGAATGTTACTATGCTAGTGAAGGTGTATCTGATGATGATGTTGTGGACTATGATTAAATTGGATTTATTGCTATAAAAGATGATGAACCTATTCACGAAGAGAAATCCCTAGTTTCACATGTTGAAAATAAATCTGAATGGATCATAGATAATGGTTTTTCACATCATATGACTAGTGATAGAAATAAGTTTATTTAGCTAACTAAATATGATGGTGGTGTAGTCAATTTTGGTGACAATACTCCTAAGTTTATCATTGGAGTGGGATTAATTTCTCTTGATGGTAAAACTAAAACTGATGATGTATTACTTGTTGATGGACTTAAGCATAATTTGTTGAGTGTTGGAAAACTTCTTGACAAAGGTTATAATTTGAAGTTCAATGATGGTAAATGTTCTATCAGAAGCAAGACAGGAGATTTGATAGCATCTGGTACTAAGTCAACGGGTAATTTTTTTGAGTTGAACACTACAAAATTTTCTTGTTTTGTTGCGAAGGTTGATGACAGTTGGTTATGGCATATAATATTTTTTCATGTAAATTTTGATAAAATTGTAAAAGAAAGTATGAATAATGTTGTTAGAGATCTACTGAAGATTGTGAAACCCGCTAACACCATGTGTAGAGAATTTGTGATGGGGAAACACAAAAGTAGCAGTTTTAAAAGAAAATCTTATTCAAAAAAAGGGAAGTTGGATCTGGTGCATACAGATCTGTATGGTCCTACAATAACAAGATCTTACTATGGTGAAAGGTATTTCATACTTTTTGTTAATGAATTTTCTAGGATGATGTGGGTTACATATTTTAGAGAGAAATTTGAGGCTTTTGATAAATTCAAGATATCCAAAGAAAAAGTTGAGAATGAATCAGGTTTGAAGATAAAATGTTTAAGATCACATATAGGTGGATAATTTACTTAATATTTGTTCAATACCTACAAAAAAGAGCATGGAATATAGAGACAAACATCCACTGCTAGGACACCAAAATAGAATGGGATTGCAGAGTGAAAAAACATAACTATATTAGATGTTGCCAGAACTATATTGCTTGAAGGAAATGTGTTGCATGTTCATTGGAGAGAAGCTTTTGGTACTGTTGTTTATACTTTGAACAAAATTTAGATCAAAGAAGGTACTAATAAGACTCCTTATGAACTATGGTTTAATCATGCTCCTACTGTGAAATATTTAAGAATATTTGGTAGTAAATGCTATATCAAAAGAGATGATGAAATGATGAGCTAGGAAATTTTGATGCTAGGAGTGATGAAGGAATCTTCCTTGGTTATTCCACTAAGATAAAATCTTATAAATGTTTTAATCTGAGATTAAGGAAGATGATTGAATGTGCTAATGTGAGGATTGATGAGAATTTTCAGATTCAAGAAAGAATATATGACTGTAGCTAGACTACAAAGAACATGGAGGTTACTAAAAATCAAGAAGAACCTTTTGAGGTTGATCATGAGATTGAGGGATGTCTGAATGATTCAAATCATCCCACTAAAATTCCAAAAACATCAAGGTATTTTAAGAAGAACCATCCTGAAAATCAAATTATTGGCAATGCAAATAAAGGCATGATGAAAAGATCCAGATTAAAAGATGAAATTTCTTTGATTTATCAAGTTGAACCAAAAAATACTAATGAGGAATGTAGAGATGAATCTTATACTAAAGCTATGCGGGAAGTATTGGAACAAATAAAGAAAAAATGACACTTGGGAGTTGGTTTCTAGACATAAAAATAAGAATGTTATAGGGACTAGATGGGTTTTCAGAAACAAAACGAATGAAGAAGGAATGGTTGTAAGGAATAAGGAAAGACTATTTTTTAAAGGCTACTTGAAACAAGAAGGCATAGACTTTGAAGAAACATTTCCTCCTGTTGCTAGGCTTGAGGCAGTAAGATTATTTCTTTCTTATCCTGCACACAAAGACTTTAAAGTATATCAGATGAATGTGAAATCTGCATTTCTAAATGGATATCTAGATGGTGCAAAGTGCTCATCCACACCTTAGGGTTTAACTTCTCCTTTAGACACCTTAACCTTATTATAAGGTTCTCCCTTTGTGCAATACTTCTTCTTAGGGATCCTAAGACTTCTCAAAATGGATGACCAACCTCTAATTATCGTCTTTATCATCTAGGAACACAAATGTACTTGGACCAAAAACTTGCCTTAGGGACCAATTCCCTAAATGAGCCCAAAGTGGTGCAAACTACCCCACTCTACTTGGATCTTCAAAATAATTGTGTAAATAGTATTTAGGGACCCCCAAACACTGAGATTCAACTCCCTATTGGATCCTCTCACACCCACAACACAACTTTTCTAATTTGGACCAGAATTCCTACTAGCCCTAACTCACTGGTTTTTTGAGATTTACTCCCAAAACTTCTGAAAAACTTTGTGAGCACTTATAGATAAAGATACCCTTTATCAAAATCTTTTGGATTCCAAAATCTCTAGGTTAGAAAATAATCTTGCACCCCCAAACATCTACTAGGTTCACAGGACTAATTGGCCAAACTAGGCATGGATAACAAGGCAAGTATGAAAGTATGGGTTCTCAAAAACTTCCCAAGGCTCCATAAATTTTATCCCAACTCAAAATGATCCAAAAAAACCACTCACTAGGTCATTTCAATCCAATTTATTGAATGTCTCCACTTTCTCCAACTTTACTGGCTAAACACATAGAGATGTTTAGCCTAGGGCTTGCTTGGAAAACTAGAAAACCAAAACCTCTCTCCCTGCGCTCCTGGAATCTCTAAGAGTACTCTCCTAAATTTCATTCCCCAGAGGTCCATTTTTTTCCCATGGTGGGATTGGAAGTTAGAGGGCCATTTCCAAAAATCCCTCAAATTCAAGCCTATCTAGACTAGTCAACACCAAAACTTGAATAACTTTCACAAATGAATTCCAAATCCCTTCAAACCAAAAGCATAAAATAGAAAAAAAAAAAAATTCACTATCGCAAAATTAGATCATTCTCATACAGTACAAGTACGTACCTTGCAAGAATATAGTGAAATTTCTAAAAATTTAGGGTTTGTTCATTGATTTCTTCAAACTTTTGTACAATCTGACATCCCCGACATCATCCCATCGATGTTTGACCTCCTTGTATCTATATAGACTCTTTGCAATGGATATAAATTCATTTCAAATGTTTAACCACCATTTTTCACTTTTAAGCAACTTTTGAAAAAGTTGTCAAGCAACTTTTCAATGTTGCATGACAACTTTTGCATTTTCATGACAACTTTTGCATTATTGCTTCAATGCACCTATTTGACCAATATAAAGACAAAAATGGATTGAATTATCCATGTCAAGACCAAAAACAAATAATTCTCTAATTAATCACTTATTCAACCTGTAACATAAGAAATGTCACATTTGAAATAAGTGGGGGAAAGATAAGATATTCCTCTTCCATCCCAAGATGCACAAATGAACAATCTAAATTTATTAACCCCAAGAGAAGGATCAATGCACAAATGAATTAATCATTTGGAAATGAGAGAAAAGAGGAAATTCTTAAATTCCTATTTTATGGAAAGGAATGTGTGATAGATTTAGAAAGATTGAAATAAATAGGAGAAAAGTACAAACCTTAAGATATGGAAGATCTGAAGGATGCTATTTATAGGGGTCTATACTCCATTTCTAGAAAATCTAAAGTATGATCTGGAATAGAAATGCAAAGACGAACAAAACCCAGAAATCATTTTTTGATCTGACACTGTCTTGATTAAAATATTGACCTTGACCCACAAATGTCACCCCCGACCCAATGATCTCGACCCTGACCTCCACAGGTCTGTCAGAAAATCTGTTCGCGGATCTCAATAGTTCACTGAAAAGGGTATCTAGATCTAAGTTCAAATCCATAGTACCACACCTATACCTACAAGAAAAAGATATTTGTTTGTTGGGGGGGAGGCATTTTCCTTGGTCAAACCCCGGTTTTGGAATTAACATCAAATATGTAATTGAAATTTGCAGAAATAAACAAAGTAAATGGAATAATTCACCTTGCTCATGTAAAAGTCCTTATGGAGGATTCAAATCCTTGAATCCACATGTATGGATGTGCCAAATGAATGTAGAATGAATTCAATTAATTTCCTTTGGATCTTCAACACCAATCTCGAATGGATCTTGGAAGAGAAGGAGGCTTGGAGGAAATTGAACGGAGAAATCTTCAATAAGAGGGATACATAGAGCTTTGAATCGTTCAATGGCTACCAATGGATCTCCTTGATTAATTTGATGCTTGAATGCTTGAGAGTAGATTCTTTCTTCAAATCTTTCTTCTTAGCTTTCACTTAGTTGATGGTTCTTGCTTGATTATAGTTGCTTGTGGTTAGAGAGTCTTAGAGAAAATGAGAGGAGAAATCTTCCTTTTATATGAAATTAGGGCACAATCTTCTAGAGAGGCTGACATAGGAGAATTAAATTATAATTGGACCCATGCCCCTAGAAGAGGACCTATATTAAATATAATTTAAGATTCAACATTTCAGACCCAAAACAACCGACCCGAAAGTGGGAATTAAACTTTTTCAAAGACCAAAATCTGAAAACTGTGAGATCCTTAAATATGGACCCTGGGTCAAGGTTGAGGTCAACCTTGACCTAGGTCAAGGGTGAGGTCAACATTGATGTAAGTCAAGGGTGAGGTTGACCTTAACCTAGGTCAAGGGTGAGGCTGACCTTGACCTAGAAAGGTTGATTTTGACCTTGAGGTCAAAAATCTTAGTTTTCAGTTTTGGATGTCAGAAACAAGTTGGAAAAGTGGGAAATGGGGCAAAATAGGGAAAAAGGCCAGATCCAAGTTAGAGACCCATTAAAGGTGCTTGACATGACCCCAAACCACTTACTTGAAAGGCTAAACTATTCTACAATGGAAGTGCTTCTAGTTTCTGACTATACATTTAGCCCCCACTTTAGCAAGAGTATGGACTCAATGCAAACTATTGGTTAAGGAGATCATGAAGAAAAGATAATCTTATTGAAATCAAAAGTGACAAAGGAATCCTTAAGACCCTAGGGACTTAAGTCTTTATCAACCCTAAGATCATGATAAGAGAGACATCACTGGTCAAAGAGAAAGAGAGAGAGAGATGTGGTTAGATCGCCCAATATGATGTGTGTATCTCACTGTGAACCACAAAAAGGATAGGATGGCCCATCAAGAAAGCACTAGGTAGTTACCCCATAAATTTGTGCACCTTCTAGTGTCTTTGTGCATGTATGTACTACATATTCTGATGGATTTTATGAAGTACCCATGGATCCATATTCTTATATCATTATGGAATACATTTGTAAAATCCGTATCTCTTCAGGATTTAGCAACTTATGTGCATTACCTTCTGACGATTTAGCATATTGAATTGTAATTGAATGTGTATCTCTTTAGGATTTAGGAACTTATGTTTTTTTCCTTCAGAGGATTTAGCATGCTGCAAAACAAAATGTTAGAACAAAAATGCAAAATATAAAACGAGGGAGGCTGTATATATGCCCCCCTCCTTAAGATGGAAAAGTACATACTATTTTGACATGTTAAGGAAAGAAAAGAACAAGGATAAAGACTTCTTCAATATCAAGAAAATATCCATAGCCAACACCCAGTCCAAGCCAAGAAGGTCACAGCTCTTATGAGGCCATGGAAGGGACGAATGCAAAGAGATATCATGCAAGAAGTGAAAAAGTAACCCTTGTGATGGATAGCACATTACTCAGTTTCCAAGGTGAGAGATTTATCAACCATGGAAACCTAATTTAAAACAAAGAAATAGGTTATGATCAGGGATATAGATCCTCAATTTAAACCAACATTTTCATGTATGATTGGATATCACATAATAGATAGATACTGCTTAACAAAGGGGAAAGTGAATCCCAGAAAGACAAAAAAGAAGGAGATGTCATCCTTGTCCCCCAAGCATGGGAACAAGGATGAAAGGGGACCTATTATATTTCTCACAATACTATGCAAGACAACAAGCCCCCAAAGATTAGGCTAACATTGTTTACATAATGTGGAGTTCCATAATAGAAACATAAATGTTATTTAGAGAAAATAGGATTGAAATACAACTCATTGCCACATGATATATAAATAACTTTACTATCAATGAGCTGCCTAATTTTATAATGTAAAGATTTACATTCATTAGTAGAGTGATCATGAAATCTATGATGCAAACAAAAAAGAAGAGTCTTCAAGTGTGGACTACATTTCTTTTTGTGTTTAGGTCTAGCAATTATCTTAGCACGAAGGAGTCTAGGCAAAATAACTTCTTGGTCAAATTCCTTGATAGGTTCATCATGTTTTGAAGTGTTATTTGAGATTTTGGTAACATTGATGTCTTGTTGAGGATTAAATTCCAATCCATAATAATGCTCATGCCCCCCATTCTGTAAGGGCATTTGAATTCCCTGTTTATGCTTACCACATCCTTGACCATGGAATCTTTGTTTAACTAGTAAAGGATAACCGGGACCATAATGAGAAGCCATAACAAAAGGAGTCAATGGAACTTCAGTAGTCACTATGTCATTACTAGTAGGTTTTATAGATTCATAGTGGGTAGAAGCAATGACAAAGTTATTACGAAGGGAAGTAGAAGTAAAGACTCATTGTTCAAACTCTCTTCATGGCTTCATAAAATCAAGATCAAAAACCTTATATTCTCCAATAAAGGTAGGATTAAAATTCAAGGTTCCCCAATCATCTCCAGGAAGAGCATTAGAGGAAGAAGGATTACTATTAGGAATAGGAGTATTGTGGGTTTGAATATGTAAATAAGGATTTGGCACATCATCCACATGAAGTGTATACACCATGTTGTTGTGAATAAACTTGACTTTATGGTGAAGGGTGGAAGGAACAACATGTATCTCATGCAACCAAGGTCTACCCAAAAGGAGGTTATAATTAAGAGGTCTAGGCATAACATGAAAAGGAGTATTCAGGATGACTAGACCTACTTTGATAGGTAAGGTAATGATACCCAATGTGTTCTTATCAATTTTATCAAAGCCACGTGTAGGATTATTATCAGGTTGAATAGTTCAAAGATCAAATTTAATTGATTTGAGCATGTCCATGCTACAAATATTAAGCCCAGATCCATTATCAATCAAGGTCCTATGAATGATACTCTTATTGATAGTAACAACAACAATAAGGGCATCATATTGCTTCTGAACTTCCTTAGAAGGTAAATCCTTTTGATTAAATACAATGTCAGGAGGACCTGGGGTAACATGCATTCATTGTAAGAAGGCATTGATGTTCTCTTGATTAGGAGGTGGAGTGGGAAGATCTGCTAGACCTTTTTACAAGGCTTCATGGTAGGTAGGTGAAGTTTCAAGAAGCTCCCATAAAGAAATCTTGGCAGGGGTATTGTGCAATTGGTTTATCATATCATACTCCATGCGAGGAAGATGGGGTGGAGGAGGTAGAATGGGTTGAGAAGGTGATAAAGAAGTAGGAACCACCAGATTAGGTTGAGGTTTATTCCTTGTACGATAGGTGTGAGCTATTGAATCTTGATCATTGAAAGACTCTAAAGATTCCATAGGTTTACCTTTGATGGTAATGCGAGGAAAACCTTTAATAGTCAACAAGGGTTTTGGATAAACCATATTAGTTATCTCAGCACTACAAATAGATTCACAAGAAGGAAGAAAAGAAGACATCCTAGGAGGAGATGAGGTAGGATCTTCATTCTCCATAAGATCATCACTAAGAGGGAGAGCATTAAGGGAATTCATATCATTCTCTGCTAATGCCTCATCACTAGAAGGAATCCCAAATGGAGGTAAAGCATATATAATATCTCCTTCTTTCTCTAAAATGTCTTCACAAGAGGAGTGTGTTTTAGAAAAAGAGTCACCATTATGTATGAATATGTCATCTATTAATAAATCACCCTCTTGTATCAAAGCATCTTCACAAGAAGGGGATAAATCAATGTCTTTATCTGATGTTTCATCCCTAAAAGGAGGATAATCCACAATGGCTTCATGAGGAAGAGAGTAACCAACATCCAAATCCAAAGGTTCATCCCAAATAGGAGGATTACATTCTAAAGTAGGCTCATAGGAAAGACATATATTAGGAGAAGAATTAACATCAATCCTCAACTCATCTCCATAAAGAAAAATATGATGGAGAGAAAGATTAAAGTCATTTTCTTGCTCTAATATATCCTTACAAGGTAATACAAGAGAGGACAAAGTAACATCGCATGCACTAAATAAAGTCTTTGTAGGTGTAACATCATTCAATGGTAAGGTAAGAGGAGGATATTGTTTAATCCCAAAAGTTATAGAAGGATGTTTGGAAATTACTTGAAACAACTTGTGCAACATGATAATGAATAAATAAATACATAGAAAATAGATCTAAATATATCCCAATACATTCAAATGAAAGCTATAAGCATGAAAAATGTAAATATTTTTGTATTTTTAAAGCAATTTGTGATTTTAATTTTTGATCTATAAATACAAGAGAATAAAATAAATCTACTTTTAAATGCATGTAAGATCTAACATAAGATGCAAATCTAACACCAAAAAGAAAGCGTTGTCTATTGCAGGTTCACCAAAATGTACCATATAAAATGTAACATTTGAAATAAGTGGGGGAAAGATAAGATATTCCTCTTCCATCCCAAGATGCACAAATGAACAATCCAAATTGATTAACCCCAAGAGAAGGATCAATGCACAAATGAATCAATCATTTGGAAATGAGAGCAAAGAGGAAATTCTTAAATTCTCATTTTATGGAAAGGAATGTGTGATAGATTTAGAAAGATTGAAATGAATAGGAGAAAAGTACAAACCTTAAGATATGGAAGATCTGAAGGATGCTATTTTTGGGGGTCTATACTCTATTTCTAGACAATCTAAAGTATGATCTAGAATAGAAACACAGAGATGAAAAAAACCCAGAAATCATTTTCCGATCTGACACTGTCTTAATAAAAATCTTGACCTTGACCCACAAACGTAACCCCTGACCCAATAATGTCGACCCTGACCTCCACAAGTCTGACAGAAAATCTGTTCACGGATCTTGATAGTTCACTAAAAAGGGTATCCAAATCTGAGTTCAAATCCATAGTCCCACACCTATACCTACAAGAAAAAGAGATTTTTTTGTTGGGGGGGAGGGGTTTGCCTTGGTCAAACCCCAGTTTTGGAATTAACCTCAAATATATAATTGAAATTTGCATAAATAAACAAAGTAAATGGAACAATTCACCTTGCTCATGTAAAAGTCCTTGTGGAGGATTCAAATCCTTGAATCCACAAGTATGGATGTTTCAAATGAATGTAGAATATACAATGTAGAATTTCTTCAATCAATTTCTTTTGGATCTTCAACACTAATCTCGAAAGGATCTTGGAAGAGAAGGAGGCTTGGAGGAAATTGGATGGAGAAATCTTCAACAAGAGGGCTCCATAGAGCTTTGAATCCTTTAATTGCTACCAATGGATCTCCTTGATGAATTGGATGCTTGAATGCTTGAGAGTAGATTCTTGCTTCAAATCTTTCTTCTTAGCTTTCACTTAGTTGATGGTTCTTGCTTGATTATGGTTGCTTGTGGTTAGAGAGTCTTAGAGAAAATGAGAGGAGAAAGCTTCCATTTACATAAAATTAGGGCACAATCTTCTAGAGAGGTTGACATAGGAGAATTAAATTATAATTAGACCCATGCCCCTATAAGAGAACCTATATTAAATATAATTTAAGATTCATCATTTCGGAACACAAAACAACTGACCCGGAAGCGGGAATTAAACTTTTTCAAAGACCGACATCCAGAAACTATGAGATCCTGAAATCTGGACCCTGGGTCAAGGTCAAGGTCAACCTTGACCTAGGTTAGGGGTGAGGTTGACCTTTAACTACATCAAGAGTGAGGTCTACCTTGACCTAGGTCAAGGGTGAGGTCAACCTTGACCCAGAAAGGTCGATTTTGACCCTGAGGTCAAAAGTCTCAGTTTTTAGTTTTGCATGTTAGAAACATGCTGGAAAAGTGGGAAATGGGGTAGAATAGGGGAAAAGGCTAGGTTCAATTTAGAGACACATTCAAGGTGCTTTAAATGACCCTAGACCACTTAATCAAAAGGCTAAACAATTCTATAATGGAAGTGCTTCCATTTTCCAATTATACACAACCTAATTAGGACCTTTGTTTCAATTTGGCATCTAGGTTTATAACATCACCTTAGATCCAATTGACCTTACAAATGATCTCATTATTACATTTAATGACCCAAAAGGATCATTATTCCCACCTATCCTTTGTGTCCCTTCCTTAGGACTATGAAGATGCGCTAGGTTCCCTACACCATACTCCCTTGGCCAATAAAGCTCAAGTCCCTTCAGTTGGTAACTCTGAGACTTTAAAGCCCAACTCCTCAATAGTTATCTCTATCAACCATGTTTCATCCTCCAATGGTCGTCCTCTCCATTTGATGAGATACTCAAGGTATGTATGCCTCCTAGTCTGCGTGTTCACCCTTTTTTCAAGGATACATTCTATCTCTGATTGTGGTATTCTAGGAAGTGTAATAAGTAGTTCTTCCTTGGGTGCTTCATCTTCACCTACATCAAACACATTAGGGCCCTTATAGGCATAGATATCAAAGACATTAAAAGTGTTAGGCCAACCAATGTCTGGTGAAAAATTAATGTTGTATGCATTTTTTCCACGCTTTAGTAAGATTTTGAAGGGTCTTATCTTTCTCATCATAAGTTTAGTGTACTTTCCTTTAGGAAGTCTCTCCTTCTTGATGTGAATCATCACCATATCCCCTACTAAAAATTTTAGATCTCTCCTCTTATTGTCAGTCTATTCTTTATATTTCTCTAATGTCTTCTCCAATCTACTTCTCACCTCTTGGTGGATATCTCTCATGACTTCTGCAAAGTCATCTGCTTGTGCACTATTCCTATCTAAGAATTCAATTCTCTCAACTCTAGTACACCCCTAGGATGTGTTCTGTAAACAATTTGAAAAGGACTGTGACCTATACTTTTGTTCACTAAATCATTGTAAGAAAATTCTTCTTGTGCAAGTACTAAATCCCATGTTTCTCCATGATCCTTTGTTAAACACATCAATAGGTTACCAAGTGACCTATTGAAAACCTTTATTTGGCCATCTGATTGTGGGTGGTACACTGATTAATTTGACAGACTAGTTCCTAACCTCTTCCATAGAGTTCTCCAAAAGTGTCCAAGGCACTTTGAATCTTTGTCATAAACTATGGATAAGGGTAATCTATGCAACCTTACCATTTCTTTGAAGAATATACCTTCCACATGAGAAGCATCATGACTTGTTCTACAAGGTAGAAAATGAGCCATCTTAGAAAATTTGTCAACCACTATACAAACATTGTCATGTCCTTATCTGGTCTTTGGAATTCCAAGAACAAAATCCATGGTTATTGAATCTCATGGTCTATTTGGGATTGGTAAAGGTGTATAGAGGCCTGCATTTGAACTCTTACCCTTTTCTTTTTGACATACTATGCAACTTTCTACATAATTTCTGACATCAGTTGGCATCTTTGGCCAGTAGTAGAATCTTCTCACCAATTCCAGTATCTTATCAATCCCAAAGTGGCCTTCCAAGCCCCCACAATGTTTCTCCTTCATAATGTTATCTCTGACTGGTTCCTTAGGAATACATAACTAACTTCCCCTAAAGAGAAATCCTTCCTGCAACATGAAATCTGCAAACTCACTATGATATCTGCCAGTCATCTCCTTCCATACATGATAGGCTTCCCCTCATCATCCTCACACATATCCTTCATTATGGACTCCCATGTTCTCCAACCTTACCTCCTGAATGGTTAAGTTCCTTCTACTGAAGGCATCAACAACCTTGTTTTCTACCCCTTTCTTATGTTTTATGGTAAAGGTGTATGCTTGAAGGTATTCCACCCATTTCATATGCAATGGTTTAGTTTCTCTTGTCTATTTAAGAAACTTAAGGCATGGTTGTCAATGTAGACAATAAAATCCTTTTTCAACAAGTAATGCCTCCACTTCCTTAAGGACTGTACCATTGCATACATTTCTAAATCATATGTAGAATATATTTATTTTATTTTATTGATTTTTTCACTAAAGAAAGCTACTGGCTTACCTTCTTCACTCAAGACCCCACCTATGGCCCTATTACTAGAATAACATTCAATGGTAAACACTTTGCTAAAGTCTCATAGGATCAATATAGGTTTCTCTGCAACTTTTCTTTTCAAGAATTCAAATGACCTATCTGCTTCTTGGGTCCATGAAAATTGACACTTCCTACGCCCTTGATAGGAGCACATACATTTCTAAATACCCTAATGAACTTCCTATAAAAACTTTACAAACCATGGAAGCTCTTTACCTCTCTTACATTTCTTGGGGTTGACCAATTTAGTATTGCATCTGTAACCACCTGAATTTGGTCTATCGCAACTATGGACCCTATTTGCCCTAAGTGTGATCATACCCTCGATTTATGTCCAAACGACCCTGTTACTGCTTGGCATAATTCTTTTAATCAATTTAATGTCCTAGGTGACTTTTATCACTGATTTATATTAACTATTACAGCCATACAATTCAAATCAATTTCGACCAATCAAATCAAATCAAAATCAAACATGGCTATAGTATTTAATTATAAAGGAATTAAATAAATCCCTAAAT
>MU225594.1:207821-248829 GCA_018584345.1 Thuja plicata | reverse complement strand
CTTAGCAACTCCACCCACTTGAGAAAGTCCACTTTCTCAAGCTGGACTTTCTTAAAGTCCAATATGCTCTTACATCCTCCCTTCCCTCTTTAAGGCCTTCATTAATGCCTTCATTAATATGAAGACCTTAAGCCCATGTCTCTCCCATGCCTTATTAATGCCTTGGGCATTAAAGGCTCTTACATGTTCATTTATTGGGCCTCCTGATTCATAAATGAACCTTGTCCCCCTCTCTCTCTCCCATTCTTCTATAAATAGAAGTTTGTTTTGAGAGCAAATAAGCCTTCATTTTAGATTGAAATTGCATTGTTATGCTGCTAGATTAATGCTAGAATAACATTTCATCTCACATTTCATGCTAGTTCATTGTTCTCATTTCATCATTTAGAGCTAGATTGCATGTTTCATTATCTTTTAAGCTTGTTTTTAAATAAAAATCCTTCATGCTAGGTTGTATTCGTCACTGATTCATAGCATATTCTGAGGGCTAATATTTTGTTAATCACACTCCTCCTAGTTAGTAGGCAATAGGTCAGTTTTAGTGGGTTTTACATGCTTTTCTAACCCTTTTGGACTAATATAATGATCTATTGAGTGTTTGTGTTGCTTCTGACAGGTACCCATTTACACACGCATAGCATCCACCTTGGATGGGTCCATCTTTAGGTTCCCTTTTGAGAAAAAAAATCATAGGAATATCAATTCCTCCTGTAAGAAAACACATTTATCTAAGTTGATCTTCAACTTCTCCTCTTGTAGCCTCTTCAAGACCTTCTCAATACGCATTAGATGTTCATCTCTACTTTTACTAAAAATGAGAATGCCATCTAAGTAAACAACAAAAAATGATTTATAAAAAGGTTTAAGCACTTCATTCATGAGCCTCATGAATGTGCTTGGAGCATTTGATTGGCCAAAGGGAATCACCATCCACTCAAACAACCCCTCATTGGTCTTGAATGCATTTTTCCATTCATCTCCCTCTCTGACCCTTATCTAATTGTATCCACTCTTCAAGTCCATCTTGGAGTAATACCTTGCCCCTCCTAGGCAATCCATCAAGTCCTCCATTCTAGGCATGGGAAATCTATACCTTATAGTGATCTTATTTATGGCTCTGGAGTCAATACATAGTCTCCATGTACCCTCCTTCTTTGGAGCCAACAGTGTTGGTAATACACAAGGGCTAATACTTCTTCTTATAAACCCTTTCTATAGCAACTGTTCAACTTATCTTGCTAACTCTTCATTATGACTTGGAGTTATTTTGTATTCTTCTTTATTTGGTAGTGTAGAACCTTGTATAAAATTAATGCAATGACTCACATCTATGAATGGTGGTAGAGTCTCAGTCTTACTATCTACAATCACATCTTTGTATCTAGCCAACAAGTCTTGTAACTCCTTTGGTCCTATACTACTTAATGGTTCTATTT
This sequence comes from Thuja plicata, assembly GCA_018584345.1. Lineage (NCBI taxonomy): Eukaryota > Viridiplantae > Streptophyta > Pinopsida > Cupressales > Cupressaceae > Thuja > Thuja plicata. The sequence continues at coordinate 247,393 of MU225594.1, read as the reverse complement.
CTTCCATCTTCCTTTCCTTCACTTCCTTCCTTGGTTTCACCACTATGGAAAAACATGGAGTACTCTTCTCCTTAAGAGTCTTCGTAAACTCCTTTTCTCCAACAACCAATACACTAGTTACTTGGTGTGTCTCCTTTTCATCATCAAGTAGAGGTCTCATGGTGTATTCTATTCCACCCTTAGTGATCTTATAGACATTCTTCTTGCCATAATTCTTGGAGTTCACATCATAATGCCATGGTCTCCCTAACAGTAGATGACAGGCATCCATCTCTGTAACATCATAGAAAATATTGTCTTGGTAGTCTCCTATCTAAAATTCCACATATACCTATTCATTTACCATAGCTTGTTGTATTTTATTTAGGATGGGGTATTTTATTTAATCCAAGTTTACTAACCATCTCAACATATGCAAGATTATTAGTGGATCTTGAATCTACAATTAACTTACACTCTTTACCTTTCTCCTTGCAAGATTTCCTAAATAAATTCTTCCTTTGGGGTGGTTCTTTGGTTGCAGGAGCCTTCAATAAAGTTCTATTGAACATAAAAAATTCACCTTATTCTGGATTTGCATTTCCTCTTGGTCCTTGTATGCTTTGTGTGTAATCTTTTTGGGGTAGATGTATCCTCCTCTCTCCACCTTGATTGTTATTTATTTACTTCTTTTGACACCTTCAGGCTTGATGCCCCACTTGATTACAGTTGAAACACCTTCCTTTGAACACTCCTAAACTCCTACCCCCAAGTCTTCCTCTACTATTTCCTCTTCTTCCCCTAAATCCAGCTCTTTGACTAGATTCTCCTTGTCCTTCCTAGTTACTAGATTCTCCTCTGAATCTATTTGAGGGACCACCAACATTGCTTCTCCCTCTTCCTTTATTGAAATTACCACCTCTTCCTCCTCTTTTTTGATCACCTTTCCTTTTATGTTTCTCTTCAACCTTGAGTGCTAATTGGAAACACCTATGCACTAACTTTGGATTGAACATGGTGATTTCATCAGGAATATAGTACCTTAGTCCATTCATGTACCTAGAAACTTTTTGCTTCTCTATTTCAAAGGTCTTGGCTCTAAGAGTGAGTTTGTGAAAGTCCTCTATATAGGCATTCACATCGAGGTCCTTTTGCCTCAGTCCATGCAACTTCATATGCATCACTATGTCATAGTCTTTAGGGATGAAATGCTTCTTGATTTCTAATCTCATCCTTTTCCAAGATGTAATAGGGTTCTCATTCTCAACCCTTTCATTGTGCAAGAAGTTCCAGCAACTTAATGTAATCCCTTTCATTTTTTATTTTTCGATCTTCACCCTTTGGTGATTTGGAGTGTCTTCACACTCAAAATGGTTATCTAGGGCTTCTAACTATTCCATGCATTCATCTACATCTATCTTTATTGCAAACATGGGTAGATCTATCTTGGAGTCTTTTCTCCCCACCCTTTCAAGGGATTCTATGAACAATCTATCTTCTTCAGGTACCTCTAGTCTTCTTGGTGCTTGTATTTCTTCTACCTCGTCTTCTTCTTCTAATTCCTCATCAACATTCTTCTTTCCTCCTTATTGATCTTTAAATCTTGCTAGATCATCTTTCATCCTCTTGCTTCTTTCCATATGCTCCTTGAGCATCTTAGCCAACTCCTTGTTAGTCACATTCACAGGGAATCCATCCCCTTCATTTCCTTTAATTATAGACATCTTGTCTTAGTCTTTCCTTCCAATCAAGATCTTAATGGCTCTGATACCACTTAGTGCAGAGTGCTCAGCCACGATCACACCTTAGGGTCTAACTTCTCCTTTAGACACCTTAACCTTATTCTAAGGTTCTCCCTTTGTCAAATACTTCTTCTTAAGGATCCTAATCCTTCTCCAAATGGATGACCAACCTCTAATGATCCTCCTTATCACCTAGGAACTCCAATGCACTTGGACCAAAAACTTTCCTTAGGGACCAATTCCCTAAATGAGACCAAAGTAGTGAAAACTACCCTACTCTACTTGTATCTTCAAACCAATTGTGGAAACAACCTTTAGGGACCCCAAAAACTAAGATTCAACTCCCTATTGGATCCTCTCACACCCACAACACAACTTTTCCAATTCACACTAGAATTCCTACTATCCCTAACCCACTGGTTTTTTTAGATTTACTCCCAAAAAATTTGAACAACTTGGTGAGTGCTCACAGATCTAGATACCCTTTATCAAAATCTTGTGGATTCCAAAATCTCTTGGTTAGAAACTAATTTTGCACCCCCAAACACCTACTAGGTTCACAGGCCTAATTGGCTAAACTAGGCATGGATAACAAAGAAAGTATGAAAGGATGGGTTATTAGAAACTTCCCAAGGCTCCAAAAATATTCTCCCAACTCAAACTGATCCATAACACCCACTCACCAAGTCAGATCAATCCAATTGATCAAATGTCTCCACTTTCTCCAACTTTCCTGACTAAACACATAGAGATGTTTAGCCTAGGGCTTTCTTGGAAAACTAGAAAAACAACACCCCTCACCCTGCTCTCCTAGAATCTCTAAGAGTACTCCCCTAAATCTCATTCCCCAGAGGGCCGAGTATTTCCCATAGCAGGATTGCAAGTTAGAGGGCCATTTCTAAAAATCACTCAAATTTGGGGCTATCCAGACCAGTCAGCACCAAAACTTGAATAAATTTCACAAATGAATTCCAAATCCCTTAAAACCAAAAGAATAAAATAGAGAACAAATTACACTATCAAAAACTTAAAAAATTAGATAATTCTTAGACTGTACAAGTCTGTACCATGCAAGAATACAATGAAATTTCTAGAAATTTTGCGTTTGTTCATTGATTTCTTCAAACTTCCATACAATTTAACATCCCTGGCATCATCCCATTGATGTTTGACCTCCGTATGTCTATATAGACTCTTCACAATGGATATAACTACCTTTCAAATGGTTAACCACCATTTTTCACTTTAAGCAACTTTTGAAAAAGTTTTCGAGCACTTTAACCACTATTTCTTCAATGCACCTATTTGACCAATCTAAAGACAAAAATGGATCAAAATATCCATTTCAAGACCAAAAACAACTAATTCTCTAATAAATCACTTATTCAATCTACTTATGACCTTATTTTCAATTTGGCATCTAGGTTTATAACAACACCTTAGATCCAATTGACCTTACAAATGGTCTCATTATTACATTTCATGACCCAAAAGGATCATTATTCCCACCTATCATTTATATCCCTTCCTTAGGACTATGAAGATGCCCTAGGTACCCTGCACCACTATAGGAGGAAGTATATATTGAAAAGCCTAATGGATTTCCTCTGACAGATGATGAGGACATGGTTTGCGAATTGAAGAAGGATTTGTATGGACTGAAACAAGCACCTAGAGGATGGTATACTAGATTGGACAGGTATTTACTTCATCTTGGTTTCAGAAAAGGTAGTGTAGAAAGTAATTTGTACTTAAGAACTAGTGAAGATGGAATTTTAATAGTTGAAGTTTTTGTAGATGATATCATTTTTGGACGTAATGATGAAATGAGTAAAAAGTTCTCTAAATAAATGGAAAATGAATTTAAGATGTCGATGATTGGTGAAATGAAATTTTTCCTTGGACTGCAAATCAATCATAACAAGAATGGTATTTTTATTTCTCAGACCAAGTATCTCAAGGAAATGTTGAAAAGGTTTGGAATGGAAGATTGTAAACCTGTTGAAATGCATATGGTTATTGGTTACAAGCTTACTACTTCTGATCAATCTCAGAGTATTTTTTAGACAAATAACAGATCTATGATTGGAGGCTTACAATATCTAACTCGCACTAGATGAGATATTGCTAATGCAGTTGGAATTATGGAAACATATCAAGAAGAGCCTAAAGAAACTCACCTTGCTGATGTAAAAAAAATATTTAGATATGTGAAAGAAACACTGGAATATGGCTTATGGTATAAAAAATCTGATGATTTTGTTTTGCATGCTTATACTGATGTTGATTGGGAAGGAAATGTTGATGATAGAAAGAATACAAGTGGTGGTTCATTTTTTCTTGGGAAAATATTGGTTTCTTGGTTAAGTAAGAAGCATGATTGTATAGCTTAGTCTACTACTAAATCAGAGTATGTTGCTACTGCTATAAATTCCACACAGATTGTTTGGATGAAGCAAATGTTGAAGGACATTGGGACAAATTTTGATGAGCTAGTGGTTATTCATTGTGATAACAATAGCACAGTGAATATGCCAAAGAATCCAATTATGCATTTGAAGACTAAACATATTTTAATTAAGTATCATTTCTTGAGAGACAAGGTTGCAGAGAAGGAGAGTAGATTGGAGTATATTAGCACAAAGGAACAAATAGCAGATATATTTACAAAAGCTTTTCCAAAGGATGCCTTTGAGTATCTCAAAGGTATGCTTGGGGTGAGAGCCCCTCCTTGTGAGAACTAATTGATGCAAAAATGCATCAGTCTAGTGGGTTTAAGAGCTATATCATTTTCTAGACTTGATTTATGGATCTACTCCTCAGGGGAGTGATTGCAGGAACAAAATAGAACACATTTGGGTGATTAAGCACCTGGTTGTTGTAGCCATGAAACTTGGAAAAATCTACACCTTACAAAGGAAAGATGGTTAGAAGTAGATTAATGGAACCCTTTTCCATTGATGTCAAAGGGGGAGAGATTCTATGAAGAGAGATTGTGGAAAATCCCTATTGTTTTAGGGAGAGCTATGAAGAGGATATTGAGAAGATTGTATTGAGATAGGTACTTTTTGGATTGATGGATTTCATCATATCTTGCCATCAATGCCAAAGGGGGAGATTGTTGTAGTTTGTTTCTGTTGTAGTTGTTTGCATTCATTTTTTGTCACTGATGTCAACATATGTTTCTGATGAGACAGACTGGTTATCACTGGTGCATGGATGACTGACAGAAGTGTACATGCACTATACGATTGTTGCATAGTATGAAAAGATGGGGATGTGTAAAGGGATGATGTTTTATTTTATATCTAAGGTATTTTGAGTTTATGTTTCTATTTGTTTAAGTTACAACGATTTTGGTGAAAAATGTTTGTTGAATAGTGGCAGAGAGTTGTGACAGAGTTAGTATCTAAGTTTTGAGGATAACTTGAGTGCAAGAAAGATTCACATTGTGTGAACTTGAGGAATGGAAGAAGACATGTTGAGAAATGTTTTTTTATGATTCTTTGGTTGCAAGACTCTTGGCGACGTCAGTTGTGGCATGTGTTCTAGAGAAGACCTATTTGCGATTGACTTCAGAGATGTAGCATGTATTATGGATGGCAAGCGTGGATTGCATATTTTGGATTATATTTGATGGATTGTAATTGATGTTTAATTTTTATAGGTAATGTGTGTATATTAGAAATGGGTTATGTAATTATTTATGCATTGGGGAAGTCTTAATTGGCTGACCTAATTGCTTTTTGTAATCTTGTATAAAAGAAAGTTGATTATTTTGTGGTGAGAGTGAGAGTGATGAGACAATGAAGTGCAGAAGCTGTGAGCTTGTATTTACAAAGTCTGTTGGATGTAGAGAAGTGGTTGTGATTGAAGAACTTCATTGGAACTATTTTAGAAAAATTGTTTCTATTAGTCAGTTTATTGAATTGTATATCTTATACATCTGTATTTTAGGCAGTATGTCCTGAGGGTGGATTTAACCTTCTTTAGGCAGTGAGCCTGTTGTTTCTCTTGACTCCTAATAGGGTCTTTCCTTTAACATGGACTCTGTACTATATGTAAAAATAATCTCCTAACAGGGCTAAATCTCCTAACAAGGATACTATACTTTTAGTGCATTATTTGTGGGTGCTAATTCCCACTGGGGTTTTTCCTTAACATGGTTTCCTTGACAAAAAATGGTTGTGTTATGGTGTTGTTGATAATATGTTGAGAATTATATTTATATTTTGATTGTTAAAGGTTAAATTTTTTATTATTTACACTCAACTGATTCACCCACCCCCCCTCTCAATTGTTCTAGTGGTCTATTATTGCTAACATTAACAAAGTTACTTAGCTGAAATGTTGTCAATTTTCCTATCAAATCATCTAGAGTAACAGACCCAGTTCCTAAAGATCTAACTTTCTGAATAGAAGAAACCCTAATGCCATATTGAGGTAATAAGGTTCTTATTATTTTTCTTACCACATCTTCTTCAAGAGTTCCATCAGCACCTCTGATAGAAGAAACCACATGCTTGATCCTTTGATAGTACTGTTAAATATTCTCACTTTCTTGCATCCTCATATCATCAAAATTTCCTTTCATTCTATCCAAATTAGCCTTTTGCACATGTGAATCTCCACCATATACTATCTTCATTTTCTCCCACATGTCATGAGTAGTGTCTAGATCTTGAACATTGATAAAATCTGCATCAGAAAGAGTACTAGCAATGGCTTCAATAGTTGCAATATACTCTTATTATATCTTCAACTCATCTATAGTAATGGTACCTACACGGGTATTATACTTTGGAACAACTTGAGAGAGTCATTAGCCATGAAATTGACTTTATCCCTGGAGCCTCACTCCCTAACAAAGCTACCTATAATATGACCCCACAACAGATTACAGAAATTACTAAACAAATCCAAGAGTTACCTGACCAAGGCCTCATTAGGAAAAGTATAATCCCTTGTGTTGTTCTCACTATCCTAGCCCAAAATAAAGGTGGTAATTGGAGAATTTTTATAGATTCTAGAGCCATTAATAGGCTTACCATCATATATAGGTTCTAAATCCCAAGGATATAAGACTTAATGGATTTTCTAGGGGGAGCCAAGTAGTTTACAAAAATTTACTTAAAAAGTGGTTACCACCAATTTAGAGTGAAGGAAGGGGGTGAATGGAATGCATCTTTTAAGACCATAGAAGGCCTATATGAGTGGTTAATTATGCCCTTTGGGTTGTATAATGCCCCCAAGAACTTTTATGAGGCTAATGAATGAAGTGTTGAAGGAATTCATAGATAAGTGGGTTGTAGTGTACCTAGATGATATCTTAGTGTTCTGTAAAACAAAAGAAGACCACATTAAACAACTATAGATGGTTTTACAAATATTGCATGAGGAAAAGTTAACAATCACATTAGATAAGTGGGATTTTAGGAAACAAGAGTTGGTGTACCTTTGTTTTGTAATCTCAGAAGAGAATTTGAAAATGGACACTAGCAGGGTGGAAGAAATCATTAATTGGCCTACACGTAAGTCTATAGGAAGTTCATCAGATAGTTTAGTGAGATTTGTGCACCTATCTTGGACACCATCAAAGGAGGCATGAAGACCAAATTTCAGTGGAATGAGAAAGCTAAAAGAGGTTTTAAGACTTTGAAGAAGAAAATAGCCACTCAACCAATCTTGGTACTTCAGAGTTTTGAGAAGTTTTTCACTATTGACTGTCAAGCCAGTAAAACTACTATAGGAGCGGTCTTAAGTTAGAAAGGAAAACCAGTGGCTTTTCATAGTGAAAAAATAAGTGATGCAAAGAAGAAGTACTCCTCATATGATTTAGAGTTGTATGCACTGGTTCAATCATTAAGGAAGTAGTAGCATTACCTTCTTCCAAAGGAATTTGTAGTCTACACAAATAATCAAGCTCAAAGCTTCCCAAATTCATAAGACAAGTTGAGTCACAAGCATATGAAGTGGGTAGAATATATCCAATCCTATAATTTTACTATTAAGCATAAGAAGGGGCTATAAAAAAAGTGGCAGATGCATTAAGTAGAAAGTTGTTGACTGTCCAAGAAATACAATTAAGGAGCATTGGTATAGATAGCTTCAAAGAACTTTATCCAGATGATGAGGACTTCTTAGTTGCTTATAATGTGTGTAATGACTTTCAAAATCATTTCCATGGTGAGTACTCTGAGTTTACTCTTCAATAAGGTCTTTTGTTTAGGGGAGGGAAACTCTATGTGCCTAGTGGTTCTAAGAGGGAGAACATAATCTAGGAGAAGCATAATGGATCACTTAGTGGACACTTTGGAGTTAACAAGACCTTAGAGTTGGTCAAAAGATACTACTACTGGCCTAAAAAGGATAGAGATATACAGAGGTATGTAGAGACTTGTATTGTCTGTCAGAAAGCAAAATGAACTTCACCTAATGCAGCATTGTATCAACCCCTTCCAATCCCAAATAGACCTTGGGAGTTCCTTAGTATGGACCTTTTGGTTGGACTCCCTAAGACAAAATAGGGTTTGGACAATATCTTTGTGATTGTGGACAAATTTAGTAAGATGGTACATTTTGTGCCATGTAAAACCACCCATGATGCATGTTACATAGAAAATCTCTTCTTTAGAGAAGTATTCAAGATCCATGGGTTACCTTTGAGCATTGTATCAGATAGAGACTCTAAGTTTATGATCTATTTTAGGAAGACCTTGTGGCAGAATCTTGGAACCAACCTCTCTTTTGGTTCTGCATATCATACACAAATGGATGGATGGACTAAGGTGGTTAATAGGAGTTTGGGAAACTTTTAAGGTGTCTCACCAAAGAATATGGATAGACATGGGATCAAGTTATTGCTCATGCAGATTTTTCCTATAATGATACCATAAAAATATCCACAGGTAAGAGTCCCTTTGAAGTGGTCTATGGGATTCACCCCAGAGGCATATGTGAGCTTAGAGACCTAGCGAATAGTGCAATGAGAAGTGGTTATGTAGAGGAATTTTCTCATTCCATGAAGGAGGTCCATTATCCAGTGAAACAAGCACTAGTAGACAGTACTACACATATAAAGCATAAAGTGGATGAGAGGAAGAAAGATGTTCAGTTCTAGGTTAGTGATCTAGTGATGATTCACCTAAACAAGGAAATATTACAGAAAGGAGTCCCAAACAAGATACAAATGAGAAGGATAGGCCCTTGTGCCATTATAGCAAGATATGGGAACAATGCTTATAAAGTGGAGTTAGCTACAGACATGGGACTTTCTCTAGTGTTCAATGTTGCAGACTTGGTATTCTATAAAGGACCAGTTCCAAAATGATATCATGATAAATTAGAAGATGCAGAGGAATGAAAGCTTTGAAATTACCAATCCCACCAAGGTCACAAGCATAGAATATTTTGAGCTCCAAAATAACTAAGAAGACAAGGAGCAAGGTGTACATGGAGTATCTGATCAAATGGAAAGGAAAGGAAGATTTAAAGGCTACTTGGGTGCTAGAGACAAAATTTCATAAGTTGGGTATAGATCCTAACTTGATCCCTTCAAATGGGATTTAACTTCCTTTTATTTAGGGGAGAATGGTGTGGGAGAACCTAGGGTTAAAGCCCTTATTTTTGTTTTGTTGTGTTTCAACTTAGTTTTGTAAGTAGTTTAGGGAAGTTTAGGATGATTTTCAGGTGGCTTAGGAGTGTTTGGTTTTGGGTTTTTGTGTTTTTGGTCCTAGTGACCTTGGTAATGCCCTAGTTAGAAAAATGAGTCAAAATGTTGGTTGGGAAACCAAGATGCCTAGGGGGAAACTTTTAAGGTGTTTTTTTTATCATAATACATGGTTTTAGACATTTTTATCCATCCATGGAGTTGGAAGCTTGAAGAAGAAAAATTACAAAAAGATGTAAAAAGTTACTCAACAACTTTTGTCAAAAAGTTGCTTTGTGTTGATATTATATTGATGATTGGTTTGAATGGTTTCCTTGGATAGAGGAAGGATATTTAAGGTATTTCTTGGCATTTTCCAAGGGTTTTAAGTTTTATGATCACATTTTCCTGTAATAGAGCAGTTGCAAAACATTGTACAGTCACAATTTTTATGTTTTTCATTGCATAATTGATTAGATGGATTGAATTAAGAAAAATTTAAATGTAATTAGCTTTTTCAAGTTGTTTACTCACTACGTGTGTATTATTTTTTCTTTTTATTTCCATTTTGTAATCATAGGTAAAATTTTGTTGTTGTTTTGTGTTTACTGGTCCATTCTGGACTATACATAGCAAAATGGCTTCTCGGGGTTCTTCTGACCATGGAATGTAAAACGGGCCTGGATGGAATGCAAGATGAGTCATTTTACATAATCTTCCTTTTGTTTTTAGTTTCATTAGGTTCAAGGATGAATTGTGAGCTCTTGCCCTAGGTGAGCTAGGTTATAGCCTGACTAGGGTCAAAAGAGTAACAATGAAGTAAACCTTGCAGGGTTGGGTTCAAAAGTGTAATCTAAAGGTTGGAGGTGGGTGTATGGGAGGTTTTTAGACTCCCATAGAAATGGTGGAGACCGATGACACAAATTCACCTGGCTTTAAGAGATATTTCTATAAACATGCCTATTATCCCTACTTTTAAGAATCGGTCCCTAAGAGTCTTAAATTACTGCACAAAGGACTTGGGATACCCAAACCCTAGAAATCCTTTGATTCAATGAAAAAGGTATCTGGATCAAAGATTATTATTGGGAATTCTTTGGGAAGTTTGAAAGTTAATGCAGAAAAGGAGCCTAGATAGGGATACAAGAAAAGGTTAGGCCTCTTCCTAGTTTTTTGAAAATCAATTGGTAGGAGGTTAAGTGCAGACTCAAGACCTTCAAGAATGGGGTTATTTGACCTCATAGGTGGTGATTAAAACCCTGTTGGATTCTAAGAATAAATTGCATGGGATTTGAGGAATCTACCCTTGTAGATTTAGTGTAGACTGAAAGCATCAATTAGTAGGGAAGTTCTTGGATTATGGGGTAGGAGAACTTAGTGTTCCATCCTGTGGATTAGGGTTTAAGTAGAAGCCCTAGAGGGTCCTTGGAGACCTAGTGTTGAGTCAAGATGACTCAAGAAAGATAACCCTATCACTTTACCACAACAAATGACCAGAGATTTGATACCAATTATTGGTCCTAAGAGATCAAATTATTGAGAGGGTGGTGAATCAATAATCAACCGATTGAACAAATTTTAAACCTTATAGCAGCATTCACAATATTAAATTAATAGAATAAAATAAAAAATTCAAACACATAAGAATATCCACAAAGAAATGAAACACTTGACGCATATATTTTTCTCCTAGAAACCCAATTTGGGAAAAACCGCAGTGGGAATTAGTACCCACAAAATTTTGCACTCTTCTAAAGTATGCCCTATGAGGAGCTTAACCCTATTAGAAGTTTACAAAGACACTGTTAGGTGCCACTTGGTTAAGGGATTTACCTCTAGCCCTATTAGGAGCTTTACCCTATTAGGAGTATCCTTGTTAGAGGACTTAAAATACAAGCTAATGTGCCACCCTGTTAAACAATTTACAATAAAAGACCTATTAGGATCCACCCGATTAAGGGATTTTGACTATTGCAACTGTTAGAGAGAAACAAGTAGAATAATCTATAAGTAGAAATACATCTTCCTTATTAGATCTACTGAACTGCACAATATCTTTTCTTTAGACTCAACCTTACCCTAGCTTGATCACACCTACACACACATTGGCTATCCACGATCAACAACCAATTCTTTCAACCTTATCACTTATATAGTGTTCATCAAACCCTAGAGCCTTCCACCACCTTAATCTTTCCCTAAACATATTACAATGTGACTTTCAAACTTCCCACTTAAACACAATGCTCCAATACACAAATCTCGATGCAAAAAATAAATTTCCTATACTGCGTCGATCTACACTTATATTTACTTATGATTTCATGAAGAACAGTCAAACACATTTTGACCCAACAAACCCTTCTTCTAGAATCTTCATGGCATGCTAGCATTATACACTGAAATGCTAGATAATCATGTCTATTCATTAGAACACATCACCACATCATGACTAATACAACTTTATTCATCATTTCCTCCATACCGGTCACTGATTCAAGATCTACCATCGGTATCTTAAGAACATAAGCTCTTTATCCTGAAATCGCTTCTATAACTGCAATACTTGATCACCCATCATCCAAATAAGTTGTGACCATAGCTTCTACACATTTTCAATAACATTCTCCTATAACCACACCACATATTGCATCATAGATTTGACAAACCAATCAAATCACCTATCACCTATCACTAATTGTTCTAGCAGTTGTACTGTCAACCTTCATTTGATCATAACTTTCTTACTGGTATACATCAATAGTAGCGGTCAGACATTTGACATTCAGAGATATCCCCAAGTATCTCATAAGGATCGCTACAACTGAGACTCATCACAACACTTTATTCATCATACTTATACTCAGCAACATACTATGAACACTAGATCAATACTTGACATCAATGACAACACAATAACTAATCATCATGCAATCAAATTTGTATCATGACAACACCAGAAATCACTTACCATTACTGCATCAGTTATGTCAATAATAACATCATAAAAAACCATACTTTCTCAAAGAGTTCACAAAATCACGAGCTTAAGAAATAAGGGTGGGTAAAATAATCATGACCAATTCAACGTCATATATACATTGAACAATACCTTTGTCAGAAAGAAAACAACTCCCAAGCCGCTGGTGTGTAGATCGTAAAGCCAACATAATTTCCCCAAATGAACACCATCAAATAATACAATAAAAATACACCAAGCAGTCAAACCATAATACAAGTCTCAGTTGTGTAAAAACAATCAATTTTGTTTACTTAAGTCCAGTTTGACTATAAAAACATTCATACAAAAATCTCATGCATATATACCTATTTAATAAATAAGGATTTAAATAAAATCTCCATGCATATCAATACAACATGTGTTTAATAACAAACTAATGATATTAATTTTCCAAATATAAATATGATCTCTATATATATAATTTTTTTTTTTTTTTTTTGAAAGCTCAAGAATATTGAATCACATTTGTATTCACTATTATAAAAGTTACATTCACCAATGGAGGCTTAACTCTAATTTCTTAATTGTTTGTATTCCACATTATATCCAAGTAAGATCTGCAGGCTGTAAATTCATGACCCACATAAAATCCTTGATTCAAACCAGGCTCATTCTCCTTGCTACTTATAATGGGCCTACCAAAATGCTTGTACTCATTTGTAATTGTATTGAAAGTATCTACTAAAAACATGTTAATTTTCACTTTGGGGGCTCATCTTATCTCGAACATAAGCAAAAGCCAACTGATCCCAAGGATTGAAAACTTGTATTTCATTGAAAACCAGACAAGAAAACAGATTCGCTAGAAGGTTGTTCTTTCTCAATATCAATGTTGTATCGCCCACATCTGCAACATATGGAAGCTTTTCTATACTCCAAGGTTGTAATCCATCAGCACAGTAATGTTCCATATGCTGTCTGATGCCCTCTTTGCTCCATTTTCTCCATCTCACTGTAAAAATGGCTTCTTCTATTGTTCAACCTCAATCCCAAAATTCTGGTGACAAATCTGCCTGGTAAACTTTGGAATAAGGCTAAGGAAATTGTCCACGCTGGGTTTTGTTATAATAAGATGTTTATACTTCTTTGAGGCATGGAATAGAGATTATGGAAATGGAGAAGACCATTAATACTGTGAATTTCATGGTGTTCATTTTGTGCAAAAGAAACTTTTGCAGCTTTCTCCCTCTCTATATATAATTTATTACTATCCACATATAAATTATATTATCATTTTTTAAAAATAATCATAACTAACTTATTATAAACTAACCTCAACTTAACTCCTATACTAAATTATAACCACACTTACTTTAATAAATATAGAATAAACTTTATTCAACTAACAATTAACTAGACTTAATTATATAAATATGAATAAAAACAATTTATAAAAAGAGCTATATATATATATATAATTAATTTATTAATTAATTAATTAATTTCTAAAATAAATAAAATTTGAAAATTTTTTTTTTTCTTGAATAAAATCTGAAATTAATAATTTAAGTTTTATTTTCAATTTCAAAAATAAACATTTTAAAGAAAAATTTCATAACCTAGAGAAAGCCCAATTTTAGAAAATCATGAGGATGCATGTAATTTTTCTCAAAACTCAATTTTCCTTAAAATTTCTACAAACATAGGATGTCTTTTCCTAGCACCTATCCTAAAATTGCACATGCAAAAAAAAACCTTTTAAAGATCTAAGTTTTATCAAATTTCCCACAAACATTTCAACCAAACCCTGATTATCAAAACCTCAACTTTGAATAAATCATTCAACAAACATACAAAATGTTTCTACAAAATTAACAAAATAAAACTTGATTGTCGAAATCACAATCTTTGGAGAAGACTTCCAAAAATCACATAATAGAAACATGCACGAAGGAGACAATCTTTTCAAATGGAAAATTACATAGGATTGAAAACCATACCTCAAAATGATATGCAACCATGAAGACCAAATCCAAAACTTCAAAAATCTCAAGCTTTCAATAAATTCTTCAACTTCAAAATCCAAACCAAAACTTCTAATCTCCAAAACCTGTGTAACTAATAATGACCAGAATACCTCTAATATAGAAAACCTAATCAACCTAGGGTTTGAAGAGTAAAACCTCAGTTTAACAAAATAGAACTCAACTTCAAAATAATAAAGAATTATTTTAATTTACTTTTCTTCTACTTCAATTTTACTTAAATCAACTTTTAATATTAAATTAAATTTCAAACTTCAATAAAGTGTTTTTCTAAAAATACAACACAAAATCACTTAAATCAACTTTAATTTAGAATTTCTGAATCAATTTATTAATTGAATGTGCAAATAAATTGCATAATATTATTTTAATTGAATTTAATATTTATAGCATATTATCAATATGCAACTTGATATTTTAAGTATCAATTGTATTAATTATTGCATTAATTCATAATTTTGATTTAATATTTAATTAAATCCTAAATTTCTATAATTGGACTTTTTAATTAAGTCTCTTTAATAAACATAAATATTTAATTAATTTTCATTAATTAAATAACCATATATTTAATATTTCAATATTTAACATTATTAAATGTGTAATTATTTAACCTTAATTAATCATTTCAACCTCAATAGGGAAACATGCAACAACCACCAAAATGCATACACAATGAAAATCGACCAATCATAATGCAACAATCTAACTAACTCCAAAAAGGCTAATAAAAGAAATAACCAAACAATTATACTCAGAACAAGATATAAGGATTCATGTCACCTTTGACGAATCCAGCAAGGGTAGTCAATCAGATACTTGTCCTTTCATAGGACAAAATGTAGGCTTAGGTTGGGATTTGGGTATGTATGTTATCTCCCCTCTTTTACAATTGAGATACTACGATAGAGAATAGTGACTCCTACTAATTTAGGGAAGACTTTGCCCGGTACCTGCAAACCTGCATGACAAAACCATGCATGTACATACATATACATAAATATAACAGACAATCATAGGGATCGGTCCATTATGTGGATCTCACAATCCAAGTGACTACGTCTCCTTTCTCTACCACATCAGGCACATCAAACAAAAATATAAAACATATACACCAACCATACACATGCAAATATGGGGTCAATACATCGTAAATATAAATAGTAGTAAATGGGTGGGCATTACATAGTTTGGCTAGTTAAGTAGGCATATATATCTTGGTTCTAGGGAGAAATTGTAGTGCCACTCCAACCCTATCGTTGCAAAGAAAAGTAATATGACCTATGACCCTGGATTGCAAGCGAAATGAAGTAAGTATACTTGATGCTAAATACTCATTAATGTCACTAGAAACATGTGCTAGCATTAAGTAAAATACCATGAAGTTAGTTAATACTCTTTGGTGAGATTTTACTATTATTTGATATTCATATATGATAACAATGATGCTCACATGTTAGCCTGGATGGATTATGATTATATTGATGTTGATCGTAAATTATACTTGTGATTTTAACAATGGCAGTAGATGTAAAATAATCCCACAGTATTTTCTGAGTATATTCTTTAGCATAAATGTTATGGTAGCCTCATGGCATTGTAGGTTGATTTCATGATGATATTGATATTAGTTAGTAAACGTAACTATTTATGGTACCAATGATGATTAATGATCTTAACGCTTACCAATGACCCTTGATGAGATTTTATGATATAGCAAATGATTAGTGACACTCGACATACTGGCCCTGGTAATGCTATGGTTGTTATCACCACCATAGTTAAATGGTAAGTAATATATATTGATGATCTCTCTTGATAGCCCTTGTTATTTAAATATTATGGTTGGTTATTATTGTTAATAAATAATTACATGATGTTGTTGAGGATGCCTTGAGATCATGGACATGCTTATGATGATGATCTATGATGGGTGTGCCTGAAGTGGAATAAAGTCGTAGTCACTTGCTTGCGAGATCCACACGATATCTTGTTCCCCTCCCTTGCCTATTGTTGACATAGTATATGTGTACGTTGCTTTGGCTATTGCACTAACTTGGGCAGGTACCAACCATTGACTTCACTTGGCTTCATAGGTCTGAGCGTGCCTTTTTCCCCAATGGTGGTTATTTGGAGATGTCACATTGGCCAATTTTCCCTGAGCCTAGCCTCGTTGTGCTAAATTAAGCGTAATTTGTCGTTGCAAAGACCTTTATTACATCTGGTTACCGTCTTATGGTAATGCCAATGACCCTAACCCTATGTGGATACCCGTAAAGAGTGTCTTTGTGTTTATATGCATTTCGTAGGAATTTCATTGTTGATTATAAGTTTATGTTTAAATTAATGATGCTATGATTTAATGGTTAATTTTGATTAAATGAGTTTAAATATATTGTTATATGACTTTGAATGATGAATTAATGTTTGGATATTGTTTGGGGCACTTGGGAGTAATTGTGGTTGAAAGGGAAGTGATTTTTTATGAAATATGTGATTTAATGATATATTAAATTTTATAGCGTAAATGATTATTAAATATTTGAAAGAGATTAATTGATATTTTTTAAAAGAGCTAAATATGTCATATATGTGCTCATTTTGATAGGCATTATATTAAAAATATAAATTGAACATTTGAGAATGCGGAATGGATCTTATTAATTAGTTATTTTAAATGTTTTCAAAAAGAAAAAGTGAAACTCATTTTATAAAAAAATTTTAAAAAAAGAGTTTATTTAGGACACTTGTTTTATTTTTAAGATTTTTTGAAACTCTCTAAACCCTCCTACATTCAAAATTTGATTCTTTTGTTGGGATAAATCTATTGGAAATAATTTTTTGGGTAGGAGCTCAATGGATTAGTCTCCTCAAATTTTTCTTGTTATCCAAAGGATTAAAGCTAGGATTGGGTATGTGAAAAGTTCTTCAATTTTGAAGTTTTACACAAGTTGAGGTAGAGTTTTGTTGATTTTTCTCTTTATACTCAATCTTTTCAATCCAAATTAGTTTTGTTTGTTTAGTAATAATATTTAGAATGTTTTTCATTCTTACACCATTTGGTTTCATGCATTATAACATTAGTTTTAAATAAAATATAAAAAATGTGCCCTAGGTAGTGTTATGCTGCCCAAATTTTTAGAAATGGTGGAAATAAGAATTTTATGTTAAAAGAGGGGTGTTAGGTGAATTTAGAACCAAAGGGTATCTTTATATTTTTGAATTTCAAACTTTGAATTTTTAAGCTTTTTGAGCACCATTAATGGAGGATGCCATAGTGCTGGTTTTTACATGAAAATTGATAAAAAATGAAAAGTGAAATTGGAGTATTTTGATTTCATATTATTATGGGGAATGATGGATATATATAATAGAATTTCTTATTTGAATAAATTTGAGTTTATTTTCAATTAGTTATAGTCATTTGAATATTTTGATGAATTATGAATAGTGAAATCAAGCATTTAAGTTGCTTTGTGTGCGTGTATTTGAAATTAAATAAAAGTTATTGATTGTGAAGCTGAGTGATATATTTGGCATGTCTATAATTATATAATGGTTGAGTCTATGTTTAACCTTTACCGACATAGATGTTAAAGAGTTTATGCTTTGTAAATTTTAGCAAATTGAGAAGATGGAAAACTATGTTTAATAAAACCTATTGTGAATGTAACTTAGTATTATTACCATGGGTATTTTTTATGTCATTTTCATGTGAAACACGATGAGCCTTGGGTGTAGATGATAGGAACAATTGGTAAGTGGCCTCCAATGTGTCTCCACGTTAAGTAATCACTTGGTTGGATTATTGGGAGTAATATGAAACTAGTAATGATACATAATGTGAAAGTAGATTACGTGTGACTCATGTGTGCTCTCCTCATGCCTTAGAGTTTGTTGGGCTCAGAATGAGATGAAAAGATGAGACCTTCTTTGAGAGTATTATCCATTTGTGTGAGCTACTTATGCTACATGATGACACATTCCCCTTTGTTTTCCCCTATCACCTAACCTCATTATAAATTGAGTATCACTCTTAATATATTACATTCTAAAGAGTAGATGATAGATCTTTTTCTTTTCATGAGATTGATGTGAGTGCTCCTAATTGGTGTGTGTAAGCCTACTCCCAAGTGTATTCTTGTTTTTTGCATTTGGGCCATGTGTACATCTCCTAGCACAGTGGGGTGGGCCTACAGGTTCCACATGGTCGGGTGGTGTTGCCAACCGCCATTGGGGAATAGAGTTTCTACATCAACATTGACATCATTTTTGGCATTATACTTCATCTTCTTACTCTCTCTCTCTTTTCACTTATCATATTTGGATATGTTATATCATTCATTTGTATGTACCTAGAGATGCATATCCTATGAAATGTAATCTTGTGTAATCGACCCTCGATATGAAGAAAATATAAATGTATGTATCAAGGAGATGCTTAGTAGTAGTTTACATGTGTCAGTATTGGTACCAAAAACACTTGTTATGTTTCTTTCCTTCATCTCTTATATAGCTTAAGGTTATCATATGCATACTTTAATTGGTGTTATAAAATGAACTTAGTGGTTCTTATGTAGGCTTGGAGTGTGATTTAGTCTCCTCCACTTGGATGCTATGATTTTGTGAGTACAAAAAGGAATGAAGAAGACAATAAGAAAGAACCTAATGATTATGAGAAGTTCGTATATGTACAAAATGATGCACCAAAAACTTTACCAAGAGCACCTACCGAGGAGGAAGATGTACAAGAAGTTCCACAACTGAATGCTGATATTGATGAACCAAGACCTACCGAGCCTATTTTGGCAAAATATGTGAGAACTAGACACCATTCCCCGAGAAAGATTATTGGAAATAAGGAAGATGGATTGATGACAAGGAGCAATGTAAGAGACAATAAATGTTTGATATCTTCATTTGAGACAAAGAATGTTATGGAAGCACTACATAATGAGCATTGGATGAAAGCTATGAAAGAAGAGTATGATCAAATTGAGAAGAACAAGACATGAAATTTAGTACCCACGCCTAAAGACAAAAATGTTATTGGTATTAAGTGGAGTTAAAAAAAAAAACTGAATGAGCATGGAGAAGTTATCAGAAATAAAGCTAGATTTGTTTGCAAAGGTTATGCACAAGATGAAGGAATTTATTATGGAGAGACTTTTGCACCTGTTGCTAGACTGGAAGCAGTTATAATACTTCTAGCATATGCTTCTTACAAAGGATTCAAAGTTTATCAAATGAATGTTAAGTCTGCATTTCTCAATAGGATACTTGAGGAAGAAGTATATATTGAGAAACCAGAAGGATTTATTGAGAACAAAAACAAGAATAGGGTATGTAAGTTACATAAAGCTTTATATGGATTGAAACAAGAACCCCGAGCATGGTATGAGAGACTGCACTCTTATCTAATCAAAATAGGATTTCAAAGAACAAGTGATAACAGTAATGTTTACTTGAAATGTGATAGTGATAATAAAGTTTTGATTGCTGAAATTTTTGTTGATGATATTATATTTGGAGGCAATGACACTTTATCTAAAGGATTTACTGATGAAATGAGAAAAGAGTTTGATATTTTAATGATTGGAGAGATTAAATTCTTTCTAGGTCTACAGATACAACAAGTTAATGGAGGAATCTATATTACACAAGCCAAGTATATCAAAGAGATTCTTAAAAATTTAGGTATGGAAGATTCCAAACCTGTTGGAACACTGATGGTTACTGGATGTAAATTATCTAAGGAGGATGAAACACAAGAGGTGGATAATACTTTTTACCAACTCGTGATTGGTAAATTATAGTATGGTGTTCACAATAGACCTGATATAGCACGTGTTGTTGGAATTGTTGCAAGGTTTTCCTCTAATCCAAAGGAAAAACATATGTCTGCAGTAAAAAGGATTTTGAGATACCTAAAAGGGACAAAAGAGTTTAGATTACTATACAAGAAAGGAGGTACTTTTGATCTAAAAGTATACACTAATGCAGATTGGGTTGGAAATGTTGATGACATAAAAAGTACTAGTGGAGGAGCATTATTTCTAGATGAAAGATTGGTTGCATGGTTGAGAAAGAAACAAAGTTGTATATCACAGTCTACTGTCAAGGCTGAATATGTTGTTGCTACTATGAATTGTGCAAATATTGCATGGATTAAAAAATTACTTGAAGATATGAAAGAAGAGATCACAGATCCTATTACAATTTTTTATGATAATACAAGTGTTATTAACATATAAAAGAACCTGGTTATGCATTCAAAGACCAAGAACATTTCTTTCAAGTATCACTACTTGAGAGAACAAGTTCAAGAGAAGAATGTGAAATCAGAATATGTGAATTCAAAGAAAAAATTGGCTGATATCTTTACAAAGCCACTACCGTAGGATGCTTTTGAGTATCTAAGAGGTAAATTAGGGATTCTTCCCCTATCCAATGTTCACTAAGGAGCATGAGGCATGCTGTATCAATTATATATTTCATTAGAATATCTATTTCTGAATTGATGTTAGTATGAAACACTTTAGGTGATTCCTGAATTTGTGAAAATATTTTTGTATGTAATGTTTTATGAGTACATGTTAGGTTTAATCCAATATTGAAACAAGTTTTTAGGAGGATGAATTTTTGGCGTTGTTGTCAAAGAGGGAGAATAATGAATTGATGAAATTTATCTATAGAGAGATATTGAGGGAGAAGAATGAATTGCAAATATTTACTCATGAAGGAGATTTAGATTGCATGTTACAAAAATATAAGATTTATCTAAGAGGGAGATTTAGATTAGAAACACCAAATTGGAAACAATTATATCAACTCAGAGGGAGTACATTTATGTATTTCAGAGTTGCCATCATAAATTTCTATAACATTGATATAGTGGTTGACATCAATGCTAAAGAGGGAGATTGTTGATTAAATAATTTTTAACTGATGGATATGATGAAGATCGAGTGATGCGGAATGTCATGATTGTAGAAATGGTTAGATCAATTGTTGTTTTGTCATTGATGTCAAGCAATTGATTAATTGATTTTTATTTTGTTACCATATATTAAGAGGAGAAGTTAAATGGGTGACAAATACATATCGGACAATGATGAAGTAATGATGTTTTAGTTGTTTTCTACTATATATTTGATGTTATCAAATTGGTACATTTGATTGATCAAGTCGAGAACTGCAATGAATTAAGTTGTGACTGAAAGAGATACTTTACCATGCTAGACTGAGTCAGATGATAGAATTTTATGTGAGTTAGTTATAGTTACCGAGCACCGAGAATGAGTTAGACACCGAGCAGTGATGAAGTTAGTTACCGAGTTGCAAAGAAAGTTTTACCAAGTATAGTATACAAATATTAAATGATGATTTAATGCAAAGCTATGATGAGCCGGATAAAGAAAATGAATTAAATAGAGTTTTTTACAAGATCTACAAATAGGAAAATTCAATGAGAAGATATAAGGTAGAGATCAAGCGGTTTAACAAAAAAGTGAAAGTTCCAAGAGAAGTTACAAGTTCTGAGGTAAAAGTGACATGGTTTACCGAGTTGAGAAATTTAAAGAAGATGATCGAATGACTAAGTGCAAAGGAAGGAAAATAAAACTAAGGAGATTAAGAGGCAAAAGGATGTCTATTTAAGGAATGAGAATTACACAAAGAAAGAAAACTGGTAATTTGAGAAAAATAAGGAAAGAAGTTGAAGAACAACATTTACTAAGCATAATAGAGAAAGACATATCAAAGAATCTACAGATTGAGAAAGATCAATGGAGTATTCGATGCCATTATTCAATGAGCATAAATGATCTGATTCAAGCATAGTGAGTTTCTAACTTTTACAGATCAAAGTTGACTATTTCTTATTAATATTTGTAACAGAGAAATCTCTTAACCGAGTGGATTTAACCATCCTAATTGTAAAACCTAAACTTAGGTGACATTCCAAAAGAGTGTTTTAAGACCTCTAACAAGGCCACTCCTAACAGGGTGAAGATCTTAATAGATCTGTGGTAAATCCCCTAACAGGGTCACATTTAGTAAATGTGATTGTAATCTTTAACAGGATAAGTTCTTAACCGAGCGTACTTCAAAAGGGTACAATTTTTATTGTGGGTTACAATTCCCATAGAGGATTTTTCCAAATTGGTTTCCTCGTTAAATCCTATGTCAATGAGTTTTATCATGTGTCAATGAGTTTTATCATGTGTGAATGAGTTAATCTAATGTTACTAAGTTTGAAAGATTGACTGCTACTTATATTATTTGGTGATTTGGATATTTAGAGTGTTCAATACTTACTGAGTGAATCAGTGAGTTTAGTTTTAAGAGTTTAAGTTTTGATTTGCCTGATTCACCCCCCCCCCCCCCCCNTTTGCCTGATTCACCCCCCCCCCCCCTCTCAGTGGGACCAATAGTATCATGAACTATTTGGAAAGCCACCCTGTTAAGGTGGCTTTACTCAATATATAATTCAATGGATTAATCTTTTCTATTAGGATCATCTTGTGACTTAACATGTAATGTCTAAGCTTTTGTAAAGCAAAAACTATAGCCAAATATGTTCTTTCAATTGTAGTATAGTTTAGTTCATAAGACACAAGTATTTGACTGATATAGTAGATGGCTCTTTATTTTCCTTATGCATCATTATGTGCTAATAATTCCCCCAGTGAGCGCTCTATAGTTAAAATGTATAGTAGTAGGGGTTGATGTGAAATAGGTGCCACTAAGACCAGTGCCAAAAGAAGATAGTCCTTCAAGATTTGAAAAGAATTTGGATACTCTTTTATCCATGGAAATTTTACATCTTTGTGTAACAATTATTGGAATGGATGACATTTTTCAACTAGATGTGATATGAATCATCTTACTGATTGTATCCTGCCCTGTAGACTTCTCAAGTTCTTCAAAGTTGTTGGTGGAGGCATATTAATAATTGCTTGAACTTTTTGAGGATCAATCTCTATTCCTTTATGGGAGACAATGATTCCCAAAAACTTTTGTTATGTGACCCCAAAGACACACTTCTTTGGGTTTAACCGTACCTTGTATTCCTAGAGGTTGTCAAAGACTAGCCCTAAAAATGATAAATGTAGATTCCTCCCCAAGGATTTTTCCAATATGTCATCAACATAGTCTTCCATTTTGATATGCATCATGTCATGAAAAATAGTTTTCATTTCTCTCTGATGTGTGGCACCTTCAACTTTTAGACCAAAGGGCATGACACACCAATAGTAAGTTCCCAAGGCCCAAGTGAAAGTTGTTTTGTGTTGGTCTTCTGGCACAATCTTGATCTGATTATATCTAGAGACACCATCCATAAGGCACAAAATTTTATACCTTGAATGGCGATCAACGATCATGTTTATGTTTGGAAAGAGGAATTCATCCTTTCGACAATCCAAATTTAAATCCCTAAATTCAATGCAGCTTCTCCTCTTAAAAGGTTGCCTAGGTTTTCCATAAGAACAGGGTGACGTTGGTAGCTTGCCTACACAGAAGAAGTCTACATAGGTTTACTCTCCACATCCATTTTCCTAAACTTGGATTTTGAGCTCTTATGTGGGTTCTTTAGTTGATTTAGCAAGGTTGACACAACCTCTATTTTGAGATGAGGAGGAAGCAAATGCCTCCTGAATGTTGGGTACCTGATTAGACACAGCTCCTCTAAGATCAACAAAATCTATGTTTTTAGTAATGATCTAAATAATTAGTAAGGGATTATATTTTTGATAGATTATGATGAAGCAATACTTTCTATTGTGCTAAATTAGTAGTACCTAATAATGACTTTGCAAATAAACTAAATGTATATTTTTTCAGTTTTCTTTGGAAGGATTTCTTTGTAACATCTTTTGAAGGGAATAGTTATGTGGTACATGACATTTCACTTCATCTAAATGATTCAATAAAGCACCTTCATTTGCATTTTTGTTTATAACGAAGTTGAGACACTTATAAACTAAATGTATAAATGACTAAACTTAGTCATGTGGCTATTAGTAGTTTATTTGCGGTCATTTATAACATGATCAAATTTATGACTAAACTATTTTAGTAATTGATTTAGACATTGATTTGGTCGATAATTTGTTCATTGATTTAGTCATTGATTTAGTAAGTTATTTAATCATATATTTAGTTATTAATTTAGTCATATATTTAGTCATTTATTTAGTCATATATTTAGTTATTAATTTAGCCATTACTTTAGTTATATATTTAGTCATATATTTAATCCTTAATTTAGTCATATTAGTGCATGATGGAATCGAATCACCATCTTCCTACTTGTAAAGAAGGTGCTCTTCCATTGAGCTAGTACCCTTTAAAGAATAATCATGTATTATGTATACTAGTACTTTCCATTAAACATGATTTCAAGTTTTTCCATCTAGTTCAAGGGAAACAAAGCCTAAGGGCAAAGAGAAAAGAATACTACTCTAGCTATTCAAATTTCATCAAAACCTAAGAGAAGCATTAGACGTGGATAAAAACTAAGAAAATGTTCTTGAAAGTTGATAAATGTTGAAACATGGTAAGGATATGAAAACTCCCTGTGAGAATGCAAGAAATAATGATAGCATTGTTGAATAACACTTCAAGGTCACTACATTTATCAAACTTTTTAAGAGGGTAGTCAAAAAATAGTTGTCTAAGTTTGAGATCAAATATTAGCTAATTATATGAAGTAAGTTAGATCAAAATTTACCAGCCAAGGATCAACATTAAGAAAAGATCTAAATCATAAAAATCCTAAAACATCAAGAAATCAACAGAAATAGTTTTATGCATGGTCCATATAGGGTTGAAAAATCACACAAAGTCCTATTTATGCACCTTTCCTACTTTATTTTTAAACTTCCAATTTTTTGTCTTAAGAAATATGTTACATGAATGTAGGTGACTCACCAAATATGGATAATAACCAATCAACCAAATTTGGATAATAACCAAATCATCTTAAGAAAGCATGGTCAACCAATTGATGTAGATAACTCTCGCCAATCACTTAAGAATACTAAATAACCCTTGGGTGTGCCTCTTGATGTAAAAAAACAATGTCTGAGCTGAGATCAGAATTTAAAATAATAGATATAATCATGACTATGCTTGGTAATGTACAAATGGTTGTGGTATAAAGGTTAAATAAGTGAATTTGTAAGAAAAGTGACCCAAGTTTAAACAACCACATTGCAATAAGGCAAACTTTAACTTAGAAGCCACATCATCATGTAATAGCATACCCATTTCTAGGCCTAACCTGGACAACTTGGCAAAGGCAAGTAAAGTGATGAACTCTCATCTGTGATATTTTTGCACAAGCAATCTAAAATTTTTGAATCTATGTTAGTCATAGTTGAGAGTGAGAGGGTGAATCAGTGGCCTCAAAAGTATTCCAATAATCAACCTTTAAAACTTAGTACTACAATATTAAGCCTCTAGTTATCTTCAATCCTATAAGGTGAATGCCTTCAAATACTTTTATCAAATTACTACTACTCGGAATGCTTTGTAAAACCTTCTACTGTATGTTTACCAAATAACAGTCTGTTAATTTACCAAAAGACAATAAATTATCTAGAGTATACCAATCAATCCAGTGAAGCTATGTGTAATCTAAAATACTAAAGTAATGACTCATAAACACATTGACACATGGATTTTAATGTGGAAACCTTGTTAAGGGAAAAACCACTTGGGACTGGTAACCCAAAATTTTCACTCTTCTAAAGTGAGCTCGGTGAAGATCCAACCCTGTTAAAGGTTACAAACACACTATTAGGTGTGACCTTGTTAGAGGATTTAAAAGTTTTGTATGTCACTTGATATCAGGCATCTTTATGCTACCTTCCTTGATCAAACACTCACTTGGCCTATCAATAGATATCGGACATCTCATGCTATCTTCATGATCAAATTTTTTGATACTCCTTTGGATGTATCTCAATATAGAAATGATCTTTAAATCTTGCTCAGATAAGAGACTTTCTCAATCAATGGTTAAACTGAAACAATATGATCTGTTCACATATACAACTTATACTTGCAGATTTTTAGATCTATTGTAATCTCATAAAATTATTCTAATCAATATATCTTGATTTATACCTTTGCTCCACTTTGATTCTGCTCGGTGATGCTGTGCTTTGTTTCTCAGTGTCCGCAGAAAAATTTAGCTCTTTCCTCAGCTTGATTGATCAGGACTGTATGAATTTTCTCTTCATCAATTTCTCTTTAGCATCCTCTTTTCATTCTTTCAACCACCACAATTCATAATAAATTGAGTTTTCTATTTATAGACATGATATCACTATTGTTAGGTTCTTGCTTTTCTTGATCTTGGCGTGATCCACAATCTTAGCCGATTGGATTTAAATAAAAACTCTTGTTTTATCTTGCAGAGATCTTCTTGCCAACTGGACAAAAAAACTTTAAATCATTTACTTATCTTTGGCTTATCTTGTCGATGAAAAAAATGATAACTACCAGTTAAGTCTATATTTAGCTCTGCCAGCTAGATATTTTTTTCATTTCTGAACTCTAGTTATTTTTTATTTTAACTATCTGATAGCTTCGGTCAAACCTCCAGTTCTCCACAGGCTTCTCCGTCAGTTTACACTATGTTTTTGGTTGTTGGGTATGCTTGTGATTTTTCTCGTCGGTAATTCTTGTCAGTGTTTTTTCTCAGGCATCACTATGACTTGACTGTCGGTGATCTCTTTCCATCAGGTTTCACTAACCATCGGTGTTTGTATTCACATTATGAATGCTTTTCTTTTATGCATTTACAGAAGGCATAATCTTTATCTCTCTGATTCTCTAAAGTTTTTGACACTTTGATTATAACTGATTAGATAATATCAAGTTGACATCAATGACAATAAAATCCATTAATTGATTTAATGTCTTGCATTATCTTTCTGCATTTCGGTGATCAACTTAACATCTTCAAAGATTCAATTAGTTACATGTCATCAATCTATACCATAAGAAAACTAGTTTCATGTGTATCCTTTTGTTTCTCCATGCATATGTGAATGAAACATTATTGAACACTTTAGCTTAGAGTTGACTGCTCTTGATATCTCTATCCAAAATTACTACAGTAAAATCTTGTTGTGCTCTAAAATAATAGACTTAGACAAGAAAAAAGAAACCATGCATACTTAAAATATTTGGCAGTGTCCTTACAATTATCTTAATGTAGATATTAGAAATAACCATTTTTATTAATATATTGAACACTATAAATAAATACTTATTCTAGATTATGTCCTTGGTAACCCACCTACAAATTTCATTGAGATAATTTTTTATCATCAATTTGTAACTAGTAAAGACATTTAAGGCCTAGCTTCAATTTTAGAGGATATCTTACAAGCATCATCTTTGAAAATCCTTCAATAATCATTTGAATACAAATCGAAATCAGAAAAGTACCTAGATTTTTCCATTTGATTAACATGGCTTCAATTTTCCACAAACCATGCATACGTTGGGATTCTATGTTAGTTTCAATTGTTTTCAGTTTGTCCCTCTTAGTTTGTTCATTTAGGTTTTTGATGGTCCCTATTTATAACTAATTTGAGAATAACTTGTGTAGGTTTCCAATTTTTGTTTTTTTCCTAAGTATGATCATCTGTGTGTTGTGTTAAAGCCAAAAATATGCTTTTAGTCTATGAAAATTTCAAGTTTGGACCATTCCTAGGTGTTATAATTTTTTTTTTAAGTTGTTGGATTTTCCTTGCCAAGTATACATTTCCTCCCATCTTTTGTTTCCTTTTTTCCTTGTTGTCATTTTAAAACTTACCTTTCCAATCATGTCATTCCACATAAATTCAAATCTATTTACTCTAGCTGACTTATTGGATTTTCCCCTTCGTGAGCTCTCTACCCTTCTAGATCAAAATACCTATTCCAAGGCATCCCCAAACTCCAAATGCCCAATAGATTGTACTATATCTTCACATTAGAGTTAGACTATCAAATTTCCTCCATTCCATATGCCATGAATTTCCTACCACCCTCACATCCTAACACCTCGACTAAACACATGAGGTATTAGTTTTTCCTTAATCCCAACAATTCAAAACTCCAACTTTATCTTTGTCAACTTTCTTGTCACTAGAAAAAAGTCAGTACACAAGAAAGGTGTTGAAAACTAACAAGGGAATCATTCCACTGCTCAAGGGCTTCTCTAAATGGATTTGGTGCCCATTTTCAGAGCGGTTTTTTATGGAGAAAGTTTATTATAGTTAGGGTTCCATCTAATGGCTAGTTAGGTAAAAACAAGAATTTTAGTAGCCATTGTGATATTAATGAAGTAGTTGAAGTGGCAAGAACACAGATATTCTACAAGTTTTAATCTATTTCTCACCTAAGAAAGATGGAAGTAGTATACAATCAATTTCATTCAAAAGTAAAAAAATTTAACGAACTGAAGTTGAAAAATCATTTTTTGAGGTAATGTTTTGACATTGTACTGGTAATAATAAGTTGCACAGTATTGGAATAGCTCCAAAACAATGAATAATTGAGAATCAAATACAAAATAGATGATTAATGGATCAATTTAAACCTAAGTAACTTTTGTTTAAGGGCTCAACCTGTCTCTACAACAATTCCTTCAAACATTGTGTATCACGTTATTAGACAAAGGGACAGAACTTATACTGTAGATGCATGCATAAATTCATGAAGATCATTTATAATAAAATAACTGTAGGTTTCACACATAATTCTATCAAAATTTTGAGATCATATTAAATAATCCCAATCAAGAGCTACAGTGTCCGGTATTTTTCTTAGAGTACCACATACAATAATTTAGGAACCTCAATTTACTAATCCTATCTTTGACCTAGAACTAGAAAATAATACCAATTTTGCATAATTTTTTGAATTTTCTAACAATTTTCTCACAAATGAAATTTCATAAATATTTTCTATTCAACATTTGTACAAGTCAATTGAATATACAGTAAGCATTGGCTTTCAATATGTTCAGCTCAATTAGTAATTGGTTTGGTTTCTAAGAAGCACAAATAAAAACTTAATGAAACAATGGCTCAAAAATATATTCAACTCAAAAGACTAACAAATGACAACATACCTTATATTCAAATCTATATTAAAATGTATATTAAATCTATAATGAAACTATATTAAAAATTATAGTTAATTGCAAATTTTACTCTTCAAGAATGAGGAGCAATGGCGAAGGAGGAAACAGGGGCAGGAAGGAGTGTTGGGTGTATTTACCTTTTGATGATGGAGAACTCTCCTCTTTGACTAAACCCTTTCCATACCATCCACAATGGGTTCTCCATGATGGCCAATGGAGAGATCTAGGGCTTTGTTTTGATTATCTTCGGGGCTTTTCCCCTCAGGATGTTCGGCCAGATTTTTTTCCTCAGTGGGTTTTCTTGAATGGA
Organism: Thuja plicata; assembly: GCA_018584345.1. Lineage (NCBI taxonomy): Eukaryota > Viridiplantae > Streptophyta > Pinopsida > Cupressales > Cupressaceae > Thuja > Thuja plicata. Next base: position 217,556 of record MU225594.1, on the reverse strand, counting down.
AAATGGCAAGATCTTGCCAAATCTGGTATTGACATGCAAAACTAGTTTTTACAAGCTAGGTTTGAGGCTTCAAAAAACAAGGGTCTTAAAGCTAGGACATGCCTGCTCATGAATCTGGAGAGGGAGGTTTCTGGTAAAAGCTACAATTTTTTTAATCTCTTATTGACTAATAAAGGAAACAATCATATTTGGATTCCTTCATAGGATAAAAAAGGCAGTTATGATACTCTCAAAACCCCACAGGTCAATGGTCGACAATCACACAGGATGCAACCAATCAAATTCAGTCATCATGAGTAGATATGACACAGAAGGACTTAGATCCTCATGCTATAAGTAAAGTGATTAATCATCATGATAATCAAGTATGGGTCAAGATCCCTCATGTTACTATTTCAGATTTGCCTGATACATGGTGGGGTAATGATTTGTCTTTGAAATGTATTATTGTTATGATTTGGGGTCTGTCTATTACTTTTTCCATGTTGCATAAAAGAATAATTGTGAAATTTCCAAAGATATTATATTTTCAAGTTCTATTAGATGATTTTTTTGTTTTAGTCTTTGAGTTAGAAGAGGCAAAGGATTATGCTTTATGTAGATTGGGTTCCTTTTTATCAAGTAGGGAAAAATGTCTTTGATTCTCAACTAACCCGGTTCACCCTTCCTGAATTACCTTATGAGTTTAATGACTTCCTTATTATGAAATAAATTGATAATTATTTAGGGTATTTTTTTAGAACTGATCACGCTATTCAAAATAACATTCTCACCACCAATATTTGTGTCCTACTACAACCAGCCTTTGTTAGCCCTTCCACCTGCAAGTTTGAATCACCTTTCAGCCCTTGGAAGAAAGCATTGTCTAAAGATCCTTCTAATCTACATAGATGTGTAATCTCTATTGATGAGGATTTATTTAAAAACCTTGGAAAATGCCTGAATCTCATCAATCTTCTCAACAAACTTGTCCCTCCTCCTCTTCACATACCATTCACAGGGATCACCATCATGACCACCAAATTTCTTCACCTTCCACCAGTTTGCCTCAAGCCTCCTCTTTCTCTTTTGTTCTCCCCCACTATCCTCCTCAACCCTCCATCATGGAAGTATCCCCACATGTCTCTCATGCCCAGATCCTTGTTGTGACTTTGTCCCCTCTATCTCCACCTCATAACTCTACTTTATTTGATCCTCCTACTTTGACTCCTTTTCCATCTCTGCCTCTACAAACTCATGTAGTCTCCCTCCTTTCATCTCTTGCTTCCCCAACTATTAACACATCCTCCATTTCTCACCTCTTCACATTATTTTTGTCACCCCCTACTTATCCTCAACCCAATGGTAATCTGAATCCATTACAACTCACTGAGGCCTCTTTGCGGGATGCTCCTGAGACGTTATTACCCCAATCTTCCTCGTGCATCCTTGCGGTTGTTCATGTTGGTCTTGAGTAGCCTGATCCTCACTCACCTCCATTGCATGTGCCACCGGCCACTCCCCATCCTTACCTATCACATACTACACCCCATGCTCCCCATCATACAAATCCTGGCCAATCATCATTATTGTCAACTTCTTTGGGTGCCTCAAAAGTTATAGAGAACCCTCAGGCAAACATTTCTATTACACACACCAATGATTTGTTGTTAGACAAATTGGATAATGTACTTCTAATTAATCCTTTCGTTCAGACTATTGCACAAGTAGAGGATATTGCTAAGGAAGTTGACATTATTCTTACTAACCATATTGCGGATTCTATAATTGATTTCTCTAATGCTTCATTATCTGCTTTAAATTATAAAGGTGAAATCCCATAGACCAAGAATCCTTATGAGATACTTTCACCAGATTTGGATTCATTATTACACGATGTATCAGTTACTTTTGTCACCCTTATTGGATATTATCAAAAAGAGTGACATCCAATCCCCATCTTCCAAATTATCTCCCTCCCTAGTCTCCAAACAGAGGGGTAGACCATCAAATGCTTCTTAGATTATAGAGTAAATCAAAGAAGGTTTACAAACAACAATTCCATCATCTTGTAGTTTGAACAAAAAAGGAAAGAATAAAGTCATGGTCAGTCCACCAATGACACAGGCTGCTAAGGCCAAATGAAGTCTCCAACCTAAGTATGTTGGAGGTCTTAACTCATCAAATTCTCATGAAAGGAGGGGAGATAAGACTTCCCCTCTACAAACATGAGGCTCTTATCATGGAATGTTAGGGGCTTAAATGCCCCTAAAAAACAAAGGCTCTTTAAGAGCTAATTGTTCAATACCAAATTTGACCTTCTTCAGCTTCAAGAAACTAAATTGTTAGATGAGGCAGCAAAAAAGATGTTCACATCCTGGAAAATGGGAAATTTTTGGACATCCCCTTTGGATTGTGCTTCGGGGGGTCTTACAGTTCTCTGGGACCCTAATAGGGTTTCCGTGGAACAAATAACCTTTAGGAAATATTTTATGCTTTCCTTAGTGAAGTTTAACTCTATCAAACTCTCCTTCTAGTTATTTAATATCTACGGTCCCACCTCTATTTTAGATAAAAATAAGCTATGGGACCACCTCAATACCCTCATACAATCCTTACAAGGTGAATTGATCATTCTAGGAGGGGATTTTAATGTTGTCCTCAACTACGAAAAAAAATCTTCGGGAATCTTTCCCCCTCCTAAGGCCATGCTAGATTTCAACCAGTTTATTCATAGTAATAACCTATTAGATGTCTCTCCTAAGGTCAGGAAACTCACTTGGGCAAATTGACGTATTAATTTTTGTAATATTGGAGAACTTCTAGATTGGTTCCTTATTTCAAATTCCTAGCTCAAATCACAGTTTGATTATCATTCACTAATCCTACTTCTCTCAGGTTCTGATCATTATCCAATTTTATTCCAAACTGCTGATTTTTCTTCTCATCGTAAAGGCACTTTCAAGATTGAACCAATTTGGTTTCAAGATACTAAGTTTATTCCATTACTAAGACATTGGTGGGAGAATTCTCCGTGTATGGAAGGGACTCAAATATACAGATTGGTTAAAAAACTACATCTCCTCAAGGTCAAAATTAAAGACTAGATTATTCATTGTTTTAAAAATATCTTTCATGAGAAAATAAGGTTAGAATTGGAGTTAGCAGCTATGAATGAACACATCATCCTACATAGTATGGATTGTCAATCTTTTGCCAAGGAAAAGGAACTAAGGGCTTATCTAGAAGAAGTAATTTTAAGGGAAGAAATCTATTGGAAACATAAAAATTGAGAGACCTGGATTGCTAAAGGTGATAGAAACAAAAAATTATTTCATGCTTCAACTAAGCTCAGACATCTTAGAAATAGGATTGTCCAGATTGATACTACTGATGGAATTATAGAAGATGAGAATGACATAGCCATGGAAGGTGTCTCTTTCATATCCAATCTTTTGACTAAGCAACTTGGGAAACCTTCCAATGATCTTCTAATTTCCATCCCTGAATGTGTCACAGAAGACAAAAACATTATGCTTTTGTCACCTTTTACACTTAATGATCTCAGCGAGGTTGTCTTCTCCATGGCTCTAGATAAAGCCCCTAGGCTAGATGGCTTCACTATGTTATTCTTTCATAAATGCTGGGATTTTATGGGAAAAGACATCCTTCTAGCCTTAGAAGAGGCTAGAATACATAAGACTATGCTTAAAGAGCTGAATCATACATGGATTACACTAATTCCTAAAAAATACAATCCTAAAACAGTTGCAGATTTTTTCCCTATTTCATTGTGCAACTTGTTGTATAAAATCTTTACCAAAGCTATTTTTGTTCGACTAGCTTGAATCCTTCCTAGAATTATCTCAAAAGAATAGGGCACGTTGTCCCTAGAAGAGAAATACTAGAAGGGGTCATTCTAGCTCATGAATTATTGTATTTTATTTTACTACAAAATAAATCAGCAATGCTTCTTAAATTAGAGATGATGAAGGCATACGACAAGGTCGATTGGGATTTTCTTGCCTTGGTCCTTACTAAGCTTGGTTTTCATAAGAATTAGATTAAATGGATCTTGGCTTGTGTATCCTCCACATTTTTTCAATCATTATAAATGGTTCCTCCAAATATTTCTTTTCATCATCTAGAGGTATTAGACAAGGGGACCCTCTTTCCCCATTCTTATTTATCATTATGGAGGAGGGACTTAGCAGGTCAATCATTCATGCCAGACAAATTTGAAAGTGGAAGGGTATATCTTTAAATTATGGAAATGACCCCCATACATATTATTTATTCATACATGACACCCTCCTATTTGGAGAAGATTAAATATCTGAAGCTCGGGTCATCAAACAAGTTTTAGATGAGTATTCCCTGGCCTCTAGCCAACTTATCAGCACAACTAAATCAAAGATTTTCTTCTTACATGTTTCACCATTAGTCCAAAAATTTCTTCAAAACTTATGGGGCTTCTCAGTTGGAGAATTCCCTTGCCAGTACCTCAGTATCCCATTTTTCCCTAGCTCAAAAAACACCTTTTCTAGGATAAAATTATTTCTGCAATTTCACAATGTATTCTTTCATGGAAACATAAGTGGCTAACCCTTTCAAGAAAATTATTTTTGATTAAATTTATCCTAAAGGCCATTCCCATATACCTGATGTCAATACTCAGTATGCCTAAATGGACAGTAGAGGAATTACAATCTATTCTTAGGGATTTCTTATGGGTAGAAAATGTATCCGAGAAGAAAAAATTACCTCTTCTTGTCTGGTCTAAAGTCTACATGCCAAAGTCTCATAAAGGTTCGGGGATTAAGGACTTATCTTTACAAAAAAAGGCCTTGGGTTCCAAATTACTTTGGAAATTTTATCAAAATCCAAACACGAAATGGGCTAATCTAATCACATCCAAATATCTAGATTCCAATGACAGAGAAGGATATTCACAACATTAGTATTACCTAAGGGGTCTCTTATGTGGAACTTCATTGTCTCCTATCGGGATCTCATATTACCCTCCCTATCCTGGTTAATTCATGATGGATCCAAGGCCCAATTTTGGGAGGAATCATGGAATGGACACCCCCCTATCCTAGTTAAGGGATTGGTCTCCCTTGTATGGCTACCTTAAGAATACTTGGGTTGATCGAGTATGCCACTATTTAGACATTCATGAGGGTTTTGCAAATTGGAAGATTCTTCCCTAGTATAGAGATGCATTAGACCTAATTCTAGAGCTACAAGCAATACTCTCTTCAAGAATTATTTTTTTCTCTCCTCTTCAAGATTAACTTATTTGGCTCTACTCCCCCTCGGGCCATTATATGGTTAAGATGGGTTATGAATCCAACTTCCAACACCATCAAGAGCTTTATTGGCCAACTAAACTTTTATGGGGTTTGGACTTCCTTCCAAAAGTAGGTTCTTTTTCTTGCCTCTCCATTCAGGATAGGGTCCTTACTGGGGCTAGGCTTGATAGGCTTGGGATTATGGTGGTATTTCCTTGTACCCTATGTGGTTATTTTATGGAAGCATCAGATCACTTATTCCTCTACTGCCCCTTTGCCAAATACTCTTGGTATTGGCTCTTACAAAGACTTGGGTGGTCAATGGAAATTGGTCCTACTATATGTGATCAATTTAAATCATGGCCTTTAATGTTTAAGTCCTCTACATTTGATTCCCTTTGGGAAATCAGTCCCTCAATACTTGTCTGGAACATTTGGCTTGAGAGGAATGAGAGGGTATTCAGGAACAAGCCTTCTCCATGGGAACTTGTTATTTATAGAATAGAAAAGTCAATTTATGAAGTCATGATATCCTATCATACTAAACATAATAATAACAAAAAAAAATTCACAAAATGGTACTTTTTCATTCATGATAACTGGCCCCTTCTCCAAATACTACCAGCCCATGGTTTCCAAACCCCAAAACCATCTACATCAGACTAACGATTTGCCACTTGGATAGCTCCTCTACCTATTTTTGTCAAGTTGAATTATGATGGTGCCTCTAGGGGAAATATAGGAATTTATGGAGCTCAAGTTGTTATTAGAGATTCACAAGGTAAAATCATGAGATTAGTTTGTAAGAAATTACCCCCTAATTCTAAAGATGTAGTGGAAATTGAAGCACTTCTCCTTGTTCTATCCATTTCTATCTCCATGAATATCCCTCATATCATTGTTTAAGGAGATTCAATGGTGGTCTTCAACATAATTTCCTCTTGACAAACCTCATCCTGGAAGCTTAAGTACAGATTAGATCTGATTCTCAATAATTTGAGGTCCTTCCAATCATTCAAATCAAGCATTATTTTAGGGAGACTAATATTATGGTTGATTTCCATGAAAATAAAGTCATAGATGATCCTTTTCTGCAGCAGGAAGTCAATTGTTAGGAATAAGGTGTCTCAACCTTGGATAATTCCTATTCTTATTATTTGTTTTGTAAAATGTATTTCTTGCAAATAATGTAATTAAGTGTGAGTGTACATGTCTAGTTGGCATGTTGATGTGTCACTCCACTTGATGTGTCAGCATCTTGAATTGTGTGTAAGGATATCATGGCTGAAACAGTTATGACAGATTCCTATGACACGTAAGAGCTATTTTTAGAAGATTCAATGATGGGTGAAGACATGCAATGACATGTGGCAACTGATAAAGTTGAGTACTATACACTCTTCCACAATCATGGTGAAAAAAATTTAGGGTTCCTATTTTCTCAGAGAATGGTAAAACCCTAGTACGGCTATCTTTGGAAGTTGCCGTAAAAAGGAAAGCGCATGATATAAGCATTTTTTAGGGTTGCAGACAAATATAGAAAAAGAGTGTATTGTTGGTATGATCGGGTGCTATTGGATAAGTCTTTGTGTGTCGATTGTCTCCTAAAAGAACTTGCATTGCAAGTGTGTTGTAACTGTTGTGTTGAAGATAATACATTATGCAGATTTTGGAGTGCTGGGGTTTTTTACCGAAAGGTTTTCCCCACGGTAAATCATTGTGTCATTCTCTATTTTTCTGTATGCATGGTATATGGCTGTAATATCATTGTTAAAGTAGTTAATGAATCTAAAGTTGTAAGGATTTTAAAGAATTTTCACAATACTTTTCTTTAGAGATTAGTGTAGGAAGCTATTTTCGCACCTAAGTTTCCTTACAAGTGGTATCAGAGCCTGATCAACTTTTGATCCTAGTTGTTGGGTAGGGTTTTTGAGCTAATCTCAAGTTGAGTGGGAGTTTTTTGTGTAGAGCATTCTAAATCTTATTTGTAGATTGAGATGGAAAGTTCCTCATACAATAGAATGGAGGTGGAGAAATTTAATGGCACTAATTTTGAGTTGTGGAAACTCAAGATGGAAGACATGCTTGAAGACCGCAATCTGTGGGAGGCTACTTCACTTGATGTGAGACCTGCAGTGATATCTCAAGTGGATTGGGAGATCAAGGATCAGAAGACTAAGGGTCTCATTAGACTCTATCTAGCAAATGCCATTCTTCTGAATTTTCTTGATGAGACTACTGCAAATTCTTTGTAGAAATGGCTTGGGTCTATGTATCAGGCCAAATCTCTGGTGAATAAGTTGTTCCTGAGAAAGAATTTGTACTCTTTAAGAATGGAGGAAGGTGTATCCATGACTGATCATCTCAACACATTCAATTTATTGATTGCACAGTTGGCATCATCTGGTGCCAAGATGGAGGAGGAGGATTGATGTATGACCCTGCTTTGTTCCTTGTCGGATTTGTGGGACCATCTTGTGATTGCTCTCAGAAGTACTATAGTCACATTTTGTATGGATGATGTGGTGTCTTCACTGCTATCTGAGGAGATGTGAAGAAAGACTTAAGATTCATCTAATGAAGCCCTTGTTGTTCACGGGAGATCCAATGACAAAGGAAATTAGAATGACAATAAGTCAAAGAAGGGTAGATCCAAATCTCGTGGGAGTTCTAAGACTCCTGGAAAGTCCAAGGAAAAATGTTGGAACTATGATAAATCTGGGCACTTCCGAAGGGACTACAAAGAACCGAAGAAGAAGAAGAAAGGCTTAGATTAAGCTTTTGAAAAATCTCAAGAAGATGGAGATGCTTTTATTGCAGCTTTGGTAGCCCATGCATCTGATGATGTGTGGTTGGTAGACTCGGGTGCTTCTTTTCATATGACCTCTCATCGAAACTAGTTCTCAAAATATGAAGAGTTTGATGGTGGAAAGGTGTACTTGGGTGATGATTCTCACCTAAAGATAGTTGGACGCGGAAGGGTCACTATCAGATTTCTTGATGGATGAGTAAAGGGAGTCAATGAAGTTATGCACATTCTGGGTTTGGCACAAAACCTATTATCTATAAGTATGTTGAATGATGTAGGTGTGCAAGTTGTCTTTTTGAAAGAGGGATGCAAGATGATGAGAGGTTATATGGTGCTCGCTAAATGTACTAGGAGAGGTACTTTGTTTTAGCTTGATGCATGCATTGCTCAGTACAATAGTTCTCCTATTTCAAAGAAGAGAGTGGCTATCACTTCATCCCCACCATCTGAATCAGCAGTAAAGAAGACTGTGGCAATGGGTTCTGATGGCAGTGCAGTAAGTGTACCTAAGGGTGCAAACACTTTGGAGGACAAGCTTCCTGTAGAAAATACAATGTTTTGGCATATGAGATATGGTCACATTGGTGAGAAGGGTCTTAGGACCTTGAAAACAAAAAATCTCATCAAGGCGCTAAATGATTGTAATCTCAAATTTGATTTCTGTGAACACTGTGTTTATGGTAAGCAAAATCATGTTTAGTTCTACTCCATATCTAACAAGTCTTCTAGAGTTTTAGATCTTATTCATTATGATGTATTTGGTCCTGTAAAAGTTCTTTCTATCTCCAGTTCTGTATATTTTGTATCTTTTATAGATGATTACAGTAGAAGGACTTGGATATATTTCCTAAAAAGTAAGACACAGGTTTTCAGTAGGTTCAATGAATTTAAGGCTCTTGTGGAGAATCAGACTGGTAAAAGAATCAAGTGTGTGAGAGTTGATAATGGTGGTGATTTTTGTTCCATAGAGTTTGAACAGTTCTGTAAAGAACAAGGAATCGAGAGACATAAGACAACTCCTTACACCACGCAGCAAAATTGAGTTGCAGAGAGAATGAACAGGATAGTGATGGAGAAGGCTAGGAGTATGCTTAGTGGAGCTAGTTTAGAACAAAGGTTTTGGGCCGAAGCTGTGGCCACTGCTTGCTATCTAGTTAACAAATCTCCTACATTAGCTCTTGTTGGTAAGACACCCATGGAGGTGTGGTCTAGTAAGAAGCCTTCAATTAGACATCTTTGTGTTTTTGGTTGTGAAGCTTATGCACATATTCCAAAGGAGAAAAGATCTAAGTTGGAAAACAAAGCTGTCAAATGTATTTTCATCAAGTACAGTGTTGGTGTGAAAGGATACAAGCTTTGGGATCCTGTGACTAGTAAGGTGTTGCATAGTAGAAGTGTTATTTTCAAAGAGCTAACATCTTCTCCTATTGTGCTACAACCAGATGAAAAAGAAAAGGAAAAAGATGTTGTTCAGTTTCCTCCTACCCCTAAGAAGACTGAACAGAGAGACCTTGTTGGGTCTAATAATGAGGAGAGCTCTAGCAGCTCTGATAGTTCAGAAGAAGAGGAAGAACAACCTCAACCTCAGCCCTTGAGGAGATCCACAAGAGAAAGAAAGCAACCAGAAAGGTTTGGTTATTCTATGTTAGATTC
>MU225594.1:175657-202296 GCA_018584345.1 Thuja plicata | reverse complement strand
TGACATATGTTTTCATTGACTCTTTTCCCAAGGAATAGGCACTGATCTAGAGTTTGTTGAGCAAGTGTTTTCTCCATTCAGTTATACACAAATTAATCAATTTCATCTAGTTTTTAGAACAAATGAGCTGAACTCATTAAGGACGTATATTAGCAGGATATTGTCCACTTTGTTGATTCTTTAGAGAGTGAATTAATAGGTTATCCCTTGTAAAATCAAAAGAAAGAAGGATGCAAATCCTTGACTCATTGGTTTATGTTCTCAAAACCATAGCCTGGCTTATAGTGCTCTATTTTAAATTAGTCATTACAATCTCTAAATTGTTATATAAGTTGTTACAGTGAGGTTTTTGGTTCATACCCAGTGAATGAAACAATCCACCAAATGAATAGACTGAGATATCAGTAATCTTTAAAAGGTAAAACCTACCTGAGTCTGTAGAGCTTAAAACCGAAGAAGGATATTATCCAATCATTAGAAATTAGCCTTTCTCTTTCCTAAAAGAGGTTGCATCTGAGTATACCAGGTATACTGTCATCATTAGGTAAGTGTTGCAAGAAAAAGCACTAAAAAATTGGCGACCCCGCTGGGGATTAAGTATACAAATCTTATAAAAGAAATCAGAATTTTTGGAGTAAGTCAATAGTAAGACAGTCATAGAGTCATGTGTTACAAAAAAGAAAGGATATATTCCTTATGTTTTATAAAAGGAGTCAAGTCTATCTGTTGTTAGCTGCAAAGTGTCTGAAAGTTGCAAGTTTCTCCAAGATAGTATCAAAATAATCTCACTACTGGTGGGTGGCAACTCTGAGCTCTGATTTGCACCAGTGTGCACATGGAAGAAAGACTACAAAAAAGAAGGTGGACTTGCAGCAACAGTGACAGCAGATTTTTGGACTCTTATGATTAGAGGAATCATAAAAAACTCTATGTTATGGTGTATGAGATATTGTTGATTTAAAGAAGTCAGAGATGAAAAAAAGGATCTCAGCCGGTTGCAAATATTATTCTCTGCAACAAATTGGCGGCTTTACAAGGTGTTTTCAAATCACATATTTGCAGCAACTTCTTCATACTCCAGGTATTTTACAAAGGTTTTAAATATTCCTTATCAAGTGATTGCAGCACTAAAGAAAAAAGGATAAAGGTGTGAAAAGAGAGGTTTACATATTTCAAGTTTTACTTGCATTTTTGCAAAATTTGAAGGAAATATGTATTTGAAGACAGACAGTTTATAATCTTGTGACTGCTAAGATGTCATATTCTTGTGATTGGAGGGGTTATAATTTGTTTGGGGCAATTAGATTTGTGGGTATCTATGGATAGCCAAATCATATTCCATCAAAGGTGAGGGAGTGTTTGCCAAAGCTTGTTGGTTTTGGTGAACAGTCAGCTGAGAAACATTTAGAAAATTTTGCTAATTTGGTAGACAGTCATAACATTTCACATGAGGATGTATTGATGAAGCTTTTTGTAATGTCCTTAGTTGATGTTGTGAGAGACTGGTTTAAAGACCTACCTCATGGCTCAATAGAATCCATGGAAGCATTAGAGGCTTCTTTTACTAAAATATTTAGTGATTTTGAGCAGCTTACTGATATAGAGCAATATAGTGAAGAAGAGCATAGTGAAGAACAAGGCGTATCTGAATCAAATGATCCTATATTAGAAGTTGATCTTATCAAAGCAGAGACAGATATGTTGAGGTGAAGGCTTCAAGAAAGTGTGGTGTTACTTTTACAACAACACATGAGCAGGGAGGAAGATGAATCACCAAATGATTTTTTCATAAGATTCACTAATAAGCTACAAGGCTACGGTATCATTTTTTGTCCTTAGGAGTATGTATTGGTTGAGTTATTTGTTCAAATTTGTTTTCCCCATACATGTAATTTATCAATTGCTCAGAGGGAAGAATTTTTTTAACAAGTTATAGAATGGATAAAAGGTTTAGAAGATGTTTCTTCTAAAGATATATTTGATGTTGAAAGCAATGGCAGTGAATCTAAAAATTCTGAGATTGTTGAAGATGTTGATGATAAATCTGACAGTGAATCTGAATTTAATGATATTCAAAGTGATGAAGATGAATATATACTTAGTGATGATGAAGAATCTATTGCTGGTGAAGATACTGCTGACAATGATACTGATATGAAGCTTTATGAGCAGCAAGAAGATGAAAAAGATATATGCAACCAGCAAGAATATGATTATGATGCAAACATGAGCGTTTGTAGTAAGGATCTTACACAAAGTGATATATTTTCAGAGATTTCACTACAAGACTCCAATAGAGAAGAAATATGTAGCATCATGCAAGAAGACAGTAAGGAGATAAATGAAGAAGATGATTGTTGTTCCCTTCACAGTGAACAAATTGCAGAGATTTTATCTTTTGAGTATCTCAGATATTCAAGAAATGGAAGCTTTGAACTTTCATGTCCAACACATATTGATTTTGACAAGGAAAATGAATCACAACATTCTGATTTTGACATATGTGATACTGTTTCTTCTTGCACTCCTTCTTCATTAGGCTACAATAAAATCTAGTTTGATTTATTAGATGATGAGGTTTTCAGTGTGGTTTCAGATTCAGTAGATGTAGAAAATCTAAATTTGGAGCTGAGTACTGATTTAGAGAATAGTGTGGATTTTGAATCTTGTCTTGATTCTAAATCTGCCTTTGAACTATTTAATGATGGTCAATCAGTGGCTCAAGTTTCATTGGAAAACATTCAAAGTGATGGTATTTTCCCTCCCACCCACCACTTTTCTTTGAGCTTGTTTAATGATGATAAGCTGCAAGGTGCTCTTATTTTTGATAAAGAAGTTATTGCTCCATGTCCTAAGTTTGATTATGACCAAGGTATGTTTTCTTGTGAGAGACAAATGATGGATGTGAATGAATTTAATGATGCCTTCCCAAAAAATGTGACAAAGATTGAGTATCCCCCCTTTCAGTTGAATGGTGATTTTTTCAGTTATGGCTTACAAATCAAAGATGATAAATGTCACAGATATCTAAGTATGTTATTATCGAATGATTGTGTCATATATATACCACAAATTTTTTATGATGAAAATTTGCCTAATGTTTATAGAAGCTCATATGAAGAATATGTAGATTTGTTGTCATACAATGAGTTGATACAAGATGACAGTGGATTGGATCAGACAATTAAGAGTGGCACTGATATAATATTTTTGAAACATGGGGAAGAGAGCTTTGTGTTTGACAAAGGTAAGAGTTGATCTCAGTTTTGGGGTTTTGGGCCTCTTATAGATAATATACATATTGTATAGTTGCTTTCCCTTTCAATTGTGTGTTTTCTTTCAGTTAGAGGTTTCCCCATTTTTGAGAAGAGAGAAAAGTTTTGAGTTGAGAGTAAGAGGAAAGAGAAAAAGGATAAAATCTGATTTTTATATTTTGGGGTGGTTTGCTACTCTAGAGATCTTTGGTTCTTGGTATAAACTTACATTTAACCATCCTCAGTCAGAGCCACTGTTGGTACTCCTAAATATGGTACAAATTTGGAGTCACCATGTTAAGTTTTTCAGTTGAGCAAAGTATGTACTCTTGAAAATTTTGTGTGAGAAGGCTTAGATAGAATGTTTGAAAAGGTGTCCGGATGATTTTCATGAGGTACAGATTGGGAAGAGGCTTCAATTCCTTTCATTTGACATATGTACTGGGTCCCAGCTCCTGATTTTCAATTCTGACATGTTTGTGGAGTAGTCATTTTGAGGTGGTCACCTAATTCTTCATTTTTGCTCGTGTCAATCTGTTGTAAATGGCCTAGTTTGCTTTTCAATATCTTGCACCCAGAAATATGTCATGACCCGCCACTTTGGGGATGTTGATTATGTGTATCAAAGAACCTATGTTTTGAATCCCAAGTCATTTTGATATGTTCTGACTAGATTTCAAATCCCTCAAAGTGGGTAGCTTACTATTATCATGCATTGTGCAATAAATCAGAAATCTGAATAGCCCAATTTGATACATTATAAATTTTGACCAATTGATTCAATTGAGAAAGTACCTTTTGTACTGTGTTCCAGTGGTCACACACTCAGATATTTCCAGTTTGTACATCTTTATGAAATCAGATGACAAGTTTTTTAGAACCATTCCATTGGTGAATAATTCTGATTTCCTGAGTTTTCAAGTGCAGAATTGTTAATTTGTCCACTTTGAGGTCTTGAAAATCTATTCTCAGGTGAACATTTTGGATAATTGAGTTTTCCCTTGCATTGCAAACATAGGAGTGAACCTACCTGAAGATTTATAGATTCCTGCCAATCCATTTATCCAGTTTTCCAGAGCTTTTCCGTTTCTAATTTAATGAAGTTTCACTAAAAATGCAGAATTCATAATTAAGTGGCATACTTTGTGCTTTCCCTATTTGCACCCGGTTCAAGGTCAGACATAATTGAATGTGGATCTGCATTGTTGACCTAGGAGTGAACTTATTTGAAGATTCTCAAACTTTGACCAATCCGGTAGATCACTTTTCTTTGCCGATTCCAAACCCAATTTCTACATATCTGTTGTGCTTTGGTTCAGAAAGTGTTTAGGGTGCTATCTTTGCAGATTGGTATCAGTTGAACTATTTTCTTTCAGAATAAGTTAATTGAGGGGTCAAGTTCCACATATGACATTCAATCAGGCTCCAGAGGTTGAGTTTCTGAAAGATCTTTTTGATGACCCTATGAATTCAGTTTCAGAGGCAGTTTGTTCAGTTTGTAGTGCGGAAAAGTGTTAAGTTTCAGAGTGGCCATTTTGCATAAGTGATATCTTTCTATCTGAAAGATATTTTTAGGTTTTGATTATGGGAACATCCTCATTGCATATGAATTTACTATTTGACCTAATGGTGAAATTTCAGAACTTGTTTCAATGTTTTTGCAACGGTCGAGCTAAAGGGGATTTATGTTGTTTCCGCATTTGTACCTATGTAGTTTTCTGGAAGGCTAAGTTTGCACTGTTATATCTTGTGCCTAAGGATGAATCTAGTGAAGCCCTTCTGCATATATATTTGATGATGGTGAATGAATCATTTTGCCAAGTGTCAGGGTAGGGTTACTAGTTTCGGTCAGTTTTCAAAGCCAATTCCTGAGGCCATTTGATGTTTAAGAGACCAATTTGCAAAAGTGTAAAATTTGGTTTTAAGTGATCACCTATTAAGTGATTTAAGATCATAGGTGCACTGAAGACTACATTTTAGCAATCTGAAGGTGAGGGTTGAGTTTTGGATGAAGATTTGTAGGACATGATCTCAGCAACCCGACATAATTTATCAAAGTCAAATGATCATTTTGTGCATTTTGAGAGGGTTATTATTTTAAGTCACTTGAAGATTTAAATAGTAGTTTCTATGGGAGCATATGGTGCCTCAGATAATATTTCCAAGTGGATGTTTTGCACAGAGGTTGAAATGGTGGACATGAATGATGCTTCAATCACTATTCAGAAAGAAGACCATGAATTGCTTGCATAAAGTTATAAAGAGGCATATTTTCAAATATTGAAAATACAAATTGTATATTATAGCAAACACCAGCATAGAGCATAGGCATTAGAGGCATTTTCATTACAAATATAATTCAAAGATAGAGCCAGTGCATTATGTTGAATGACTGAGGAATTCATGAAAGCTATAGCAATACAGAGGAAACTCCAGCACATAGAAGAGGTTTTAAAATGGAAGTTTTTAAAGTTTTAAGTTCAAAATTGCAAATGTGAATCCATAGAAAGGGACGCCCAACCCTCTGGAGGAGAATGGAGGACATTTTAAATGGTTAAAACTTTTCATTACCTTTCATTATAAACACGAATTTGCAGAAAGAAAAAACACAGTCATATTGCGGGGGGGCATAACTTTTTATTCAACTGTTGGATCGAGCTCATTTTCAGATATGTTGTTGCAAATCTAATTCTCTAGATTCCCACTGGAGCGATTTTCAAAATTCTTCCTGGTTTGCGAGATACAGTTGCCTGTGTGCAGCATTGTCTAAATTGCCCATAAGGAAACTCAAAGAGACATTATCCCACATTTGCTTGTGCGCGGTCATTTTTTAGTCTTTATATACAAAAATGCACAGTATATGAAATAAGTAAGAGGCCTAGAGGCTCTTGGTGAGCTCTATGGTTCTGGAGGAATGGATGCATGTGCAAACCACTATGTTTTAACCCAAATTTTGAAAATGCCTTTGAAACATGAAAATGGATTATCCCACATTCATCCGGGGAAGGAATTTTGAAGTCTTTATATGCAAAAATGCAAACATAGTAATTTGAAGGAAGAAGAGGAGGCTATCCAAACACGCCCAATCATCTGATCGCCTTGGTTTCCATGCCTGAAAATGAAGGTAAACAAATTTTGACGAAAATGGACACTTGGCTCTAGTCGCATGGTCGCGAGAAGGACCCAGTCGCTCAGTCGGGAGACAGTTTGCAGATAACCACCAAGATTAAGAGACTTGGCGACTGACTACTAGTGGTTAGTCACGCAGTCAGAAGATGACAAAGTTGACCGCCGAGACTTAGCGACTGACCGCTAGCGGTTAGTCACAAAGTAGCTAGAAGAGGAAGTTGACTGCTGCGACAAGGAGATAGTCGTTGGTCGCGTGGTCGCCAGATGGGAGTTAGCCGCCAGATGCTAAACACCATGTCACCCAGGGTTGACAATTGAGTTGAAAATTGCTCATGACTGTGAGACTAAGGTTGGTCGCATGGTCGCTAGATTCAACTATGGTTAGTGAAAACTTCCAGCGACTTAGAGACTCAGTGTGCAGATGTAACTGGGGTTAAAGGCATAGTCAAAGAGCAGTTTAGAGTAGCCAGTCCACATGTGACACATGTCAAAATCTGGTGATTTCTGGGCCAAATATGCATAAATGTGAGGATTTCAAGGATTTTAAAATATGCACAGGATTAATTTTAAAGGGAATTTTATAGTTTTTATTTCTAAATCTTTAAATGTTTATTCCTAGAGGTTTTTTAAGACAGTTGAAGTCAGGGGTTTTTGCAGAAAGATCGAACTTGGGGATGAGAAATAAAGGTTAAATTTGCATAGACATGAAAAAATATATTTATTTGTTTTTAAAAGACTTGACAGATGAATTTATGGGAAGATATTTATCAAAGGATAAATCATATTTTCAAAGGCAAATAGTATCAGATTTCAAAGATGTTTTTGCAGAGGATGGGTTCAGATTTTGAACAGACAAGTGGATTCAGATATAAACAAAGTAAATCAGATTTGAAAGAGCTTTCTGGGAGGTTTTGTAAGAAGATATTTTCTCTGATTTTAATGATATTTTGCATATAAGATCAGATTTGGTGGACTTTTCAGTGGATGATGAAGGAGATATTTATAAAGATAAAATCAGATATTTTTTCAGACAGATGGACTCAGTTATTAAAGATAAATGAGATATTTTGAAGACTTGGAAAGATGAAAAAAAGATCAAATTTGAGGAGAGACAGGTTTAAATTGCTCAGAAAGATTAGGGTTTCATCTCTCTTATTTCTTCTCTTCTCTTTTATGTAAGGAGGGTTCTGATTTCAGGTTCCTATTTCTAGTTCCTGTGGAGGTTCCTGGTCTTATGCTTGTTCCTGTATTTTTGGTTCAGTACAAGTTACCATTGGTCTGGAGATTTTATTTGTAAAGAATACTTATTTTTCATGTTTACTTCTTGTGTTTATTGTCTGGATATCTGGAAACAACTTGGATTAATAAGAATACAGTGTAGTTCCTATTCATTATTGTCTTATCTCTTTTTACTGTGGTTTATGCTCTAGTATAGTTCATTTGTAAGGCATCTAAAATATACCTACTACAAGGTAGTGTGTCTAATCATTTGTGAGTCTTTCTCAAGGAGAGAATTAAATTTTGTAAATGATTTCAGAGAGCAAGACATAGTTATGAAGATCTGATGAAGAAGTATTGAGTTGAGTAGATTGTTTGTAAGGCATCCAATCTAGATTGTATGAAGTTTGTAAGGCATTCTTCAGTATTGCATTAGTTTCATGTTGTTGACATATGTTTTCATTGAATCTTTGCCCAAGGAATAGGCATTGATGTAGAGTTTGTTGAGCAAGTGTTTTCTCCATTCAGTTATACACAAATTAATCAATTTCATCTCATTTTTAGAACAAATGAGCTGAACTCATTAAGGACTTATATTAGCAGGATATTGTCCACTTTGTTGATTTTTTAGAGAGTGAATCATTAGGTTATCCCTCCTAAAATCAAAAGGAAGAAGGATGCAAATCCTTGACTCATTTGTTTATGTTCTCAAAACCATAGCCTGGCTTATAGTGCTCCATTTTAAATTAGTCATTGCAATCTCTAAATTGTTCTATAAGTTGTTACAGTGAGGTTTTTGGTTCATACCTAGTGAATGAAACAATCCACCAAATGAATAGACTAAGATATCAGTAATCTTTAAAAGGTAAAACCTGCCTGATTCTGTGGAGCTCAAAAATGAAGAAGGATATTATCCAATCCTCAGAAATTAGCCTTTCTCTTGCCTAAAAGAGGTTGCATCTAAGTATACCAGGTATACTGTCATCATTAGGTAAATGTTGCAAGAAAAAGTGCTAACAAATTCAGATTGGGCAAGTGATATTAATAGCAGGAGATCCACCAGTGCTTATGTGTTCACTATGTTTGGTGGTGCCATCAGTTGGATGAGTAAGCGACAACCTGTGGTTGCTTTGTCCACTACATAAGCTGAGTACATGGCTGCTACTCATGCTTGTAAGGAAGCCATTTGGCTTAGGAGATTATGTTCTGATGTTGGTGTTGATGCATAATAGATTACTATTTGGTGTGACAATCAGAGCACTATTTTCCTTGCAAAGAATCCAACTTTCCATGCCACAACGTAGCACATTGATGTGCAGTTTCACTTTGTGAGAGATATCGTGGAAGATGGAAAGGTAAATTTGGAGAAGGTAGATACTGTGAGGAATGTTGCAGATGCATTAACGAAACCAGTGGGCACTGCAAAGTTCAAATGGTGTTCAGAGTCTATGGGCCTTTTGGCTTATAGCGGTTAGTTCCTATTATGTTCCTATTGCTCTTACAAGGTGTTCGACAAGTGGGAGAATGTTAGGAATAAGGTGTCTCAACCTTGGATAATTCCTATTATTATTATTTGTTTTTAAAATGTATTTCTTGCAAATAATGTAATTAAGTGTGAGTGTACATGTCTAGTTGGCATGTTGATGTGTCACTCCACTTGATGTGTCAGCATATTGAATTATGTGTAAGGAGATCATGGCTGAAACGGTTATGACAGATTCCTATGACACGTAAGAGCTATTTTTAGAAGATTCAATGACGGGTGAAGATATGCAATGACATGTGGCAATTGATAAAGTTGAGTACTATACACTCTTCCACAATCGTGGCAAAAAAAAATTTAGGGTTCCTATTTTCTTAGAGAATGGTAAAACCCTAATACGGCTATCTTTGGAAGTTGCCCTAAAAAGGAAAGCGCGTGATATAAGCATTTTTTAGGGTTGTAGACAGATATAGAAAAAGAGTGTATTGTTGGTATGATTGGGTGCTACTAGATAAGTCTTCGTGTGTCAATTGTATCCTAAAAGAACTTGCATTGCAAGTGTGTTGTAACCATTGTGTTGAAGATAATACATTATGCATGTTTTGGAGTGCTGGGGTTTTTTACCGAAAGGTTTTCCCCAGGGTAAATCATTGTGTCATTCTCTATTTTTCTATATCCATGGTATATGGATGCAATATCATTGTTAAAGTAGTTAACGAATCTGAAGTTGTAAGGATTTTAAATAATTTGCTCAATACTTTCCTTTAGAGATTAGTGTAGGAAGTTGTTTCCACACCTGAGTTTCCTTACATCAATATCAATCACCTCCCATACTTAACTTAATTGGCCTCCCATAGCGGCTTTCTACATTATTGTTTCTATCTGGCTATTCTTTAACTAAAATATCATTCAGTCTGATTGTCTTCTTCCATGTACCTATGGTAGTCCGTGTTTGGATCTGTGAAATCATTTTTAGCTATTAGTAATTAGAGAGATCTCTTTTCAGTTATTTGGAATGCCTTGTAGGATGGTGGACTTGCCTATATAAGTACTGGTGTATGCCCGACTAATTAGTGTTGTCGATCCTTTTGTCTTTGAACCTTTATTGTCATACTTCCTGGTTATCCATACCATTATTGTGCTTCAAGATGGATGTATCGAAGATGACATTCTCCCAATGCCTCCTTTATGCATTGTAGTTCCTACACCAGTGGACCTGTTACCATTGCTCATGGACACTTCGGGTTGCATGGACGTGGCCGCAGTGTCAGCTTCTTCTTCTATGGTATTGATGGTTTATAGGAGCCTAGTTATTCCCTTGACATCAAGGATATATTCTTCTCCATCTGTCCCCTCTTCTTCATCCCTTTTCTCCCCTGATTGTCTTCTTTCAGATGTATGTGGGTTGGGTGGGTTTTGATTCAATATAGTTTCTAACATCTTGGGTGGGTTTTTTGGGTGGGGGGATGGGGTAGCTTCTTTTAGGATTCATTTTTGTTTCACGGACTACAATCATGGGTTTTCTTCTTGGTTCTTTCCTGCTGGTATGCCCTCCTGAGCATGGCAACTATAAAAAATTCATTTTATTTTAATACAATTCATGGCTCCACCATTTTTTCCTTAAAAAAATAAATTAAATGACAGCATACCAACTTGCATTCATTGAGGAGGTGGCTCAAAAACCTCCATTTCATGATTAAGGACTTCAATGTCAACTCTAAGATCCAACCCAGGGAAAGTAGGGCAGTTGTGCCTACATTATATGAATTTTGAATGCCTATTGTCTTCAATTTACCTAGATATATCTATGACATAATCCCCAAATTTGGAACAAGTATTGTGGCTTGTGTTGCCTCACTGTCCAACTTTCAAACATAATATGAATATGAGCTAAAATAACATCAATGAATAATGAACATAAAAAAATTCAAATTATAACCAACAAGAAACTACTAAGAACACAAGTGATGCACAAAGTTCTATCCTAGAATGTTTATCTTAACACCAAGGAAGCCTCCAACCCATGCTTGTGTACCTTGACTTCCACAACAATAAGCAACTTCCTTTAGCAGTTGATGACCTATTCTCATATCAAATAGAAACAAGAATCAAAATAATGGCAACAACTAACTAATTGTGATGAACTTTTAATGTTATTATATGTTTTTTTCCTATATAATACAATGACCAAAAAGATCCCCAAATGTTCCCTTAAAACAGCACAAAGATGATGTTATATGTAATCATCTAATAGTTCCAAAATTTTCTTTCCCTTGAATACCAACTACCAATAAGTTCCAATTATTGTAAGTGTTAAAAATAGCAAAGCAAAGCAAGGAATGAAAACCCAAGCTCTTCAAGTTTGGCATAAATTCCCAACAAAATCAAATAAAAGGAGGTTTAGAAAATAAAGACCTCAAGAAAACTATAATGTCATCTCCCAAGTACATGGCAGGAGAGATGTAGACCTATTTGGATTATATTGGGAAAACCTAGAAGGTTTAAAAGCTTCAGCTAGGACATAATGAATTTAGAGCCCTATATTTTAATGAAATTATAAGGATTTTTTTAGAAACTGTGTGAATGGAGATACTAAAAGAAAAAACTTATACGTATTTATGACATTACTAGTTTTAAATGGAGAGCCAACTTTCTTGCAAGAGAAGATTAAAATGTTGAACATGGTATGTTTATATATTTTCTTTCTAAACTACTTTGGGCCCACAAATTAAGTAGTAGAATTATTAACAAATATCCTAATAAGTTAAGTCGGTTTGACCTTGAGGAGAAAAATAATAAGTTAAGTGGGCTTAATCTTGAGGAAACTTCATGGTTAAGCACATTTGAGTTGGAGAAATGGTGGGATGGGTGAACTCCCGAGAAGGCCCAAAACTTCACCTATGTAAATATCACCAAGACACAATGAGTGCTAAGTGTACAATTCATTCTCATGAGAGATGGATTCTTGTGAATCACTAATCATGAATTTTTCTAGAAAACTACACAATTGAATCCTAATGACTTAAAAGAATTCTATTTGCAAGCCAATTATCTTTTTTACACAACTCTAATGCATGGACAATGCAAAGATGGAAATATGCAAAAAGATTTGGAGCTTAATGTTGAAATGACAAATCATGGTCTGAAATATGATGTTTTTACTTACACTATCCTTATATGGGGATACTACATTAAACATAACACTCGGAATGCTCTGAAAATGTATGAAAAAAATGTTGAAATTAGGCATTACACCCAATGCTATGACATATTTTATTGCATCCAATGGATTGCGAAAGAATGGAGAGTTGGAAATAGACTTTGAGCAGAAGTTATCTAGCTAAAACATGATAAATCATTGTGGGGATACTTATACAATAAAAATAAAAAATTTGATTTATCAATTCATGCTTCTCTTAACACTCTATAACATTGCACCATGTCTTACCGTTGCTAATAATTTCTCTACAAAATTCATACAGAGGCAACACATATGAGTTAGTTGAAGCTATTTTGTTAACTCAAGTGCATTATCTGATTCTATTTTACTACACTTTGTATGCAGGTTTCTTGGTTTTGGTAGAAACTCCAAGTAGAAACCTAGTCCATTATGTATTGCCTTGGTCAAGATTGATTTTGTCTATATATCTATCACATGTAGTGTGATTTTCACAAATTAGCATTGAGATTTGGGGCATATATCTGTTGGAAGTAAAGCTATTCTAAGAGGGGGTGAATCAGAATAGGACAGATTTTAAAACTTTTAAACACTTTATAACCAATTTGAGATAAACATGTAAATTTCAAAAACAAACATATACACATAAACTGAGATGGATAAAAGAAAATGCTAGATATCAGTGCAATAATACAACTCAAAAAAGGAGATGACACAAGATATTTTGTGCTGAGTGGAAATCCCTCAAAACCATATGATTTCCTCATAGGGAAAAACCTACTCCAATGAAACCTGCTATTTTATTGAGCAACAACTCTTCTTTCCAATATTTTGCAGCTTCAACTTCTAGGAGCTACAACTCCTTCCTTGTTTTATAATGTATTGATTCACACATTACATATGCAAAAATGTATGCTTTAGATTTCATAAATCCATACATAGATAACCTTAAAAAATTTCTTCCAATATTAGATCAACTACTCCATACACAAGTAAGTACAAATGTGTATCCTTTTCACTATTTTTCCACTTCTTTAACACACACTTATACTTCCTTATATAGGTATGTATTTAAAAATATTTAACATTCAATGATTCATTAGTTACAAAACTATGCAACTGTGTATTACAACTTTCCTTGTAAACACAAAACTAATTTAAAATGACTTGGTTATTTTTTTTGTCTTCTTAAGAGAAACAAAGCTTTGTACAAAGTAAAGGAGATTTTATGAAATAACTGTTGTAACTGATAAATCAAACTAAAAACATTTGATGACTCTTTGTTAGGGTAAATAATCTTTTATACAATAACTCAACTTTCTAATAATATGAAATCACTTTATCACTGCTTTGTATCTTTTTACCAAAAACTTGCAAACTTGTACTTCTCAAAATGTTTATCAAACTGAAAATAACAAGTTGTCAATGAAAATTGAATATTCTTCATACCAATAATATTTTTCATTTTGGTGTTAACTGTCAAACAAATCCATTTAGCACACGGTCTTAAATATAGATTTAGATTTCATGGAAATATAAATAGTTATTTTAACATAAACCTATTAGGTTTTTATAACTTTTAATCTTTTAAATACAACTCCCAATGTTCATTTGTAATAGTATCTCTTTCATTGTATCTGAAATTTTAATAGGGTTTGTTTCAAAAACTTTTCATCAAAAAACACAAAACCATTTTAGATAACCTTTGTTTCATTCCTTTTAACAAACCCATTATGCAACAGAAAAAAGTACTAATCAAACTTCCTAGTCACAAAGCTACATTCTAAACTTCATTGTACAAGCCATCATAAAAAAATGTTTTGAAGATATACCTTTTTGCCTTTAAACCAAATTTACCTCTGTATTTGGCAAATCTGAAGAGCTATCCCACAACATCTTTTCATATGTTCAATATTCCTCAACCACTCACATTCGACCAAAATACCTTTGAAATCCTGAAGCCATGGCATACTAAAAGACCACCATAGGAACTAGCAGATGACACAAAATATGATATCAAAAACCCATAAGCAAAATCTGATCAGAATGATGAACTATAACAGATTGAATGCTTGAAAATGTTAAGTTGATGATCACCAAGATGCAGAAAGTTAATTTAAGACATTAAATCAGTTAATATATTGTATTGTCATTGAACTCAACTTGATATAGTCTGATTGGTCATAAAGATATTGTAAAAGAATTCAAAGAACCAAAGGGATAAAGGTTATGTTATCACTAATGCATGAAAGTTTAGTATACACAAAGTGACAACAAACACCGATAGATAGTGCACACCGACAGATAGAGAACCCCGAGAAGAGTCACAGATATACCCGAGCAAGATACCCGAGAAAGCATTACTGAGTAGAACCAAAGTGATATCCAAGCAGAGCTAAAAGTCACAGTGTTACCCAAAAGACAGACAACCCCGTCGGACAAAAAACCCCGATAGATAGACAACCCCGATGGACAGACAACCCTAATGGATAGAGATGCCCAAGGACAACTAAAGTCTAGACCAAGAAAACAAGTGTTAGTAATAATTGAGAGGGGGGATGAATCAGTGACCTCAAAAATATTCCAATAATCAACCCTTAAAACTTAGTACCACAATATTAATCCTCTAGTTATCTTTAGTCCTATAAGATGAATGCCTCCAAATACTTTTATCGAATCACTACTCCTCAGAATGCTTTGTAACACCTTCTACTGTATGTTTACCGAAAAGAAGTCTATTAATTTACCAAAAGATAGTAAATTATCTAGAGTATACCAATCAATCCAATTAAGTTATGTGAAATGTAAAATGCTAAAGTAATGACTCATAGACATATTGACACATGGATTTTTAATGTGGAAACCCTGTTAAGGGAAAAACCACTTGGGACCAGTAACCCAAAATTTTCACTCTTCTGAAGTGAGCTCGGTGAAGATCCAACCTTGCTAAAGGTTAAAAACACACTGTTAGGTGTGACCTTGTTAGAGGATTTGAAATTTTAGTCTATCACTTGATATCAGACATCTCTATGCTACCATCTTTGATCAAACACTCACTTGGCCTGTCGATTGGTATCTGGCATCTCATGCTATCTTCATGATCAAAATTTTTGATACTCCATTGGATGTATCTCAATATAGAAAGGATATTTAAATCCCGCTCAGTTAAGAGAATTTCTCAATCAATGGTTAAACTGAAATAATATGATCTGTTCACATATACAACTTATACTTGCAGATTTTCAAATTTATTGTAATCTCATAAAACAATCTGATCAATATATCTCTGTTATACCTTTGCTCCACTTTGATTCTTCTCGGTGATGTTGTGCTTTGTTGCTTGGTGTCCACAAAAAAATTTAGCTCTTTCCTTAGCTTGATTGATCAACACTGAATGAAGTTGCTCTTCCTCAATTTCTCTTTAGCATCCTCTTTTTCATTAACTCCCCTTGATCTGTAATGAATCAAGTTTGTCTCTTAAATAGACATGATATCACCGTTGTTAGGTTCTTTATTTTCTTGATCTTGGCATGATCCACAATTCTTGCCAATTAGATTTAAATAAAAAATCTTAGTTTATCTCACTCTGATCTTCTTGCCAACTGGACAAGTCAGCTTTAAATCATTTACTTATCTCTAGTTTATCTTGTCAATGAAAATAATGATAACTACCAGTTAAGTATATATTTAGCTCTGCCAGCTAAATATTTTTTTTTTTGTGAACTTCAGTTATTTTTGGTGTTTAACTCTCTGATAGCGTCGGTCAACACTCTAGTTCTCCTCGGGCTTCTCTATCCATTTACATTATGTTTATGGCCCTCATGTATGCTTTTGATTCTACTCTTCGGTAATGCTCATCAGTTTTCTTGCTCATCCATCACTATGACTTGACTATCGGTGATCTCTATCTGTCGGGTTTCACTGACCATCAGTTTTTGAAGTCACATTGTGAATACTTTTCTTTTATGTATTACAGAAAGCATAATCTTTATCTCTCTGATTCTCTAAAGTCTTTGACACTTTGATTATAACTGATTAGATTATATCAAGTTGACATCAATGAAATTACAATCCATTAACTAATTTAATGTCTTGCATTATCCTTCTGTATTTTAGTGATCAACTTAACAGCTTCAAACATTCAATCAATTACATGTCATCAATCTCTCCCTTTGGCATTGATGGCAACATACTACATTATCATACTATACTATCACTAATATAATATGAAATATACAGTTTCAGCAAGTTTTCCTACTGTAACTATGTACAAATGTCTGCCTCTTAGTAAGCTCAAAAATAACTTAGATTTGTTTCTTGTAGAGTGGTTGTCTTCAATCTTCAATCCCTTCAATGGATAGATGTATTTTTTGATATCTATGTTCTGATATGTGTTCTTCCTTGATTTTTCCTCTTCTTGATAATCTATTTTTCCTTTGATAGCATTCTTTCTCTTTGTCTAAACTCTCTCCCTTTGTTAATTCTCTTCCTTAGATGGATATTTCATGTGTAATCAATTTATCTTCCTTAGAATATTGATTAACTCTTCCTTTCTGACTCTCAGGAACTTCTCTCCATGGATAATGATATAATCTCTCCCTTTATCATATCTTTCATTTATGTGATAATATAATCATCTCTCCTTTTGCTAATGAGATCATCTCTCCCTTTGACAACAATGCCAAATAAAAATACTTTTCTTGATTTATCATCTGTATCATGTTCCATCCCTTTGCATAATTTATTCCTTGAATTTCCCTATCCATCAGCAATATAATGTCTCTAATTTTTGGTGTAGGTTTGTACCTTGATGTGTACAGATGTATTTGTTGTTGTCCATCTCAGTGTTTGCATCAACATGTCTGATCTTCAGATTTAATATAGGCTGATGCAACCTCCTAGTCAGCTTATTGACCGATAGACAAGGGTTGGACCCCTAGTCTCTGTCTCAGGTACTCAAATGTATCCTTCGGTAATGGCTTTGTGAATATGTCAGCTAACTATTCCTTTGATTGAACATATTCCAGTGTCACTTCTTTTGCTTGTACATGTTCTCTCAGATAGTCATACTTCATAGCAATATGCTTAGTCTTAGCATGCATGACTGGACTCTTAGAAATTTTTATTGCACTGGTGTTATCATAGTAGATAATTACTGGTTCAAGAATCTTCATATTCATACCTTCCAGCAATTTTTTGATCCATGCAATATTTGAGCAATTTGCAGCAGCAGCCACATACTCTGCTTCTATAGTAAACTAAGAGATGCATCATTGTTTCTTTCTTATCCATGTGACAAGTTTATCACCCATGAAGAATGCTCCTCTAGATGTTCTCTTTCAGTCATCAATGTTTCCAACCCAATCAGCATCTGTATAGACTTGTAGCTTAAATTTTCCTTCTGTTTTGTACCATAAGCCATAGTCCTTGGTGTTCTTCAGATATCTTAGAATTCTTTTGACAGCTGTCATATGTGATTCTTTGGGATTAGCAGAGAATCTTGCAACTATCCCCATTGCATGTTCTATATATGGTCTTGTGTGAAAAACATACATCAGTTTTCCAATCATAGATCTATATAAGGTTTGGTTTACCTCATTTGTCTTGTCTTCTTTTGTCAGCTTGCATGCAATAGCCATAGGTGTTCCAACTGGTTTGGAATCTTCCATCTTGAATATCTTCAGCGCTTCCTTGATGTATTCGGACTAAGTGATAAAAATGCGTGCATCTTGTTGAAGAATCTGTAGACCAAGAAAGAATTTGATCTCTCCAAACATAGACATTTCAAATTCCTTGCTCATTTTATTATCAAAGGATTTGCATAACAATTCATTTCCCCCAAAAATGATATCATCAACAAAAATTTCAGCAATCAGAATATTACCATCGGTATCTTCTTTTAAGTATAGATTGCTATTTTCACTTGTTCTAACAAATTTTATGCTAATGAGATATGAGTGAAGTCTCTCATACCAAGCTTTAGGTGCTTGTTTCAATCCATACAAGGCTTTATGAAGTCTACATACCATGTTTCTCTTTTCTAGATTAACAAACCCTTCTGGTTGTTCAATGTATACCTCTTCTTCAAGTATTATATTTAGGAATGCAGATTTGACATCCATATGGTATACTTTGAATCCTTTAAATGTAGCAGAAGATTTGAATGCAGATTCTATAGATGGTAATACACTATTGTCAAAGTTATTCATCTCAAATGAAATTTGTCTACCAATCAGACTATCTAGAGTAATTGTATTGTTTGATACTGCTCTCATTTGTTTAATAGAAGAAAATCTAATAGCATAAATAGGAAATAAGGTTCTTAAGATTTTCCTTACCACTATCTCCTCTTCAAGTACACCTCCAACTCCTCGAATAGTGTTGAC
This sequence comes from Thuja plicata, assembly GCA_018584345.1. Classification (NCBI taxonomy): domain Eukaryota; kingdom Viridiplantae; phylum Streptophyta; class Pinopsida; order Cupressales; family Cupressaceae; genus Thuja; species Thuja plicata. The sequence goes on along the minus strand of MU225594.1, from coordinate 183,648 downwards.
TACCTCTTTTATTCTGTAGCTATACTTAGTGATATTTTCTCCTTCTTTCATCCTTAGGTCATCAAACCTCCCTCCTAGGCTTTCTACCTTTTCTCTAAGTACATTGGCACCTCCTGCATGTACAAGCTTCAATTTATCCCACATTTTCTTTACAGAGGTGTACGTTTTGACATCTTCAAAATCTACATCGAAGAGTGATGATGCAAGTTCTATCATCATGCAATTATGCTCATGCTTAACTCTTAATTGCTCAAGAGTATGAGGTTCTGTAGGCAACACATATTTAGTATCTAAGTATTGAACAATATCATTTCCAATTCCTGATAGGTGGATTCTTATTCTTCTTTGCCATGATGCAAAGTTGTCTTTATTCAACTTGGGCACATCTCGTTTGTTCATCTTGTGATCTTTTGTTTGAGTTGTTAAACTCCCTTTCTAAGCACATAAGCTCTGATACCAATTGTTAGTAATAACTGAGAGGGGGGGGTGTATTAGTGGCCTCAAAAATATTCCAATAATCAACCCTTAAAACTTAGTACCACAATATTAAGCCTCTAGTTATCTTCATTCCTATAAGATGGATGCCTCCAAATACTTTTATCAAATTACTACTCCTTGAAATGCTTTGTAACACCTTCTACTATATGTTTACCAAAAAGAAGTCTGTTAATTTACCAAAAGATAGTAAATTATCTAGAGTATACTAATCAATCCAATTAATTTATGTGAAATGAAAAACACTAAAGTAATGACTCATAGACACATTGACACATGGAATTTTAACGTGGAAAATCTGTTAAGGGAAAAACCACTTGGGACTGGTAACCCAAAATTTTCACTCTTCTAAAGTGAGCTCAATGAAGAGCCAACCCTATTAAAGGTTACAAACACACTGTTAGGTGTGACCTTGTTAGACGATTTGAAATTTTAGTCTGTCACTTGATATTAGGCATCTCTATGCTACCATCTTTGATCAAATAGTCACTTGGCATATCAATTGGTATCTGGCATCTCATGCTATCTTCATGATCAAACTTTTTGATACTCCATTAGATGTATCTCAATATAGAAATTATATTTAAATCTCGCTTGGTTAAGAGACTTTCTGAATCAATGGTTAAAATGAAACAGTATGGTATGTTCACATATACAACTTATACTTGCAGATTTTCAGATCTATTGTAATCTCATAAAATAATCTGATCAATATATCTCTGTTATACCTTTGATCCACTTTGATTTTGCTTGATGATGTTGTGCTCTGTTGTTTGGTGTCCACAAAAAAATTTATCTCTTTCCTTAGCTTGATTGATCATCACTGAATGAAGTTTCTCTTCATCAGTTTCTCTTTAGCATCCTATTTTTCATTCACTCCCCTTTATCTGTAATGAATCAAGTTTGTCTCTTAAATAGACATGATATCACTGTTGTTAGGTTCTTGATTTTATTTATCTTGGCATGATCCATAATTCTCACCAATTAGATTTAAAGAAAATCTCATGTTTTATCTCATTGAGATCTTCTTGCCAACTGGACATGTCAGCTTTAAATCATTCACTTATCTCTGGTTTATCTTGTCAATGAAAACAATGATAACTACCAGTTAAGTATATATTTAGCTCTGCCAACTAGATATTTTGTCATTTGTGAACTTCAGTTATTTTTGGTGTTTAACTCTCTGATAGCGTCGGTCAACACTCCAGTCCTCCTTAGGCTTCTCCTTCGGTTTACACTATGTTTCTGGTCATCGGGTATGCTTTTGATTCTTCTTGTCGGTGTTCTTTCTCGGGCATCACTGTGACTTGACTTTTGGTGATCTCTATCCATTGGGTTTCACTAACCGTTGGTGTTTTAAGTCACATTTTGAATACTTGTCTTTTATACATTATAGAAAGAATAATATTTATCTCTCTGATTCTCTGAAGTCTTTGACACTTTGATTATAACCGATTAGATTATATCAAGTTGACATCAATGACAATACAATCCATTAATTGATTTAATGTCTTGCATTATCCTTCTACATTTCAGTGATCAACTTAACATCTTCAAACATTCAATCAGTTACATGTCATCAACAAGGAGTTAAACACTGATCAGAACTAAAGTTCAAAAATGATGAAAGATTTAGTTGGTAGGAGCTAAACATGGAGTTAACTGGTTGATTACATTATTTTCATCGACAAGTTAAAAGTTGGAGATAAGATAGAGTTTTAAAGATATTTTTATTCTAGTTGTCAAGGAGAAATCTGTGGGATAAAACTAAAGCATGCTTTAAAACAAGAATGGTGAGATTTGCGGATCATGTCAAGAACAAGAAAGACAAGGACTTAGAAATGGTGAAATCATTTCTATAAGAGAGACAAGCTAATTCATTGTGAATAAGGGGTGAATAGAAAAGAGGATGTTGAAGACAATACTGGTGAAGATAAGAATTCTTCATACAAAGTTGATCAAACAAGCTAAAGAACAGAGCTAAAGATTTCTGCAAACACTAAGCAATAGAGAAGCAACAACATCACCAAGCAGAAAGAAGTGGAGCAAAGGAACAGAAGGGAAACATTAATCAGAAAGGTATTATGAGCTTACAATAGATCTAAACATCTGTAAGATTAAGTTGTATTTATGAATAGATCATATATTGTTTCAGTTTAACCATTGGATCATAAAGTCTCTTAATCGAGCAGGATTTAACCATCCTTTATATATTGAGATACATCCCAAGGAGTATCAAAAGGTTTATTCATGAAGATAGCATACTGAATGCCAGATATCATGTGATAAACTATTACATTTGAATCCTCTAACAAGGTTGCACTTAATAGTGTGTTGTTAACCTTTGATAGGGTTGTCTCTTCACCGAGCTCACTTCAGAAGACTGAAAATTTTGGGTTACAGGTCTGAAGTGTTTTTTTCCCTAATAGGGTTTCCATGTTAAAAATCCATGTGTAAAATGTGTATATGGTTCATTGCTTTAATGTTTTTCTTTACACATTACTAAAATAGGATGATCGGTAAACACTAATTTATTTACTGTATTTCGGTAAAGACTAAGACAGCTATTTGGCAAAGCTTAAGAAAAAGGATTAACAGTGAACTCCGAGTAGTAGTTATTTGATAAGATTATTTAAAGGCATACATATTGTAGGACTGAAGATAACTAGAGGTTTATATTTGAGATATAAAGTTTTGGTTGGTTTATTAGATTAATTTTTGAGGCCACTGATTCACACCCCCCCCCCCCCCCCCCCCCTCTTAGTTATTCTAACAATTGGTATCAGAGCTTGTGTGCTTGAAAGGAAGGTTTAATGACCTAAGCTAAAGATCACAAGATGAGGAAAATAGATGTGCCTAAGTTGAACAAAGACAACTTTGCATCATGGAAAATCAGGATAACACTCCACCTATCAGGTATTGGAAATGATGTTACTCAATACTTGGATACTGAATATGTGTTTCCTACATGACCTCATACACTTGATCAATTGAGAGAAAAGCATGAACACAATTATATGATGATAGAGATTCCTTCCTCACTCTTCAATGTTGAATTTGAAGATGTCAAAACATGCACCTCTGTGAAGAAAATGTGGGACAAATTAAAGCTAGTACATGGAGGAGATGCAAATGTGCTAAGAGCTAAGGCAGAAAGCCTAAGAGGAAGGTTTGATGACCCAAGAATGAAAGAAGGAGAAAACATCACTTAGTATAGTTGTAGAATCAAAGAAGTAGTCATTGGTATCCGAGGAGTAGAAGGTGTACTTTAAGAAGAAATAGTGGTAAGTAAAATTCTCAGAGCCTTATTTCCTATTTATGCTATTAGAGTATCTACTATACAAGAAATGAGAGTAGTAGAAAATAACAATGTTACTCTAGATAGTCTGACTGGTAGAATTATTTCATTTGAGATGAATAACTTTGACAACAGTGTCTTACCATCTATTGAGTTTGCATTTAAATCTTCTTTGAAAAAAAGTAAGTCATGTCATATACACACTATGAGAAATGATAGTGAAAGTGATAGTGATGACCAAGAACTTGATGAGATTGAAGCACTAAAGGCTAGAAGATTGCAGAGAGGAAAAGGTAGATACAAAGGTAAACTACCACTTGTATGTTTCAATTGTAAAGAGATTGGACAATTTTCTACTAGATGTCCTAACAAAAGAAAAGAAGACAAAAATAGTGACAGATCATATGAAAAGAAGTTTAATAGAGGTGATGACAGAGATTACCGAAGCAACCAAAAATTTGATAGAAGAGACAACCAAGACTACAAGGACAAAGGAAAGAAATCTTGTTACCTGGCTGAGAACAAAGCTGACAATACTGACACCGAATATGATGAAGATATTGAGGTAGTATTTGTTTCTATGAAGTATTATTCACACGAAGAGGAAAGGTATGTTGAGACTGCACCCATATCTAAGGTTAGTAAAAATGATGTCTATATTATTGATAGTGGTTGTACTCACCACATGACTGGAGATAAAGAAAATTTTGAAACTTTTGATTATTATAAAGGTGGATCGATAAGAATGGGTAATGACTCACTTTGTTCAGTTGAAGTTAAAGGAACCATAATGTTAAATAATCTGATTAGATGTGAAAATGCATATTGGGTAAAAGGACATAACTATAATCTATTGAGTGTTCCATAGCTGAATAACATAGGTCACCGAGTTGCATTTGAGAACAAAAAGGCAAATATCTTTAATAAATCAGGAAGGTTTATCAGAACTGGTGAACAGATAAAAGGTAACCTGTTCTATCTTGATGATATAAACACCACTTGTTTAATGGCTAGAAACAAAGACATATGGTTATGGCATAAAAGGTTATTTCATGTGAATTTTGACAACATGATTAGGATGATCAATAAAACTAAGAGGCTTACCGAGCATGTCAAATCCCGACCATGTCATGTGTAAGAATTATCAAATATGTAAAATGACAAAGTCTAGTTTCAAGAGCAAAACCTACACATATAATGTTATTCTATAATTATTCCATACTGATATATGTGGACCCATGAGAACAAAGAGTTACTATGGTGATAGATACTGCATCCTCTTTGTTGATGATTAATCTAGAATGATGATAGTTATGTTCTTGAAAGAGAAATCAGAAGTATTCAAGATGTTTAAATGGTATAAAGATATTGTAGAAAAACAAAGTGGTAAGGAACTAAAATGATTAAGATCAGATAGAGGAGGAGAATTTATTTCTTATGAATTCACTAACTTTTGTAATGAGCATGGAATTCAAAGATAGGTTTCTGAACCAAGAACACCATAGCAAAATGGGATTGTCGAAGAAGGAACAAATCCATTGTTGATTGTGCTAGAACACTGATGATTGAGAAAGGCATCACTCAAACATTCTGGAGGGAAGTTGTGAGCGCTGTTGTCTACACATTGAACAAAGTTCAATTGAAGGACACAAATAAGACACCCTATGAGCTATGGTATGGACATACATGCAATGTAAGTTACTTTAGAATTTTTGGAAGTCAATGTTATATTTTGAAAGATGATAGAAATGGAAAGCTTGAATCTAAAGGTGAAGAGGGAATATTTTTAGGGTATTCTACCAAAATCAAGGCTTATAAATGTCTTAACAAAACCTGTAACAAAATCATTGAAAGTGCAAATGTCAAAGTAGATGAATTGGCTGAGAAAAATGATGAGGAAAGAATAAAAGAACCAGAAGACTACAACAGGTTTGTCTACAGTGAAGAACCTGACACTCTGCCCAAGCGACAGAACAATGCACCTGAGCATCAAGCTGCAAACACCAAAAATCAGTAAATTGCTCAAAATGATGTACCAAGCGATGGAGATCAGAATGAAGGTCAAGATGATGGACAAAGAGGTGAACTGATACTTTCCAAGTATGTCAGAAGACACCATCCACAAAACCATATCATAGGAGATAAAAAGGATGGAATGAGAACAAGAAGTAGGTCACTGAACACTAGATGTTTAATTTGTGATTTTGAGCCTAAATATGTTAATACTGCACTTGAAAATGAAGAATGGGTCAGTGCTATGAATGAAGAGATATAAAATATTGAGAAGAACAGAACAGATTGAGAAGAAAAGAAAATGGACATTAGTACCTAGACCAGATGAAAAAAATGCTATTGGTACCAAATGGATATTCAAAAACAAGCTGAATGAGAATGGAGAAGTCACAAGGAACAAAGAAAGATTAGTATGCAAGGGGTATGCACAAGAAGAAGGTATTGATTATGGAGAAACCTTTTCACCCATTGCTAGACTAGAAGGAGTCAAAATTTTACTTTCTTATGCTACATTCAAAGGATTCAAGGTATACCAAATGGATGTCAAGTTTGCATTCTTGAATGGAATACTAGAAGAAGATGTATACATTGAACAACCAGAAGGGTTTTTTGATCCTAAAAAGAGAAACATGGTTTGTAGACTACACAAATCATTGTATGGATTGAAACAAGAACCTAGAGAATGGTATGAAAGACTTCACTCCTATCTCATAAGTATTGGATTTGCAAGAACAAGTGAAAATAGTAATCTGTATTTAAAAGAAGATACTGATGATAAAATTTTGATTACTGAAATATTTGTTGATGATATCTGTTGGTAAACAGATTTTTCCTTTTCTTTCTTATTATAGAAATGACTCTCTAATGCCCAAATTGTGAACACAATCTGAATACAATAGTTGAAAAGCCATTCAAGACTACTGGCTCTTCTCTGAATTGGTAGGTACAGCTCCCTAAGATAGATATGCAATGAATGATGTTTTGATTTTAAACTAATAAGGGGGTATGCTCTTAACCTGAGAGCAGAAGAGGCTAAACCGAATCAAGCCTAAACAGGACTTAATCTAGGCAAGGAGGGATTCCTAATCTATAGACCAAATTGAAGAACTCACAAATCTTATGAACTCATACACTCAGCACTAACTAATTTGGGGCTATTGCTTAATAAGATTTAAACAAAATATTAAAGACCTCTATTTGATCTTCCTTTGAATATCCCATAGCACATCCTACTGAGGTTTATTCACATCCTTGTAACAAAAGAAAGAAACATCCTTTCCTTCTTACTGTAACTTAGATTTTAAAGAAAGAACCATCTAACTACCATTCTAAGGTAATGGAACAGAAAATCTTTGACATAAAACACTTTCAACTGTCTCTGCAACATCAAGTATCCCACACCAAAAAATTTGCTGACCTTTTTTTAATCTTTCAACTTCATACATATAGAGCCAGGGGATGACCGTTACAAAGGAAGTTTAATCGGTTCATCTCCCTCTAAATGACAAATGGCAAGAAAACCACTTCTTTCGCTAACTAACTACAAGGGGAAAAAAATGGAAAAGAAAAGGGGAAAATGAATCATTTGGCCTCCTTCCCTTTTTCCATCTTTGTCCGATAAGCTTTGGCAGCAACCACTATTGGAACTAACTCTTCATGTCTGGGCACATAGACATTGGTATATCTTAAGAGCCACTGGGCATGATCTCTAACCACCTTTTTTGTCATGTTTAACTGCTTCGGCAGCTCTTCCATGGCCACGTGTATGTGCCCGCTCAGCTTTTGAAATTCTGTAGCTCTGTTCGTGCCACTTGCAGACACATCAATCAAACTGTCTAAATACTTAGAGAAATTCTCTTTCATTGAATTGACATCAATTAACACCTTCTCTTGGCCACTAGTTTGGGAGTCTGTATGGAGTTCTTTTACTAGCTCAAATCCCCTGTTCTGGATTTCACTTATTTTGTTCCTTGTTTCACTAAGTCCTTTTTCTGCTAATAGTATCATTTCGGACCTAAATACCATAATTTTAAGCCATTCAACTATAGGCTCACTTCTTGTTGATAGAATTTTTGCCTCTATGGCTTCTTTCCCTTTCATTTGTAGGATCATCTTCAAGAGTGCACCGCATTCATCACTCTTCGCTCTTTCTCCTGCCAGAACATTACTGTTTGTCAGAATGTTT